>OY747707.1:54524370-54854370 GCA_963556495.2 Valencia hispanica | reverse complement strand
GAAAGATTCAAGGCCTGTCCATACATTTCAATCCATCCCTACCTAGAAACAATGGAGTCAAGTTCAGCTTATTATTCCAACAGGAAAAAACTTTTCTGTCTAAGTATACCCAGCAGAGTTTGCAGCAGTCACTGATCTGTAATGAGCATATGGCAACAGTTGAGAAGGTAATGGCACCCACTAGGCACAAGGACAACATTTTGTCTTCAACACTGATGTGTTAAAAGCTTTGATACACGTAAGGTGTTTAGCCTGACCTTGTGATCTGAACTACTGCAGCTCATATTGCTGTAGAAGTTGATGCTGGTTCTGATAGAAAGGGGTCTGACAACACAGTGTACCACAGTTTCTTACATATGGGGCTTTATTCAGGACGCCCTTGCTGACATCCGTTCACTGACGAAAGCACCAGTAATGGCCAAGTGAGCTTTAGAACTAGACCACAAAGGCACAAGACGTCCCCCTGCTCAAACAAGGCTGCAGACGATAGACACCTATTCGGAGAAATTATAGTCCTTGGTAGCTTTTCTCTTTCAGCAGTACAATGTGCCCCATCCCCCCAAAGATGTTAAGGAATGGTTCAAGGAGAACACATTTTTTTTTTACATGACTTGCACTGGAGCATCTGTGGGATGGGCAAGACAACCAGGTCTGATCCCTGAAGGCTCCACTTTAAAATTTACCATCACACCTTTAAGGGACCCATCGGGCCCTGTTGGGTCTGGATGGTTTTGGCACCAAACAGAGAAACCAACAAACTTTAAGACAGCTGGTCATGATGTTCTGCCTGATTGGCTTGTGACTGGAAATTAATGTGGGTTCCTCAAAAAATCCAATCATAATCTGTTTTTACTTTTCAATTTTTAAAATGATGATAATGACGTATTCAGTAGTATTTAATTTTCATTCATTTTCATTTATATTCAATCTGAAATAACTGAATGGACAATCCACATCATACAATCACACATTAAGCAGATTAATAGACTACATGAATTAACAATGAACATTTCACCTGCTGTGGCCTGAACACTCCCCATACAGGCTGAATCCGTCCTCTATTGCCACATTGTGACTGGAGTTTTGAAATCAGGTAACATTCCTCCAATTGAAGTCATCAGAATTCAGCAAAACTCTCTGATCGAGGACTTTTCTGATCACTTCAGTGGGAGGAAATCTTGCAGCGAGCGCTCTTTCTGCATCAGTGGTTAAGCTGGAGCGATCTGTCACCGTCGGTCACAGATGTGCTCCAAGCCTGCGTAACTCTTCTTCAGTTTGCTCCCGGATAGCGAGATGCATTGGGTACGGTGTCCAGGTCTGAGATGATGCTCAGATGTTCTCCTGGGAATCTTTTTGGGTTATTCAGTTATCTGAATCCAATGTGTAAAATTGAAAATGTCTGCACCAAGTGCCCAGGGGTGTGAATTGCAACCTGTCAAAATGACCGATCCTCTTCAGATAATAAAAAAAACCCCAGTCAATTATGGAGAATATTCAGTTAACGCGACCCCTGGTTCATCATCTGAATTCACTTAGTAATGATGGGATGTTACTGGCCCCAGGTCAGCATGGACATTGCTAATGATGTGTTTGTGTACAGGACATGCATTTCTAAGTCTTAACGCTTTTGTTACCATTTTGTCCATGCCCTCTGAGAACACTTCCTGGTCTGCCAGATGCTCTATAATCTAGTTACATGTTGAGTGGGTTGCTTTGGGGGGAGCGATCCAATCTCAATTTGGTTTGCAAATTTTGATAATCCAATAACAGAGTAGCTCTACAATCAATAGGAGCTGCACAGACAACACCCTGGATTCTCCCATTCACATAAACCCACACTTTTACACACACACAGAAATACACTGTCTAATGTAATCATCTCACGTTGTTGCTGGGCCGGTGTGCTGGATTATTCATCAAAGCCTGGCAGCTGCTATGCCTTCAGGCATGTTTGTAGGATGGATCCCTTGTTGGTCCATCTCAGCTTCTGCTTCAAGGTTTACACTCACTGTGAAAACATCAGATAGCCCACTGGAAATAATCAATCGCCTTTGCAAATATCAAGAGTTTTTGATGTTCTGTATTTTTCCAAACTAATATTCTTCATAAACAGACTAAACTCATGTAAACTCATCAAACTCCTCTCTGTATTATTGCGAGTTAATTGCTTGAAGATTCTTTGTTGTGCTAACAAGCTCCACCTGCTGGATATTTAATGTTGTTTACTTCTTTCTGAATGAACTAAGGATGCCAAAGGAGTGCATATGCATTCTTCTTAAATTAGCTTCTTTTTAATTTTAGCTAGTTTTATAGCCATTATAATAGAAGGTTGTTCCTTGTGATCACTGTCAAAGAGAACTGCTGTGTGTCTTGTTCTTTACCGTTTGACTGGGTTCAACCACAAAATGATAAATAAATATATATTTGTTCAAATTAGAGTTTCTCTTCCATTGGAATCTTAGAAAAAAGGGCCACAGAGTCCAGATAAAAGGCCCTCATTAAAAGTATCAGCAGGAATTTAATCAAAAAATTCCTGTCATGTACCAACTTATACTTTTCAGACTATTAATAAAGTTGATTTGCTAAAAGGGATCAAATGTGATCTTGGAAAACCACTGTATATCACACCCGAGCAGGAGCATCTACGTCTAAAACTAATTCTCTAGAAGTATTTTATCTGGTAAAGGGTGACATTTTGTGTTTCTGATAATAAAGTCCAGTTTGATTTTTTTTTTTTTCATTTCAACCTACATTATGTACAATGGAAAATAGATCTTGTTGAAGGTGGTGATTCTGGGGTTTTGGGGTTTAATTATGTGAAAGCCATAATCATGAAATATACATAAAAAAGGCTTGAAATATTTCACTGTATGTGGAATTAATCTATGTATGAGTTTCACTTTCTGAAAGGAGTGACAAAAGTTACTGAACTTTTTCACAGTATTCTAAAGCTTTGAACTGGACTTGTTTACTGAAGTTGGTCCATACTGACTACTGCAGAGTTGCCTATGAGGTTCTTCTCATCCTCTCTTCTGCAAATTAAAAAGCACTACCAAAGGTCATGCTTTATTTGAAGGGAACTTCAAAAAGGAATCTCATCAGTCATCTTCATAGGAAATGAGAAATCTAAGGGACAAATAATCATACAGAACATAAACTAATAAAGGAATCCAGAATAGGTTGCAAGGCAATAAAATCTACTCTCACTGCTAGATGTTTTTTTTTGGTTTTTTTACTTTGTTGTCTGGGTGCTTTCAGTCCTGAAGTCAGCAGGCAGCATAAACATAAAGGAAAGATGTTCATCGAAAAGAAAATGATTCCAAGCGTTTACTAAGACATGGTGTGGGAACTGCAGCACGGACAGTTACATTTGCTCTTTTGTCAAAGCAGAAATAGGAGCTCCTCTCTCTTAGACAACCATCATTCATTTGCATATTATTTTTACATGATATTATACTGACACCAGCCCGCGTTCCCCCTGCATGGATTAACCAGATATAGATGATGGATGGATGGATGGATGAATAAACAGATGGGTGGAGGGATGGGTGGTGCAGTAACAGTGGTTAGATTAGTGTTGTTACACAAGTTTGGTGAAATTTGGTTTAGTCATTTAGTTTAATCCTAGTTTATAGTCAAGAGCAAATCATGCCAGACATGTACAACAGACGGTTTGAAGAGAAGGATGTAGAAGTCATGAGAGATTTTAAACCAACTTGTTATAAAGGAGCAGACTCTATGGCAATTTAAAATTAACAGTCAATTATGTTAATGAACATGTGTTAATAAGGCACTATAAAATGGATTCATAATTAGAACCAGCATTGGTGGGTACTTTAGAAATCAGACCTCTGATGCAAACATGCTGCTATTTAGAAAATAGAATTCATGAGACTACAGTGGCTTGCAAAAGTATTCGGCCCCCTTGATTTTGTCACGTTACAGCCACAGACATAAATCAATTTTATTGGAATTCCACGTCAAAGACCAATACAAAGTGGTGTACACGTGAGAAGTGGAACAAAAATCATACATGATTCCAAACATTTTTTACAAATAAATAAGTGAAAAGTGGGGTGTGCGTAATTATTCAGCCCCCTTTGGTCTGAGTGCAGTCAGTTGCCCATAGACATTGCCTGATGAGTGCTAATGACTAAATAGAGGCACCTGTGTGTAATCTAATGTCAGTACAAATACAGCTGCCCTGTGACGGCCTCAGAGGTTGTCTAAAAGAATGTTGGGAGCAAAAACACCATGAAGTCCAAAGAACACACCAGACAGCTCAGGGATAAAGTTATTGAGAAATGTAAAGCAGGCATAGGCTACCAAAAAGATTTCCCAAGCCTTGAACATCCCACGGAGCGCAGTTCAATCGTTCATTCAGAAATGGAAGGAGTATGGCACAACTGTAAACCTACCAAAACAAGGCCGTCCACCTAAACTCACAGGCCGAACAAGGAGAGCGCTGATCAGATATGCAGCCAAGAGGCCCATGGTGACTCTGGATGAGCTGCAGAGATCTACAGCTCAGGTGGGGGAATCTGTCCATAGGACAACTATTAGTGGTGCACTGCACAAAGTTGGCCTTTATGGAAGAGTGGCAAGAAGAAAGCCATTGTTAAAAGAAAACCATAAGAAGTCCCGTTTGCAGTTTGCCACAAGCCATGTGGGGGACACAGCAAACATGTGGAAGAAGGTGCTCTGGTCAGATGAGACCAAAATGGAACTTTTTGGCCAAAATGCAAAATGCTATGTATGGCGGAAAACTAACACTGCACATCGCTAGGAACACACTATCCCCACTGTCAAATATGGTGGTGGCAGCATCATGCTCTGGGGGTGCTTCTCTTCAGCAGGGACAGGGAAGCTGGTCAGAGTTGATGGGAAGATGGATGGAGCCAAATACAGGGCAATCTTGGAAGAAAACCTCTTGGAGTCTCCAAAAGACTTGAGACTGGGGCGGAGGTTCACCTTCCAGCAGGACAACGACCCTAAACATAAAGCCAGGGCAACAATGGAATGGTTTAAAACAAAACATATCCATGTGTTAGAATGGCCCAGTCAAAGTCCAGATCTGAATCCAATCGAGAATCTGTGGCAAGATCTGAAAGCTGCTGTTCACAAACGCTGTCCATCTAATCTGACTGAGCTGGAGCTGTTTTGCAAAGAAGAATGGGCAAGAATTTCAGTCTCTAGATGTGCAAAGCTGGTAGAGACATACCCTAAAAGAGTGGCAGCTGGAATTGAAGCAAAAGGTGGTTCTGCAAAGTATTGACTCAGGGGGCTGAATAATTACGCACACCCCACTTTTCAGTTATTTATTTGTAAAAAATGTTTGGAATCATGTATGATTGTCGTTCCACTTCTCACGTGTACACCACTTTGTTTTGGTCTTTCACCTGGAATTCCAATAAAATTGATTCATGTTTGTGGCTGTAATGTGACAAAATGTGGAAAAGTTCAAGGGGGCCGAATACTTTTGCAAGCCACTGTAATTACGAGTGTCTCTATGATTTAATATAATACTGGATGTTTCTTCATATCAAAGTTGAGGGGTTTATTTTATCACAGAGGACATAACGGGCCCAACCTCAGCCCAATGACTGACGCAATCTGCTGGGATTCCTTAAATAGGAAATTCTTTAACTGATTGGAATGATTGTATAAATGTATTGAAATGACTTCTTGTTAAGTGCCTTGAGATGACATCTGTTGTGAATCGGCGCTATATAAATAAACTGAATTGAATTGAATTGAATAACTGTCTCCGGTTTCCATCTGACTTTTGCGGTCATGCTACAGGTTTCTCTTGTACATCTACTTGCTTTGCCAAAAATGTCTGTTTCAACCCGACATTTATAGAGCAATAATTGATTAAATATTTTCAGAAACTTGCAACACAACCTGGACAGTCGCATGTAATTCATTGTTCTTGTAGACGCTGGCAGAAAAGAAAATCTTCAGCATTACACATTGAAGTTTCAAGTCCAGCCAGAGATGTTCTGTACATGTACATCTGGTATTGCACGAAATCTGAATAGCAATTGTAAATACACAAAATACCGACAAGTTATTGAGCCCATTAATGCAAACGCAGGTTCATAAAGAAATTGATTAATCTTTTCCTAAAAAGCTTCATAACTGTATCATCAGCTTTTTTCTACACAAATAATAGCTTTTAAAGGCCTCCTGTCTTCCCACCTCGCTTTCCCCGGGCCGGTTCTTGGCCACATGCATGGTTACCCAGGGTGCCAACTGCTGAAGGGGGCGCCGCTGCAACAACTAGAAAAAGAACAACAAAAAAAACTGAATAAAATAAAAATAGCAACAATGTGCAGCCCTGACTGCTGCCCCTTTCTCATACTCTGTATTAAAAGTAAAGATTTAAAATATATATATAAAGTTCTTAAAAAAGTATTCACCCTCTTGGGTTTTTGTTTTTGTTTTTATTGCTTTTACAAATCAGTGATGATCAACATAATTTAGCTTTTTTGAAAAGGAAATGTTTTAAAAATCCCCTTTAATGTCAATAGATTTTTACATAATAATGACAATTAAATAAAGATATGTAAAGTAAAATAAATTATTATGTAAATATCCCCCCTTCAAAGTGACTGACCTAATTCAACAGAGATCTAGCCAACTGGTGCTAGTAGTCTCTCAATGAGTGGAATGGAGATCAAAGTGAGTGCAGTGAGTGTTTAAATATACATCTTTTTATTACATATCAGGCACAATGTATTTATAGTTTACATCTTGTTGCCCTAACAGTCTTTATCATAAGTTTTTTCTCTCTGCTGCAGCTGCAGGTTCTGCTTGTTCTGTTCAGCCGCAGGTAAATCTAATCTACGTCTGTCCTGGACACACTGAGGACACATTAAACACACCTGTTTACAGTAGAAGACAATTATTCCTCAGCCAATAAAATGGTTAAACCTTCAAACATTTCTAAGCCTCCATGGAGACAGAAAACAATGTGAACTGTAACTTCTAAATGGATTCTAATGCTGTTTTTACACATATTTGACCTTCTCCAAAAGACTCGATTTTAGTAAACCAGCTGAATCTATAAGTAAAAACTATCTTTAGCTATTAAAGTACAATATGTCTCATTCTAGAATTGCGCTGCTCTGGGTGGCTGCATGTTGGAGTGGCTCTATTGGCTACATATTAAGTTTTGGTTTTTTGTACATTGGTTCCTCTTTTTTCTTGAGGAAGATAGCATTTTTTTCTACCTGTATACTTTCTAGTTTTTGGTCCTGTGAAGCTGGAAGGATTTTTGCTGTAAATTTTTCCCTTTTTGACATTTTGTTATGATGTGTAACCATGGCAACAATGTGGTTAACAGCCGGGAGCAGCTGATTAACATCGCAAAAGCTAAAATAATACCTCAACTGAAGCCACAAATCCCTGATGAGTTGATAAGGAGGAGACGTGGATGCAGAGCAGGAGCGAAAAGGAGACAGAGAAAGAGGAAGTTCAAGCCATCTCTTCCATCAATCATAATGGGCAACGTAAGATCACTGGCTAACAAGATGGATGAACTCCAAGCCCTTACAAGGACTCAGCTAGAGTACCGTGAATGCAGTGTTATGTGTTTTACTGAGACGTGGCTGCTGGATCATATCCCCGACTCCAACGTCTGTCTGCCAGGCTTCCTGACTGAAAACGAGCAGAAAAAGAAAAGGTGGTGGAGTAGCAGTGCTTGTCAACAACAGATGGTGTCATCCAGGACATGTTACTGTGAAGTGTCGTCTCTGCAGCCCAGATGTCGAACTTTTGGCAGTGAGTTTTCGTCCATATTGTTTACCAAGAGAGTTCACCAGTGTAATTTTGGCAGTTGTTTACATTCCACCTTCAGCCGTTGCCGACAATGCATGTGATGTCATCCGTTCCATTGTTGCTAAGCTACAGACACAGCACCCCAATGCATTTGTGGCAATATCTGGTGATTTTAATCATGCCTCGCTCTCCACTACACTTCCAACATTTCAACAGTTTGTCAGCTGCTCTACAAGAGAAAACAGGACCTTGGATTTGTTTTATGCAAATTTAAAGGATTCATACATGTCCAAACCAAGACCTCCTCTGGGACAATCAGATCACAATCTTGTTTTTCTCTATTTAGAATATAAACCCCTTGTTCAGAGGCAACCTGTGACAAAACGAACTGTGAGAAAATGGTCACAAGAAGCTGAAGAAGCCCTACAGGGTTGTTTTGCAACCACAGACTGGATGACTCTTTGCCAAGCACATGGAGAGGACATCAATGCCATGACTGAGTGTGTGACTGACTATATAAACTTCTGTGTGGACAACATCATCCCCACCAGAACAGTGAGATGCTTCTCTAATAACAAACCCTGGATCACCAGTGACCTGAAGGAACTGCTAAACAAGAAAAAAAGAGCCTTCAGAGAGGGAGACAGGGAATTACTGAGGAGTATACAGAAGCAACTTAAGGTCAAGATCAGAGACAGCAAGGAGGCATACAGGAAGAAGCAAACAGGAGAACAAACTACAGAGGAACAATATCAGAGATGTCTGGTCAGGAATGAGAAAGATCACAGGTTTTAAGGACAGGAAGGATTGGATATATGGAAGCCTGGACAGAGCCAATGAACTGAACACATTCTTCAACAGGTTCAGTTCAGGAACAAGCTCAGCATCCCCCTCTCCTGTTCCCAGCCAAACAGACATCCCACTCTCCTCTGATCAACAGCTTTCCTGCTATACCTCGGATGTTTTATCCTTCACCTCAGCCATGGACTCTTCTAATTCCACAAGTTTGACTTCAACCAAGTCAGGAAATGCTGCTACCCCCTTTGCCTCCCCCTCCCACTTGTCTGTCTCCAAAAGTCAGGTGAAGAGGCAGCTGGAGAAACTTAACCGGAACAAGGCTGCAGGTCCAGATGGTGTCAGCTCCAGAGTCCTGAAGGCCTGTGCAGAGCAGCTCTGTGGGATTCTGCAGCACATCTTCAACCTTAGCCTAACTCAGGAGAAGGTTCCAGTGTTGTGGAAGACATCCTGCCTTGTTCCAGTATCCAAAAGAACTCAACCATCAGTCATCAATGACTATAGACCTGTTGCCCTGACATCCCACATCATGAAGGTCCTGGAGAGACTCCTGTTGGCACCCCTGAGTAAGCAAACAAGAACGTATCAGGACCCACTGTAGTTTGCTTATCGCTGTGGAGTTGGAGTGTAAGATGCCATCATCCACCTACTTCAACCAACCCACTGTCATCTGGACAAAGCAGGCAGCACTATGAGGATCATGTTCTTTGATTTCTCCAGTGCATTTAACACAATTCAGCCGGATTTGCTTTGTCAGAAACTCCTGAAGACTCGGGTGGAGCCCTCAACAATCGCCTGGATCAATGACTACCTGACCAACAGACCACAGTTTGTGAGACTGAAGAATTGTGTGTCAAACCAGGTGGTCAGCAGCACAGGAGCACCACAGGGGACCATACTCTCACCATTCCTTTTCACTCTGTACACCTCAGACTTCCAGTACAAATCAGAGACCTGTCATCTGCAGACATTTTCAGATGACTCTGCAATTGTCGAGTGTATCAGAGATGGACAAGAGACTGTATACAGAGAGCTGGTGGACCGCTTTGTGACATGGTGTGGAAACAATTGTCTCACCTTGAATGTGAACAAAACAAAGGAGATGATTGTAGATTTCAGAAGAAACAGGGATAAATCAAACACTGTTTCCATCATGGGAGAAGAAGTGGAGGTGGTTGAGGAGTATAAATACCTCGGAGTTCACCTTGACAACAGACTGGACTGGAGGCGCAACACTGAAACCGTCTACAAGAAGGGACAGAGCAGACTGTACTTCTTGAGGAAGCTTAGGTCGTTCAAGGTTTGCAGCAAGATGCTGCAGATCTTCTACAAGTCTGTTGTGGAGAGTGTAATCTCTTCAGCCGTCATCTGTTGGGGTAGCAGCATCAGAGCCAGGGACTTAAAAAGGCTAAACAACCTGATAAAGAAGGTTCTGGTTCTGTTCTTGGGACAACTGTGGAACATCTGGAGATGATAATGCAAAGAAGGATTCTTCATAAAATCAAAAACATGATGGACAACCCTGAGCATCATCTTCATGAGACTGTCATACAACAACAGAGCGTCTTCAGTCGGAGGCTTCTTCAGTTTCGCTGCAATACAGACCGCTACAGGAAATCCTTCCTGCCCACAGCTATCATGATCTACAACAACTCCTTAAAGAATTAATTATATGAGCTATACCAACACTTAATTTCCCTCTGGGATCAATAAAGTATTTTTGAATTGAATTGAATTTGAATTGAATATCCTGAGTGAAATTAACTGTAACGTTCAAAGATTTGTTTGCTTTTGGAGTCTCTTCTGTATAAAGTCCCAGGTGGTGAAATGGAACACTAAAATAATACATAATGTAGGTCCACTGTGTGACCACACCTTTCCAGCCGTTCTTCAGGTTTGAATAGGGAATCAACAAAACAGAATAGTCCATTTATCATAATATTAAACTAAATGCCATCTAAAAGCAGTATTTCTGATGTTTCTTTATAGTGCTAATATCCTCCTGCCTGGTTTCTGCCAACCAGTGCACTGCCCATGTGTGGATATTTAAAAGTAAAAACATGTGTAATGGGTCTATTTTTGAATTATTTCAGCCCCAATACTTTCTGCAAAAGCAGAGGCATTTTTTTGGGGTTTTATATTGCACATTGCACGGTCAGCGTGATATTCTCTTCTAATCTATTGACGAACCTCACCTGACCTGGGGGGAACTGAAACAGAAATTCTGAGAACTAAAGGTGTTCACACATCTTATTAAATGACCCTGTATTAAAGGCATACCTGCCAATGCTACCTTCCTCTGGTGTCAGTAAAAAAGTGAAATGTGTCATCAATTTATTAATAACGGTTCTCCTCACCCCCAGAGTTCTCAACATGCCAACTAGAAGTTTGGGTGAGAGCTGAGGCTCCTAGAGCTGATGATGAATAATTTATTTGATATTTTTAAGGTGTGTTGGAGCAAGATGGAGGGCAGAAAAGATGCCATCCTCAGTCAGGCTGGCTAGTGGTCTTTGATGAGCAGGAGAACCGGTTACTCCAAGCTCTGCATGCTGATTAGATCGACTGCTTCAGGGCTGATGTGGTGGAGAGGGAGAATAAAGCTTGGCTCCTTGGATAATGGTTGATACTTTTTGGTTAGACCATGGTTTATATTGGTAACAGATATTTATAACCCTCTGGCAACAATTATGAAATGTATGCCATTTTAAGGTGAATAAATTATTACTTTATTACTAATTATAGCTGTTTGAAATATACAAAAATGTGAATCCTCAACTTCAATTCAGATTTTGTTTTTTCACATAAAAAAAACATTTCTTAAGTATTTTTTTTAATTAAAGATAAAATATCTCCTTTGGGAGTCTACCTGAATTCAAAGTTGTGTGCAAAGTTGGTAGCACATACCTGGCGACCAAAATTTTCAGTAGATAAATAAAGCCGGGCTTTTCCACTGTATAAACAGGCACCCATATCTTTGGCAATATAAATTGTGATGGCATCTGTGATTGCTTTCCACTGGACACCCGTCTTATCATAAGGGACACAGTGTGAAATTAATTGTCTTTTGGTGGTGTTTTGTGAGCTGCTGATTGCTTGAGCATCTCGTAGAGAGCAGCACTTCTCCCACTCGACGGAGTGCCTCTGTTTCAGGTGTTGAAACAAATTTGTCGTACTCCCACCTTTGGTAGCAACAGCCTTCAAACAGATTTTGCAGCGTGCTGTTTGTTGCTCCAAGTCTGAAGTCGCAAAACCGAACCAGTTCCATATAATTGAAGAAACTGTCACTTTTTTGGGAACAAGGTCCTCTTTGCTAGGTGCCATTTTGACGTCTACGTGTTGTGAGAGACGGACTGGCTGACCTTGCTCCAAACTACGAAAGCCCAAGAGAGCAGTGGGAATAAGGGGGGATGTGGCAAATCTCGATTTTCCCAAAAATAAATCTTCTTAAACGGCAAATTCAAATTTATCGACAAAATCGATTTATTGCCCAGCCCTACCCTAATTGCTAAATATTGCTTAAATTAGCTAACGCAATAGTTCATCTTCCATCCATCCATCTTCTTCCGCTTATCCGGGGTCGGGTCGCGGGGGCAGCATCTTAAACAAAGGGACCCAGACTTCCCTCTCTCCAGCCACTTGGGCCAGCTCCTCGGGAGGAATCCCAAGGCGTTCCCAGGCCAGCTAAGAAACATAGTCTCTCCGGCGTGTCCTGGTTGAGGTGGGACGTGTCCGAAACACCTCACCCGGGAGGCGTCCAAGAGGCATCCTGACCAGATGCCCAAGCCACCTCAACTGACTCCTCTCGATGTGGAGGAGCAGCAGCTCTACTCTGAGCCCCCTCCGGATGACTGAGCTTCTTACCCTTTCTCTAAGGGAGAGCCCAGACACCCCACGGAGGAAACTCATTTCAGCCGCTTGTATCCGTGATCTCGTTCTTTCGGTCACCACCCAGAGTTCGTGACCATAGATGAGGGTAGGAACGTAGCTCAGCTCTCTCTTCACCACGACAGACCGGTACAGCGCCCGTATAACTGCAGATGCCCTACCAATCCGTCTATCGATCTCTCACTCCATTTTTCCCTCATTCATGAACAAGAACCCCCAGATACTTAAACTCCTCTACTTGGGGAAGGACCTCATCCCCGACCTGGAGAAGGCACCCCACCCTTTTCCGGCTCAAGACCATGGCCTCAGATTTGGAGGTGCTGATTCTCATCCCAGCCGTTTCGCGCTCGGCTGCGAACCGCTCCAACGAAAGCTGTAGATCACGTTCCGATGAAGCCAACAGGACCACATCATCTGCAAAAAGCAGAGACCCGATCCTGAGGCCACCAAAACGCATCCCCTCAACACCTTGGCTGCGTCTACAAATCCTGTCCATAAAAGTTATGAACAGGATTGGTTGACAAAGGCCAACCTTGGTGGAGTTCAACTCTCACCGGAAGCAAGCCCGAGTTACTCCCGGCAATGCGAACCAAACTCTGGCATCGGTCGTACAGGGACCTAACAGCCTGTATCAAGGAGCCCGGTACCCCATACTCCCGGAGCAACGAAAACTGCATTGTTCCCCCTGGATCCGAGGTTCAACTATCCGTCGGACCCTCCTCTCCAGAACCCCTGAATGTACAATATAGCTCATCACCTTTAATGTAAGAATGACTGAATGTAGTGTGAAGAGTCCTCTGGACTAGGTAAAGTACCATATCAATGGAGGCCATTTACCAACACAGTAAATTATTATCTTTTGGTTTTAAATAAAAAAGACTGATTAACTGATGTGTATATTCATGAGCTTAGTTGTAAAGTTCCAGCACAAGCTTCATAATCCAACACTGAACACCCCTGTAAGAGCTGACCTGAAAGGAGCTGAAGTATCTTCACTGATAAAACTTTATTGGACAGGACAAAACCTCCATCACATTTTCCATTTTTGGTTCTGTTCTGGGTGAAAGGTTATATGAAGGGTCTCACATGGGAAAGACCTCAGCAGCTTGACATTTAAGATTTTTCTCAGGTTGTCTTTCAGATATAGCCTGAAGACCACAAGGTGACACGCTGATGAGACTGAGGACATAAAGCACACATTGAACTGCACTCATGGCTGCAACCTTGTTATTTGTCTTGGTTAGCTGATGCCTAGGGTTGTATTTCAGACAAAAAGTATCTTCAACTTTTTGTTTGATCATCCCATAAGATTGAAGACTTTATGCAAAGAGTGAGGATCATGATAATAGACAGCTTTAAGCCTGCCGCACACAAGAGCAATCTGCTGAGCAAAAAGTCGTTAGAGGCCGTTTGCTCAGCAGATAGCTCTCGTGTGCGGCAGGCTTTAGAGTTTTGGAATCATAAACACATATATTGTTTTTCAACAAGCATCTGTGTACTATGCTGGGTGATATGTTGGAAATTTTAATTAAAACATTTACCATATAGACCTATTAAGAAGTTAATTTTCCAAAACAGAAAATACTTTACTGCAGAGCAAGCAAGGATGAACTCTACTGACTTTAATAATCAACTGCAGCAAAATTAACAAGAGGTTCAGAGAGTAACACTCTAATGATGGACACAAATAAAGGAATTGTAATATAGAAGTACATTAGGGCAGGGCAATTTTGAAAAAATGAAAACTATTTTTTTAGCAGCAGTTATGTTCATTTAAGTTTCAAGTTTTAAGTTTATTTAACATGTTCTAATATCTAACGGGTACACAGTAATCAAAAAATGGCATAGTTTTGTCTTACAAACATTGTGATGATACTTGTCAGTTTGGTCTTCTTTGGGTCATTTGGGGAAAGTCACAGCACTTTTGACTGTTACTGTTCCCCATTTTGATTTATAAATTTGTAGTTAATCAGCAATTACACTTTTTGAAAAAAGTTATTTTATGAAAAAGCAACTACTTTGAGATTTATGTCCCATTGTCTTTCTTGCACTACTCAAGAGAGACTTACTGCCCTGTCTTACTGCTGTCTAAAAAAGTAACTAACTAACTTTTACTCTGAGTACATTTTAATGAAGCTACTTTTTACTTTTACTTGAGTAAGTTTTCAGATTGGTGATTTTACTTGTACTTGAGATGAATTTCATCACATAAGTAGAACTTTTACTTGAGTAAAATATTTTAGTACTCTTTCCACTTCTGCTTACCGATAGCTGTGCTTGTATTATACAGCCTTGGTTTATTCTACTGAGAGCTCCTGCTCCTCCTCCTCCTCCTGCTCCTCCTTCTGCTCCTCCTCCTCCTCCTGCTCCTCCTCCTCCTCCTGCTCCTCCTCCAAACTGAAAGTGTGTGAATGAATTCTGGGATTGAGAGTTTTTATACCAGCCTCTTTGTTTAGTTCAGTCTCTTATAGCTGAAGGCCCAATAATGTCATAAAATTTAACACTAGTCTTGCAGTTTTTAGCTCTCAAATGAACAAAACTACTGCCTTTTGAAGTACATTGATATTACCCTAATATTACATCTGAAAAAGGATAAAATTAGTTCATTAATTCAGAATCAGATAAAGTTGACTTGTAATTTCTTCTGTGTTTTTAGAATGATGTACAGGCTTTTTGTGGTCCTTTGGTGTTTTGTTATGTGGAACACAGAGATCTGGTCTAACCTTAGATCTAATTTAGACCAAGCAGTTAGGCTTTGTCTAAATGACTAAATGCATTTCTAAATCAGGGATGAGCATTAAATCATTTCTAATTTAGCTTTAAATGCAGACTCAGAATTGGAATTGAAAATCTTTTGCTCACTGGGCTCACACTTTGGGCATATGTACAAAAAGATCAGCTCACCACAAACTCATTTTTGACACCTAGAAAAGCTAAAGTTTGGATTTATTCTGATGTGTCTGATAGGCTTCCATCTATTACTGGTTTACTTACACTGACTGGCTGTCGGATGCTCTGGAAACTGCCTAATAAGTACTTTCACTCCACTTATGATGCTGCTGTAGAGCACTGTCTAGTAAACCTTTCTTACATTCAAAATCAAATTATCCAGATCTAAGCATTCCTTCTTTGTACTTCACTTGATGCTGAACCAATCTTCTCAAACGGTGAAGTTCAATTCAATTCAATTCAATTCAGTTTATTTATATAGCGCCAATTCACAACAGATGTCATCTCAAGGCACTTAACAAGAAGTCATTTCAATACAATTATACCAACATTCCAATCAGTTAAAAAGTTTCCTATTTAAGGAATCCCAGCAGATTGCGTCAGTCATTGGCGTGAGGTTGGGCAGATTTCCAACCACAGCAATCCTTCAGCAATCCCTCATACTGAGCAAGCATGTAGCGACAGTGGAGAGGAAAAACTCCCCTTTAACAGGAAGAAACCTCCAACAGAACCAGGCTCAGTAGGAGCGGCCATCTGCCACGACCGTCTGGGGGTTTGAGAAGACAGAGCAGAACACAGAAGGAACAGAAGATCCGATATAAGAGAACTTTCTATGTTACAGAAAGGAAAAAGTTGATAACAGGACACAGTGGATCTTCAGTTACTGAGAGGATCATTCCAGTCGATGACCCCCGTCCAACAGGGCATTGCAGCCAAGCAGGATACCAGACCAGGTGTATCTTCGATGGGGAGAAAAACACTGAGAGAAAACAAAGTTAACAGTCGAAATAACAGAATGTATTGTAATACAACTGGAGAGTCGTAGGAGAAAAGGAAGTAGCAGAGTGAAGAAAATTGGTAAGTCTGTCCTCCAGCAGTCTAAGCCTATAGCAGCATAACTACAGAGATAGCTCAGGATGACCTAAGCCACTCTAACTATAAGCTTTATCAAAAAGGAAAGTTTTAAGCCTGGCCTTAAAAGTAAACAGAGTGTCTGCCTCACGGACTAAAGCTGGGAGCTGGTTCCACAGGAGAGGAGCCTGAAAACTAAAAGATCTGCCTCCCATTCTACTTTTAGAGATCCTAGGAACTACAAGTAAACCTGCAGTCTGAGAGCGAAGTGCTCTTTTAGGAACATATGGAACAATTAGATCTCTGATGTATGATGGAGCTTGATTATTAAGGGCTTTATATGTAAGAAGAAGGATCTTAAATTCTATTCTGGATTTAACAGGGAGCCAATGAAGGGAAGCTAAAACAGGAGAAATGTGATCTCTCTTTTTAATATTCATCAGAACTCTTGCTGCCGCATTTTGGATCAACTGAAGGCTTTTAATGGCATTTTGTGGACTTCCTGATAGTAAAGAATTACAGTAGTCCAGCCTTGAGGTAACAAATGCATGGACTAGTTTCTCAGCATCACTCCTGGACAGGATGTTTCTAATTTTAGCTATATTCCTGAGGTGAAAGAAGGAAATCCTAGAAACCTGTTTAATATGGGATTTAAATGTCAAGTCTTGGTCAAAAATAACGCCGAGGTTCTTTACGTTATTACTGGGGGCCAATTTAATGCCATCCAGATGAAGTGATTGACTAATCAGTTTCTGTTTAAGAACTTCTGGTCCAAAGACAGCAACTTCTGTCTTGTCAGAATTTAAAAGCAAAAAGTTTAGGGTCATCCATGCTTTTATGTCTTCCAGACATGCCTGTAATCTACCTAACTGACTGGGTTCATCAGGATTTATGGATAAATATAGTTGTGTATCATCGGCATAGCTGTGGAAATTTATCCCATGTTGATGTCTAGCACCTCATGATTTAAACAGAGAAGAGTGAATATGGTACTGGCATTGATCATTCAAATGTGAGGCCATTCATTTAAAGTGTTACTATCGATTTGGGGTTAATGTTAGCTCAGAAAGCTTTTCTTTAATGTTTCCATCCCGACTCTTATCTAACAAACCACCTGAATGTCCAACTTTATGAAAATCACGCAAGTCCCACCATATTCCACACAGTGAATGTCTCAAACAGTTTATCTGCATATACTATCTGTACGCTCTTAGCCCTGGTTTGTGTGACGTGAATCCAGTGAGTCACAGAACAGAGGGGATCTGGATCCTCTGACATTTGTTCATGATGCTGGAGTTGCTAAGGAGACAAAAATAAACGGCAGCATATGTATTCAACTTCCAGTGGATTTCTGATGCTTGAGTACCTCCCCTCCAGATCCCCACTGACCCAGCTCAGTCTACTGTGGCCAGTTTGTTTCCTTTAAGTCGCTTTTAAATGGTCTTAGAGGGGAATTTGAATTTTTTTTTTTTATAATCCTAAATCAAGCAAGCGTGGTTAAAGGATATACTTATCCAAGGAGCTTTATTTTAATGTTTTAGACTCTCAGCCTAAGTAAATGAGCACAAGTCAAGCCCAAGAAATGGGACAGAACAAATAGAATCATGGGTGAAACTGCTGTTTTGGAAACTTGTTGGATTTAGTTTTAATGATGGCAGTTTACTTTTTACAGTGCATCAAATGAAGTAATCAGATTTTTAATAATTTACTGAAAACTACTTCTCAGCATTTTTGCCCGGCACAGACTGATCATTGTACTTCATTTCAGTATTTTCATATCATCAGGACATGTGAAGCCAAGAAAGGTTCCCGCTGAAACCACTCCATCCATCTAATCAGAAGGCTGAAAGGATATAAAAGAGCAGATGTGCTCCTCCGACGTAAAAAACAGTGTTGCTATAAATACATCTGGCAGAACAGATTAAGCTGAGAGGTCCTGTTGCAGCGAGGAAGGCTTAAGATTGTCCAGCAAGAGCCAGGACGACATCCCTCTGAGGAGGAAGCCACAGAATTGTGCTGCCACCGGTGCAGAGCTTATTCCACACAGGCAGTAGGTGCATATGAGCCCTTTGTTTTGCCAGTGGTAGACCATCCTGATAAAGTCTGTGGGTAGATTAGCTTCCTATCTAGTGGAGTCAGAATAATAACAATTCTGTCTAAGACTGAAATATGGGATCAAACACCCTTCAATATTCCAAAAAAACTATATGATGATGAAGATCTGTGCATTTTCCAGTTTAATAGAGCACCATGTCAAAAAGTGATAACAATGTGGCACAAAGATTACAACACTGACATTTCGGATACACCCAAGATCTCGTTTTATACATTAAAAAGTTGTAAATTCTTCAAAAATAAAAAAGCTATTAAGAAGAGAAAAACAAAGATGATGTTACATGTAATATTTGATGTTTGCTAATAAAAGCAAATGTAATATATGATATTTTAAGTTTTCTTCTGAAAATGGAGAGTGTCAAACTAAACACGTTTGCTTACATGAATGGATCAGACGTAGATCCAAGCAACAACATTTCCGATCTTTAAGCGAGTGGTCCATAAATTCATCATTCTCTTAATCCTAGAGAGATTGCTCAACCTGCTCTGATATGTTCATTTATATTATCAACCAATGACAAAGAAAATTCAAGCTTTGGGTTTTGGAGAAATCTATGGAGAAATAGAAAAAGTAGGAAAAAGAATCATACATAATAATTCCTTGAATCTTTTATCAACAAATGCAACTGCAGCTGACAGGACAGGGAGCAACAGGGGTGGTGTGGACATGCATTAGCATAGTTCATCAGAGGTAACTTAATAAAGGTTATCCAATAGAAAATCTAAATAATTGGCAGAGTTTTCTCCTGTTGGTTTAAAATGCGCTCTTAGCAGGTTTGAACTAGTTCTCAGGGCTCAATCTTTGGTTGAATCATTAGGAAAAAAGTTTAACAAATAGATGTGCAGTCTAAAGTAAAAACGAATTACATAACACCTGCTCAGTGTTTGGATGAATAACATGGGCATCACCTGTAGTTGTGCAGTTCCAGGTAGTAATAGTTTTACCTGGATATGCTGCCAAGCATGGGACCCTGAGCTTCCTCCGGGTAGCACATCCAGACCCCAGTGTAACGGATGACATCAGCACTGATTCCCAGAGGGTCAACAAGAGGAGGAAGTATGACAGGAGGGTGGCCACTGGCTTTATTGCTCCGTCTTGGTGTTTCATTTGCTGGATGTTGCTCCCTGTCCTCTCCCAGGAGAAAAAAACAAGCAAGCAGGAAGGGGAGGAAGGGTTAATGTTTCAAACACAGGAGTTATTAGCTAATATGGATCGTGTAATGGTTGCTTGAGTGACTGATGATGGTCCGAAGAATATTGCATCCCATTAACTTGTGGTTTCAGCCAATGTCTGCACCGATAGCCGCGTTAAAATGAATATACACTCTTTACTGTGTTGATGTGGTCTCAGGAGATCTTTTCATTCTTGTTTGATGAGTTCCTCGTCTCAACGCTTCATTCTAAGCTGTCTAATGAGCTCAAGGCGCAAACACACACAAACATAAACACACACAAGCATGAATGCACACACGTGCACACACAACTCGCAGATGAGCCATAAAATATTTAATATGTGGTCTCAAGGGCCCTCAGAGTTGATGAATCAATGAGAACGACGAAGCACAAAGTAATAGATTGTCCCTTTTAGAGCGTTCGCTCATCTGGATGCCCAGAGCCATGAACTGAATACGCAAGGACAAAAACGTTCCACCTCATATCAACATGTGTGCACATACACACATTTGTCAGGAGAACACTGATTAACAGCCAGAATGTGTTTGAAGGCAGTAAACAGCATGTGCTCCTGCCTGATTGTCACTTGAGGGCGGACACGTGAGCTACTGGTGGCATCAGTTAAAGAAAGCTCACGGTTTTGTGACGACTCTCGTCATGTTTGCTTCACCTGATCAATTCTTGTTAGATATGTCCCATGGCTCCAGCGGTCCGCCTCGCTCTAACAATGAGGCTGCATTTCATGTGCGTCACTGGAAATGTTTGGGTAAAATGAGCCCAGTGCTTTCTTCAAGGATTTCTTTCTATCTTAGTGTTTTATTTTTCTGATTGCTGTGAGGTTCAACCTGCAGGGGATCCAATATTTGACGAGCAAATAGTTATTTTTTCGTGTAAAACAGAACATGGCTTTGAGGTACCTCATTCTGCTTTCAACATATTTTTCTAAACAAATCCTTCGTTTTTGAAACATACAGAACTTGTCACATATGAATTCTCAGCTTACCACCAACACTGTTTGACCTCCAGTTTTAAATGTTGTTGCATGTTGGGGTTCATTGCTGAAAGAATTCTCAGGACAAGAAGCCCTTAAATGATCATTTCTGAATTGTTGGGAAACTGATAAATTGCAATTGTGTGGAATGAAACAAAGATGCATCTAGGAAACAGTAGTGTTTGGTTTTTACTTTAATTGATCTGTATCGATTAAATTGTTCAGAATTAGAGTTGAAATGGTTGATTTTAATGGAATTACCTTGAAACAATTTTTCCATCTAACTTTTTATTTCAGTTAATACTAATGTTTATGTAAACGGAGCAATTATTCTGTGCCTTAGAAAATTTTCAGATTGGTGAGGAGGAGGAGCAGGAGGAGCAGGAGGAGGAGGAGGAGCAGGAGGAGGAGGAGGAGGAGGAGGAGGAGGAGCTCTCAGCACAAACCACACATTTTAGTAACACCAATGTAGATAAGAAAATAAGTGGGTTCTTCCAGTCCTGGTGCCAGAGGAATTTAGCTGGGGGGGCTGTGGCGTATTCTGGGGAGGGAATAAACAGTCTTTTTATTTTACCTCTTTGTATTTTGTACGTCCCGATGGCGGTATATCACATAATCAAATCTGCCTCTTTTGCAACCCCCACATATACACATAAATATACATACATATACATAATTTGAAAACTGAGATTATTATTCCAATTATGTATATCAAGCAAGTATACAATTTAAACTGTAGATACAGTAAATGCGTTTGTCAAACCACTCAGAAAGCAAGAGAATGTCCAACTCACCGTTCGAAGCCACATATCATAAACAGAACAGAGCCATCTTGAACAAAAATTGTCTTTTTACATTTTCAAGGGTCCAATTAATGTTCTCCAATAAAATAGCTAGTCCACAACAAGTCTTACGTCCACACTCGAACATAATCTGTCGTGAAAATCTTGATAATTCCCTTCCTTGGGCGTATTTCTCACAAAGGTTTCATCCTGACTACTGTAAGCATGGTCATATCAGCCTAAAAATAACACTGCAGCATTCTTCTTCTTCTTCTTCTTCTTCTGAGCGGAAGTGGAGTGGAAGGTGAGAGAAAGCGAGTGAGTGAGTGTGGTTTTTCTAAACTTTTCTAGTTACTGTTTGTCGTTTGATTTCGTTTCGTGTTTAAGTTTTAAGTGTTCTGTGTTGTTAGGAGGTAGTAGGCCAGCCTGGGAGGCGAATTTTCGCCGGCGCCATGGCTGGTGCGGGCGGCTTCGCCGCGCTCACGAGGAAGCACGGCGTTCGTGTTAGCGCCGGCTTCCCGGCGTTGCCCTGGCGGTCGGAGAGGTGGTGGGGCACGGCTCCGTGAAATCCGCGGCGCGGATGAACGGAGCCGTGGTATTATTTGTAATGAAAGTGGAACAGGCAAATAAGCTCGTTGAGCAAGGAATCACCGTGGGGGGAGCCTTTGTGCCGGTTGTCCCGCTTGCCCAGCCGGCTACGCGGGTCATTGTGTCAAATGTTCCTCCTTTCATTAGTGATGAATTTGTAAAAAAAGAATTGTCAAGGCATGGGAAGGTAGTTTCTCCCGTTAAAAAGGTTTTGTCTGGATGTAAGTCGCCTTTGCTGAGCCATGTCGTCTCTCATAGGCGACAAGTCTTCATGGTTCTCACAAATAGACATGAAGAGCTTAATCTGAGGCTCCATGTAAAGGTGGATGATTATGATTACATCCTGTATGCCACTTCCTCTCCAATGAGGTGCTTCGGCTGTAAAAATGAAGGACACACTTTTAAAATGTGTCCTCACAAATCTGGATCCGACCAGGCTAACACAGGAGAAAAGCCTGTTGCCCCTGTTACAAGCAGTGAGGGCGTAGCATGTGCTGTAAGTGTCTGTGTGACAGAATCTGGTACAACAGGTTCTGGTGTTGCTGATCTGATCGGTACAGAGGATAAAGGTGATTCCAGTCTGGAAAATGTACCAGAAGAGGGGAGTGTGCCATTGAAATTGACAACTCTTCTCACTTCTGAGAGAGGACAGGGCAAGAATGAAGAGAAATCAAAGGCTGACTTCAAAAATACTGATATTAGGTATATGGTTGTGCAGGAAGGAGTTACAGGTGAGACAGTTGTTGAGGAAGGCAGAGAGATGGGTGAGAAACAGGTGGAGAGTAGTAGTGAGGTGGTTGAGGGAGAGACTGAAGCTAGTGCTAAGGTTTTAGAGAAGTCAGAGAGTAGTACTGCGAGGAAAGAGGAGGTTGAGGGTGTGTGTGAGGAAAGTAGTGAGGGAGAGAGTAACAGAGCTTTTAAAAAACCAGCTGAGCAAATGGAGATGGAGGTTCCTACTTCTGTTTGGAAAAAAAGTTCAAAGAAAAGAAATGTGTCTACTGAACGAACAGTTGAAACAAGAACCGGTGCAAAAAACAGTAGGCAGATTGGGCAGGCTAGCCTGCATCAGGATCCGTCAGATGAAAGTGACTGTGAGAGTGTTTTTTCTGACATAAGTGACGTGTCACTAAGTCAAGCCTCTGATGGGAAGGAAAAATTGTACCCTGCTGCAGAAATCAAGAGCTTTCTACATGACACAAAAAATAGGAAAGGGTTGAATATTGAAACGTTCTTTCCTGATGTAAAAACTTTTTGTACATCTGCGAAATGTCATATTGCAAACAAGGAAAAGACCAGTTTAACAAATCAAGAGGTATATAGACTGAAGAAACTGTTGGCAAAGATTAAAAAACAGCATTAATTTATGAATATTATGACTATTGACATAATCTTACTGGTGTTTTTTTTAATTACCAATCGTTTTTTTTATATCATGGCTGCTGCGAATAATTTTAAGGTGTGCTCCTTAAATATAAATGGAGCAAGGGATCCTAGAAAGAGAGCAGTGCTTTTTGAGTTAATGAAATTTAAACGTATGGACGTGATTCTACTACAGGAAACTCATAGCGATGATTTAAATCAGGTTGATTGGAACAAAGAATGGAGAGGAGACATTTTTTTAGATCATGGGTCATCGGCAAGTGCGGGAGTGGGGGTTTTATTTTCTGAGGCCCAAACTCAGTGAAGGTTGAATCCTTTGTTAAAGGGAGAGCTTTGGCTGTAACAGCTAAGTTTGACCTCTTTACAGTTGTTGTTTTAAATATTTATGCTCCTAATGTAGGAGCAGAAAGGGTAACATTTTTTGACACTGTAAATGAGAAAATGAAAAATTTTAATGTTACAGATGATTTATTTCTGGGGGGTGATTTTAATTGCACAGTAAACGAGAGTCTGGATCGGAACCATGTAGAGCCTCATTTGTCATCAGCCCGCATCCTGAAGCGGTTGATCTGCAATCATGGCCTGGTGGACGTGTGGAGAAGGATGCACACTGACTGCATGCAGTATACATGGTCCCACCATAACGAAGGTAGAATCTCTTTAGCTCGGCTGGATCGATTTTATTGTTTTTCGCATCATGTCAATGTTTTTAGTGAATGCAAAATTTTACCTGTGGGTTTTACTGATCATGCTTTGGTTGAATGTACAGTTTCCAAGTTGTATGTATCTCCTAAGAGTGCATATTGGCATTTTAATTTTAACATGACTGCTGATCAGGTTTTTAAGGAGGTTTTAGATTTTTATTGGACTAGTTTTAGGCAGAGAAAATGTGAATTTTTATCTCTGAGACAGTGGTGGGATCATGGGAAGGTAAAAATCAGGCAACTCTGTCAACAGTACAGTCTTGGTGTCACACGCGACATCATCAGATCTGTTAGTGATCTGGAGATTGATATAGTGGAGTGTGAGCAATTATGTGAGTCCACAGGAAATCAAGGGCATTTTGAAGTCCTTAAGACTAAAAGAGCCATTTTGGCTAACCTGCTTGATACAAAAGTACAGGGTGCTCTGGTGCGTTCTAGGGTGAAAAACATCTCTCAGATGGATGCCTCCTCCAGCTATTTCTTTAGTCTTGAGAAGAAACACGGACAGAAGAAAATCATCCGTTCCCTGCTGTCAGACGATGGACGTAATTTGACTGAACCTGCTGCGATAAGGCAAAGGGCGGCAAGCTTTTATGCCTCTCTGTATAAGAGCGAACAGGCAAATAATGGAGACACGTTGAAGGAGTTTTTAACTGGACTGCCGAAAGTTTCGGATGGAGTGAATGCCAGGCTGGCTGAACCTCTGTCAGCAGCTGAACTTGGTGCTGCATTGAGAACAATGCAAGGACAGAAAGCTCCTGGCATCGATGGCCTAACAGTGGAGTTTTATAAAGCGTATTGGGACATTTTTTCTAGCGACCTGCTTGAGGTTTTCAATGAGTGCCTCAGGTGTGGTGTACTGCCGTTATCATGCCGCAGAGCGGTCATCACCCTCCTGCCGAAAAAAGGGAATCTGCAGGATATAAAGAACTGGCGTCCTGTGTCTCTTCTATGCACGGATTACAAGATTCTGTCGAAAGCCTTGGCCTTGAGGCTGCGAGGAGCAATGGAGGAGGTTATCCATCGTGACCAGACGTACTGTGTGCCAGGCAGGTCCATGGTAGATAACATCTACCTAATTCGAGATATTTTGGACGTCTCTGGTTCATTGGAAGCCAATGTCGGCCTGATCTCATTAGATCAAGAAAAGGCTTTTGACCGTGTTGAACACTGCTTTTTGTGGGAAACCTTGGAAAGTTTTGGGTTCAATGCTGGTTTCATAGCCATGATCAGGGTGTTGTACAGTGACATTGAGAGTGTACTGAAGATTAACGGCAGTCTGTGTGCTCCTTTTAAGGTGTGCAGAGGTGTCAGGCAGGGCTGTGCCCTGTCTGGGATGCTCTATGCTCTTTCCCTGGAACCCCTCCTCTGCAAACTCAGGTCAACTATGGGTGGTTTAACGTTGCCCGGTTGCACTGACAGGTTATTTTTATCAGCATTCGCTGACGATGTTGTTGTTTTTATTAAGAATCAGTCCGATATTGAGATTCTGTCTAATGTTGTCAGTGAGATTGAAAAAATATCTTCCGCAAAAGTTAATTGGGGGAAAAGTGATGCTCTTTTGATTGGAGGGTGGGGAGGTTATCCCCCTAAACTGCCTCAGCAGTTACAATGGAAGATGGATGGCCTGAAATACTTGGGTGTTTACCTAGGTAACGAAAATATAATAAAGAAAAACTGGGAAGGAATCCTTGAAAGGATTATTGAGAAGATGGCAAAGTGGCGGTGATTTCATCCACAGCTGTCGTACCGGGGAAGAGTCCTGGTTATAAACAACCTGGTTGCCTCCCAGCTGTGGCACCGGCTGGTGTGCTTATAACCACCGTATGGTCTGATAGCAGAAATACAGAAAAAAATGATTGACTTTTTTTGGGACAGGTTTCATTGGGTACCCAGAGAGGAGGGGGGCCAGGGCCTGGTTCACCTGTCTAGTAGAGTGGCCGCCTTCAGGTTGCAATTTGTGAAACGGTTTTTATTTGGTCCTTCTGACTTGGTTTGGAGAAGTGTGACCTGTTGTGTTTTGAGGCGTCTGGGTGGTTTGGATCTAGATGTTGCATGGTTTTTAACGGGTTTAAAATCACCGTTTTTACAAACCTTGCCTGTTTTTTATCAAAGTGTTTTTAAAGTATGTGCTCTGTTTAAGTGGACTGGAGGCGAGCACAAATCTTTACACTGGTTATTGGAAGAACCTCTGATTGATGGTGCAAGATTCGACGTATCCGATCACCCTCTGCCTGGATTCTTAAGAGCATTGTATTATTCTGGACTAGTGAATTTAAAAAGACTTGTGCAGGTGGCTGGCAACACACTTTCGGACGCTACCAGTCTGGCCTTAGCCCTGAAAGTCAGCTCTGTCCGATTAATCCAGATGGCACTGGGACATTTGAGAAGGAAAATATCGGATAAGGAGTGGGCTCTTATGAGGAGGATGGATGAAGGTGATCTAGCACCAGACCCGTCTGATGACCCTCCGGACTTGTTTCTTGCTCTTCCTTTCGTGGACACTGATGGACCCTTGTTGTGGACTAAGCGCGAAGGAAAGTTGTCTCTTCAAGGCGTTGATAAACAAGCATTGTATAAAAACTGTGTGAAGGTCATCAACATGGAGAACCTGAGAGGTAGAACCTCTACAGTGTGGGCAAATAGACTTGGAGGGTACGATCCACAGTGGTCAACATTGTACTGTCCTCCACTGAAGAAGAGGACTGGGGACTTACAATGGAGGATTCTGCATGGCGCAATCGCTACAAATTGTTTCTTATCTAAGTTCAATGCAAATGTGTCTAATGCTTGCCCTTTTTGTAATTTATCTGAGAGTGTTTTCCATGTTTTTACTGAGTGCAAGAGACTTGATCCTCTTTTTAAAATTCTTAGGTTGATTTTTAGCGTTTTTAACATGGTTTTTTCTACAACAGTTTTTATCTCTGGGATAAGGAGAAACAAAAAATATAAGATAAGGAACAAGGTTTTAAACTTTTTAATAGGTGAAGCCAAGTTGGCTATATATTTATCTCGGAGAGATAAATTGCAAAAGGAACAAGCCTATGATGTTGTAACACTGTGGAAATTGAATGTCAGAGCCAGACTAAGGTTGGACTTTGCATATTTTTCCATAAGTCAAGACTTGGACAGTTTTGCACAACAGTGGTCTGAGAAGGAAGTTCTCTGCAGAGTCGTAAATAGAAAGCTAGAATTTGGTAGCGTTTTAGTATGATTGTATCGTTTTAACTGTATAGTAATACTGTAAATAAATGGTGTGTTAAAATTCTTCTTCTTCTTCTTCTTCTTCTTCTTCTTCTTCTTCTTCTTCTTCTTCTTCTTCTTCTTCTTCTTCTTCTTCTTCTTCTTCTTCTTCTTCTTCTTCTTCTTCTTCTTCTTCTTCTTCTTCTTCTGCATTACTGCCACCGACTGGCATGGAGTGAGGACCAGAACATCAATCAAGATTTTTACTTGCCTCTGTTAGACGGTAGATGAATTAGCACTGTCCCTGCTTATGCTAGCTTTGCTCTGGTTTTTATTAAGCCAAGCTCTAATGTTCATTTTGGCATTCAACGGTATCAAAGGATCTTCTTTACTGCCTCCAAAAGTCCTGATTAACGGACTACAGCACCCTCTGCTGGTTGTCTTGGGTCCATACATTGCATGGTTGCAACTTAAAATGGGGAGCCTAAGTCTCCTACCCTTCCGGTCAGCTCATGGGTCCCCTTGCTAAATAGAAAATGAATGAAAGTCAATGGAGCGATAAAAGTTATTTTCTGGTCCGCTTTGCCTTACGCCCTGAATCACACTTATGCTTTACCTCAATTTAAATCATAACTAATGATGTGCGTTGTGACTGTGTTTGTCATGTAATTTGTGATTTATTTGCTTGTAAAAATTCGTAATTAAAATGACTACAAATCAGAAATCGCTTATATGACTTCACGTTAGCTAACATTAGCTAGCTCTTGAAATACTCACCGAGACCTTGTAGAGCTCGTCCAGCATGCTGGCTCTCACTAAACTGACTATTTCTCCCCCAGCATAGCTGCCACTTTCCACATGTCCAGATTTATAGAGGTTTTCTCCACCTTTAATGCTCCTTCCTTTGTCCTGAAAGAAGGATGCCAAGCTCGCTAAACTCCTGACCATTTTTCTTCTTCTTCATCAGTTGTAGTCCATATGTTTTTTCCCACAAAACCTAAAGTAACATTTGCCACCTGTCGAAAAGTCTTTTAAATCTTTTAAATTCACGGACATCATATGTTAAATATATTTAACATTTCAAACAGGATCAGAAAATCAGAAAACCTTTATCTCTCCATTGACTCTCATTCAGTTTTTTGACAGTGGTGGACCCCATGGTCCGGAAGTAGAAGGGCGCGACTGGGGCAGGCCCAATACATGAATGGACTGGCCCGGTCCCCCGGCCCACCCATTGGGGTCCTGGGTTCTTCCCATTAAACTCCAGCTCCTAGTGAACTTTAATTTTATTTACATTTTGGTCACTGAGAATTTTTGTTCATACATTATATTGTCATGTCAGTGTGAGACATGGTGGTATCCCATGTCTAATATGTTACACAACGCATTCTATGAGCTTTACTAAATATCTTATAATTAGGTATAGAAGATATAAGTATAACTAGATGTTTGATGGAGATGAAATTAACATTTAGCTGTTTTTCTAATCGCTTTTCTTTCGGTTCTTTACAGACAGCAACTTTGTTCTGGGAAATGCCCAGGTGCAGTCCCTCTACCCCATTGTCTACTGCTCTGACGGTTTCTGCGAGCTCACTGGTTATGCCCGCGCCGAGCTCATGCAGAAGAGCTGCGCCTGTCATTTCCTGTATGGCCTGGAAACGAGTGACCGGTCTACGGCCCAGATCCAAGGAGCTCTGGATGACAGGCGGGAGTTTAAGACTGAGCTGGTGTTCTACAAGAAGGAAGGTGAGACAAGACGGTGCAGTGTTCTGAATCCATCAGTAGCAGGACAGCAGTGATACAGGACTGTACCCTGAGCTAACCAGTGGTTCTAACATTTGTACACCAATAATAAAAAAAAATGATAAAATGATAAAAAGAAAAAAACAATTTCTAACATTTGACTGAGAAAGAAAATCAAGACATTGTCAAGAAGTCTGATTTAATGGGCATGATATATAGATTAGACTATTTTGTACTGTACAATATTATTAGATCACTGTGTTCATGAGATACAGTGATACTAGCCACAGTTCCAGTCAGATGTTTACAAACATTCATCATGAACATGAATGTCCAATGAATTTGGTATTCCTAATGAGTGATTTGAATCAGTCTTTGTCTCCATTGGGATAATCATTAAACAAAAAACTTTTTTTCAAAAACAAAAATTGGATTAATACATTTAAAGGGTAGCTTCCATTTTATTAAACAGGATTCTAAAAAGTTATTACTGGTATTAATTCCACAACCTGTAGTAGAAAGATGTCATCACCATGAGCTTGATGGAAAGGTAAGCATGTCGCTGAAGTGGTGGAAGTTTACTAGTTAAGCAGAAGTAAGATGAATCAGTATAACTCATGAGCTAGTTTGGCCAATCAGCTGACTGTGAGTCCCCAGAGATTATTTTCAACAACACCGAGACGTGACTATTGTATCTCTGCTCTGTCTCCTCAAACCCCTGGTCGGTCGTGGCAGATGGCCGCTCGTACTGAGCCAGGTTCTAATTCTGGTTCTGCTGGAGGTTTCTTCCTGTTAAAGGGGAGTTTTTCTTCTTCACTGTCGCTACATGCTTGCTCAGTATGAGGGATTGCTGTGAAATCAATGACACAACACAGGCGACTGTCTACTGTTGCTACATGTTGGTCCAGGAGGAGTGAATGCTGCAAGTCAATGACTTGATGCAATCTACTGGGATTCCTTAGATAGAAAACTTTTAACCTAATTGGAATGTATGGGTGATTGAATTAAAATGACTTGTAAAGTACCTTGAGTTGACATGGGTTGTGAATTGGTTCTATATAAATAAACTGAATTGAATTGAGACCAGGACCCTCATTTATCAAATGTTCATAGAAACTGTTCTATTCTATCCTATGAATGTAATTTAGAATGTTCATATGTTCATAGTCAAAATCCAGATTTATCAAATATGTGGTGGGCAGTCGTACGCATGTTCCTCCGCAATCATCGGTTGATAAATCCCACATAGGCGTACCTTGGTGCTCATGGCCGTTCAGTCATTTACATACAGAAACCCCCTTAATTAACCATTATAAGCAATTATATTCCTGCTGCAGACATAAAAGAAATGTGGCAAAGAATTGTTTCATTTGCTCTTATTCACTTCTGTGGAAAAACGTCACTTCTTTGGACAAACTAAATCAGTTAAATTTGTCTCAAACGTTTCTGTTTGGTTCTATCAGCTCAGAGGGAACCAATAAAAAAAGAACAGTGCCTGGGAGAAAGTGACTGAAGGAGTAAATGCGGTCGGGACAGTGAAGTGGTTCCTGTTGGAAATAAAGGGAAAAAATGGTTGAATATGAAACTGAATCCAATAAAACGTCCCTCAGCACACAGCTGGGTCAGATCACCACATGTGACCTGCGTGTGGCCGGCGTTATTAGAGACACTACTTTGGCTGGCATCAGTACGCATGGAGACAGAGACACCCTGCTACACCGATAAGCAGGACCATCCAGTTTCCTCAGTACAGTTGGCAAACCTTTTATCTATAATTGTAATAACACCCTTTTAAGCTGAAATGCTTGATGTGACAAGTACAAAAAGCAAATAGAGAGCACAGACCTCCGTGTAGGAGCTCACACCCATCATCCCCCCAGATTGTGATTCACAGAATCTCTTGACCTTGCATGATCACCACCAAAATTTAATCGTTTATTCTTTGGTAAATTACTAACATTTCCTGAAAGTTTAATAAAAATCCATCCATAACATTTTGAGTTATTTTGCTAAAAGACAGACAGACGCCAACATGAGCTCTTTGGCAGAGGTGAACTGATAAATATTCCGTCAAAGTAAAACCGTTTCAGTGTTGCAGTTCCCCCGTTCTACCACTAGATGCTGTGCGTACTCATGGTCAGAGCTGTTCTTATATTTAGGAAAATTTTTATTTACAAGTACAAAGTGGTAAATACCACACTATGTGTAAAATTGTTCCTACGCTCTAACTACGCACAGATCTGTGTGTAAGTATGGTTGATAAATGAGGGTCCTGGAATTGAATTGAAACAACGTTTTGAAATAGTTGGTCAAATGTCACTTAACATTTTACACCTAGACCACTCACTTTTATTAGTCATCAACAAGGTTTTTGCATAGTTCTGGCCACATGTTGGAGCTTTATTCTGGTGTCAATTTGTCACTTTATCTAAATTGCTTGGTAACATGGCTGTAACAGAAATATTCATTGGACTATCTTTCAAGACTTTATTAAAGAAAGAAGTCAGGGTTATTGGACTACAGAGCTTGGAGGTTAGAAAATCTTTTGTTTAGGAGACAGCAGAATGACCATAAAGTGGCTATCTGTCTGGTTTGCTGTACAGCATGGTGTAAAGGTTGGGTCAGGTCAGCTTGGAGGCCCGATCACTGAACCTCGATTGTTAACAATCTGTGATAATCAATTCCAACCACCTGAATGAATCTGATCTCATCATTCATTTAATTGAAATTCCCTAACAATGGCTCATATCCAGTTTTTGACCCTAGATCACACAGTTTGCTCAGTGTTGAAATTGGTGCTTTGGAAATGCTATTCAGATGCTTAATGCTGCCCTACTCTGTCCATTCTGAAACCAGTTTATTTTGTGTTTGGGAAGGTTGTCCTGTTGAAACAACCATTTATGCCCAAGTTCCAACCATCTAGCTGGTTGTGGTGGTATGAAAATGTTTAACATTTGTCTTCCTTTTTCTTTACATCATCCATTCTGTGCAATACTCTAATAACAGCATCGTGCCACCACCACCATACTTGAAAGCAGGTAGAGTGTACTTAGGTCCTTACATTGACTACTTCCCCTCCTCAACAAAAACAAAACAAAAACCTTCTCCCAAAAGGCATTATTTGACTTGTCCTTGTGTGCAGACTGATCTTAGTGTAACTGGGCTGACTCTGAAGCAGGGGCTTGCTTGTATGGTTGGCACCCTCTCATTCTATGATGATGAAACACTGGTTTCACTGTGGACGGGGAATTCTTTCTACATCTGTATCAGGATCCTTGGACTTTCATCTTCTTCTGAACATTTATTCATGCTTCACTTTAATTATGCCAGGTCAAAAAGCCTTCTGCAGCATGAAGTAGCACATATAAGTGCATACATGGCCCAAGGTGTTGAGCTCAGCCCTTTTGTCACAGTTTCACACATTTTTAACAATTTCATGCTCCCACCTTTGTAATAAATAGCTTGGGGCTTCCCCTCTTCCTGTTCCAACATCACTGCACACCATTCCATAAACCAAGGTCCATAAAGACATGGATGAATGAGTTTGGTGTGGAAGAGCTTTACTGGCCTGCACAGAGTCCTGATCTCAAACTTATACAAACCTTTGGGATAAATTAAGAGGAGAATGTGAGCCGGGCCTTCTTGTCCATGTCAGTGTCTGACCTTATAAATATGCTTTTTGAAGTTTGGTCAAATATTCTCATAAACACGTTCCTAAACCTTGTGGAAAGCCTTTCCAGAGGATCTAAAGCTCTGGTGTCTGCAAACTCTATAGTGAAATTCTCTCCAGTTCATATGTGTGTGAAGGCAGGTGAGCAAATAATTTTCCTAATACAGTGTTTATATGTGAGGATATTTAAAATGTTGACTGTTTCTTTGAGGAAATTCTCATTACATTCAAACTCGAGTTGCCAACTCTTCTCTTCTTATTCCAGTTATATAATTGCCTCACTCTGGAAAAACAAACTTGGAAATAAAATACAAAGAGTGATCAATGTGACAGGCATACCAATGATGAGTATATGTAAACCTTTGACTGCAACTGCAGCTAGTGTATCATTCTTTTTTCTTATGGGAATTTGCTTTTATTAACAAAGCCAAGCAAGGCGTAATTACGACTGACCCGACCACTTCCAAAGTTGTTTTATATTTGGTGGAGATAAGGGTGGGGAGACAGAACAAGACTACTTTGAAGTCTTTGATGCAACAGTATACTGCACATCTAAACGGCTCACTGAATAAAATATTTTCTGTCCAAGGCAGTTCCCCAGGAAAACCAAGATTGTATTTTCTCTGATATCTTCATTTATTACTAACTTTAGTATGTATTTGAATTGGTGGTTTTATTTAATTTTTGTATTTTGTATGGATTACTAAGTTTTGTAATCATACTTGTAATTGTTTTAACAAAAGACTTGCTTAATAACAACAAACGTTGTATTAACCAGAATATGGCAGAGCATATGTACTGTTGAATGAAATGAAAGCATCAGCAGATAAGAGTTCATAAGAAGCAGAAAAGCTTGGGAATGCTTAAGGAGAAACAATCGATCTAACATAGTGCATTTCATTTTCCTTTTGTAGATAATTGGTGGATAATTAGGGCTTGGTAAAGGGAAAATATCTCCACAGAAGAAATATGCAGAGTTTGAAGTGTTTCTTTTACCAAGGACACCAGTTTTTGGGATTCTGTTCCACACACTCCCTCTGAGAAATCTTAGTAAGCTCTTTCTAACTATCCCCAAGTATTTAACGTTTTTCAAGTTCAAAGTGAAGTGGTGAGAGATGTGTTCATTTGTAGAATCCTGCATAATGTTCAAACTGTTAATTTTCCTTTTATAAATGTAAATGTGTTGAAAGTAAAATCTGCAAAAGGGAATACAGGGGCAGCAATCCTAATTAATGGAACCTTTTTTAATGGCTTTAAAATCACAACTTCTAACATTTAGGGAAACGAATTGACTGATTTGATACTCAAACATAATTAACATATTCAGTATGTAAATAAATTTGTTATATTAATACTGTTTTTCATATTTTAAAGACTTTTGTCACTTGTCCTTGGAGATCCCAAAACCTCCAATGTTGCCAGAATATCAATACATAAGTACAAACAAAAACTGCTTAGTCTTTTTTTGGTCGTTGTTAAACTCAGAAAGGCTTTTTAAGGTCAAAGGAACAGAAATCGTTCTCAATACTGGCCTTTGATATAGGAATAGTGAGCAACAGATTCCCCCTCAGCAATTCTGTTGTCACGTGTCACGTTTATTACTGGTGTTAGAGATGAACTGCATCCTGCAGCATGGCCAGCCATGAGTGTTTACTGTTTAAGTCAACATCTTTGCAAAACTACCAAGAAACAGCAAAGCAGGTGAAGCAGTTTGTAGTTGTGGAAAACAGGGCAGTGGCAACCAAAGCCTGGGGACATAAAAAAGTATGTCCTCTATAATCTAAACGTAAATGTCCTTAGCCCTGAGGACCATACACCCTCATAAAATCATAATAACCAGTCACTGCTTGGCAACAGTGTTGCTTTTGATGAATAACAATGTATACTTCTTACCTTGGAAGGCTGACGTCTGATCTGGGAAAGATCTTCAACCAAATGTAACTGTTTTCCGGTAACAAATTAGATAAACCACTAGAAACCATTTTCATTAGGCTATGATCAGCCTCTTGACTAACTGCTATTATCAGTAGAAGCTGAGAACATTCTATCTCCCTGCCGTTTTTCTTTTTAAACACTGTGGTTACCATGTTTTACAGAACAGAACTTGCTACTTTGACAGAATTAATGAAGCATAAACTAAAGGGTGCTAATGAACCCTCGGGGCTATAAAGCTGTTGTTACACTGATTCCTTTCTTGGTGCCTATCTCCAGTGGTCAGTAGGTGCCATACATGCTGGACAGGTCACTAGCTATGGATATTGCACCTGTGGTGGATGTGGATGTTTTAACACACACATTTTTCCCTCCAGTTTGCTTAAAACTGCACTTCCAGCCTGGTTCCTCCATATTGTGCTGCTGATAATTATACTATTATATTTGTGCCACCAACCTGAGTGTGCAGGCAGACCGACTTGAGCACATATATTTACATGAACAAACAAAAATGAGTGGTGTGTGTGTTTAAATCTCTGTTCTGACACGCTCTGAATTCTGACAAACTCTTACTTCACCTGCCTTGCGCTACTGGCGCTCCACTCATCGTGCTCTCTGCTCAGCCCTGTGTTTGCACTCACAACTTAACAAAGTGGGTTGTCAGAGTATTTCTTGCCAAATCTGCATTCACTTGGATAAAAAAACAACCAATCACAACCAGCAAATCAAAATGCTGCACCAGGCAGCAGAAACTATCAATCAAAACTTTAGGATTTAGCCTGAAGAGAACATTACGAAATAAACACTTGAATTTTGTAGCCTAAGCATATTTATTTAAGCAAAATTATATGCTAACTTACTTGTGCATTTTACGTAAAATTATCTTACTACCATGTGACGTCAAAAAGATATTTGATCATTTTACCATACATTTTTAGATATAGACTCAGGAAAAGTAAGTTTAAATCTAAATCTAGGTATTTGAGCCTAACTGCTTTTTTGTTTTTGTTTTGTTTTTTGCTCGCTGTTACTTGTTTATGCACCTCACTTCCTGTAGTTTCAGCTCTGGGTTATTACTTGTTCTTCTGCTCTTGTATATTTATCTGTTTAAGTTTGTTTATTAAAATCCACCACAATGGTACTCTTCATGTTTCTTATGAATTTTCCGTGAATTTAGGTCCACACATCAAAATAGTTAAAAACAATAAACGCCATCTCAACTGCTGTGATCCATGTTCAGGAAATACATCATTTATGTTTTTTCATTAGCTCCACCAAAGTATATTAAAGCTGCAGCAGGTAACTTGAATAAAAGTAACTTTTTGTGATATTTCCTAAAACTGTCCATATGTCCTGAAAGTAGGAAATGAGATTTGTAATCTGTTAAAAAAAAGCAGCTCAATTGATCACGCCTACAGCCCCTACAGCCTCTACTGCAATTTGCAAGAATCCACCGCGCCCCGGTAGAAAACAGCCAATCAGAACCAGAGCAGCGTCTGAAGGAGTGTCTGACATCTGTCTATCACTCCTCACACACACACCGCGACCCGCCCCTCGCTCCGCTACGCAACCGGCTGCCACAGCCACCTAAAAACAAACTGCCGTACCACCGCTGCCAACAAAAAAGATGATCGAGGAGGACAAAAAAGCTAAGAAGAAAGAAGTTGACCGAGCCCGAGATAAAACGAGGGTAAATATTGGTGTAGCCTTTAAGAGGTGGAGGGAGCTACTAGACCTGAAAGCGTTTAAAACTGATTCCAAGTTGGCAATGTTTCTGCTTGACAGGTAAATTACCCTTGATTTGTTCATACCCAAGATAAGGTTCCACTTCTCGTACTTATTTAGATTGAACGTCTCCACTCATACTGGCAGAAAGGATCATATTTAGCTGAATAAGCTGAATAGTTTACAGTTACCTGTTTTTTTCTCGTAACTTTGTATTCTGGCACCTTTCTGACAGCTTTGTCTTCTTTGTGAATACAAATGTTCTTATCTATGAGGCTAAGAACTGCATAAACACCTGCCAGGATAAGATTTAAAGTATCTGGGGCACCGCTGCCCTGGAAGATGGAGCCCTGAGCCCCATTCTATCTCTCCAAAGACTGGCACACAAAGCTGTTTCTTTTTTTCCTTGCCTCCTCCCTCACCATGACAAACTATTCTGTAGGGAGGCTGGCTGGAAAGCCAATCATGCATCCCATCGAAGTGGGATGCAGAGGCTTCGTCGGGTCCTCAACAATCTGTGTGCTCCACGACATGGGATGCACAAGAGCAGGGTGTCAGAAAGCCATTAAAGAACTGGCAGAGGAGGCAGAGAAGGGCAGCTTTTGTCTGTAGTCAGGGCCGGAGTGGGAATCATTTTCAGCCCTGGAGTTTCATGCCTCAGACCGGCCCACTTTATATATCACAACCTGTTATTATTAAAATAATGTAATTATAACCTTACATGTTAAAGCTACAACAGCACACTGTTCTGTAATGTCTTGTAATTCAGAGTATTTTTCTAAGAAATGTCCAATTCAATGCAAAAAAGGGTTAAATGCTGTATAATGCAGATTTACTTCAGCATGCATTTACATCTATATTATTTTTTACAAAACATCTATTAAAAATATTAGAATCTATATTTTGAGCTGCTGCCTCTGTAATCATCCCCTCTACTCTCCCTTTCACATTTCCCCTAGTTTCTCTAAATTCACCTGCAGCACCTGTGCTACTTTCATTTGATTCTCTTTCAAATGTAGGCATTGTACATTTATCATCTTAGTTTTAAAGATAAAATCATATAACAGGTCACTTTGTCATTTGGGTATAGAAAGTGGGTATATTAGAACTAATGCCTGCTTGTTCACACACCTATTGCTTTCATACTATCAGGAGAAATCCAATCATAACTACTGACTCCTGGCTCTACTTCTGAAAATAATTCACATTTAAAAATGTTCATAATTCTCAGCACAAATTGTACAAAGCCTATGATACATTCATGTCGGTTTTATCACTGTACTGCTGAATCAGTTAACATTGCAGGGCACTTTTCATATGGAGCAGGTCTACACCATGCTCTTCATTATATTAATACTAATAATATTGACCTAATAAGTAATCCTGGCTACTCTGGATTTGTGGGCTCATATTGCTTGGTGCTGGATTTTCCTTCTAACTCTGAGGAGCTACAAGACAAAGTTTCCCAGTTATGTGGCGTCACATTATTTTATTATTAAAATAATATGTTATGCTTGTAACCACAATGTCATACAATTTATTGACTTGATAGTAAATTACTCAAATAGTGGTTTGCAGGCAAAGTTCAATGCGTTTTCTTACCCGTTTCATCTTCCTTGTTGGCACAAACCACAAGCTTGTTTTAGTGGAAAAGTTGCCCATTTTTGCCCATTTTGCAGCGTCTGTTTGAACTTTCTCTCTCCGTGCCACCCTTGCTCTTTCAACTCTTAAACACCACCGACTGAGCGCTCTGACGTGTTACATCAAGGTGCACTGCAAAAAAACAACAAAGAAATTGCAAGTGGAGGCAGCAGTCTGTCAAGCCGTTTCCGTAAAAACTCCATACCCTTGATATCAACTGTTGTGTATGTCAACTAGTATGCGACTACACAGAACTAGTTAAACATTTTCCCCTACTATTTTGAACTTTAACAGCATATAATCCAACTGGAGAGTAGTAGAAAAGAAAGTAGCAGAGTGAAGAAAAGTGGTCAGTCTGTCCTCCAACAGTCTAACCCTATAGCAGCATAACTACTGAGATAGCTCAGGATGACCTTAGCCACTCTAACTACCGTAATTTTCGGACTATTAAGCGCACCTGAACATAAAGGTGCACCAGCTAAATTTTAAAAGAAAATAAATTGTGTACATATATAAAGGTTTTCATTTTTTAACATTATATATTTAAACAGAGAGACTGTACACGGAAGATTTTTTTTATTACCTCCGCCAGGATGTAATGTTTTCGTGTCCGTCTGTCTGTCTGACTGTTAGCAGCATAACTCAAAAAGTTCTGGATGGAATTCAATGACATTTTTAGGAAATGTCCGCAGTGGGTTCAGGAACTGATTAAAATGTGGTGTTTGTCCGACATGAAACGCATATCTGCCCACCGACCAGCGGTGCTAACCTCCACTCCTCTCCCGATATCAGAGAGCTCATAAGCAGTCCCCCTCGCACAGCAGCCCCGAATCTCAGCCATGCGTCTCATTGACAGACATTTATTGGAAAAGTACCAAAAGTTAGAATTAGATCACAACATGGGGATGGGGGGGATGAGTGGCAGAGGTCTGCTCTCTCGGAGTGCTTTTCTAAGTTTTATCTAAAGCTACATTGTGTAAGATCTGCTTCCATCTAGTGGTGAAATTCTATGTGACCAACCAACTGAATATTATGTTCTAGCCCCGCCTCCCCCCCCCCCCCCATTCCGAGCGCGTTTTAACTCCTATGGTGGCTGTTTCATGCCAAGTTCAACATGGCTTCCAGTACTACGACTTCGTCCAGTGTTCCTTCCAGTGATGAGGTTACTTTAGAAAACTACATTACACTTAGTTATATAGTCAGACGTCTGCCGCGTGGCGAGTAGACAATCTCCATCTGGCAGTTGTCACGGTGCAACTGAGTGTAGCCAAAGCGCAAAAGGCGGAGCTAGAATTTCCAGGAATGTTCCTCGTTGGCGAATGTATTTGAAAGATGGAGGCTCAACATGGATTCACCCATTCGAGCGACTCGCTCGTATGTATTCCGAATAGCAGATTCTACACTTACAAGAATACTTTCATTAGTAGGTCGAAGTAATTACACATCTATGAGCACATATTTTTGAAAGAACAAATGGGTTTTTGCTAAGAATTAACTCCGAAAAATACACAATGTAGCTTTAAGATGTGCGTTTTTTTCAAACTCTGCCTGAAAATCGCCAGTATGGCACCAACATAACACGACAGTAACAAGTAAAACATGCTTTAGCCTTCCAGAAAAGTAATTTGTTGCTATCTTCATCTTCATCTTCCTCATTAAAGCCACTGATGTCGTTTTCTTCATTGTCTTTGTCCTCTGAAAGCTTTTATCATCTTTGTCCACTGACTCAGTTCTTTCTGCTGCCTCCTCCAACGTCTCACAAACGTCTTACGTACAGCAGATCTATTTCCTTCTTTGACGACCAGCTCAATTGCCTTTAACTTAAAAGCTGAATTTCTTCGGGTTGTTTCCATGATGAGGGTGTGTTCATGAAAACTACCAGTAGTGTCTTCTTCAGCACATAATCTTTTCCCACATGCCTGTCTCACTTATGCACTTATGCACTTCCTGCTATAGTGCCCCCTGGTCTGCCTCCCATTCTACTTTTATAAAAGGGAGCCAATGAAGGGAAGCTAAAACAGGAGAAATGTGATCTCTCTTTTTAATATTCATCAGAACTCTTGCTGCAGCATTTTGGATCAACTGAAGGCTTTTAATGGCATTTTGTGGACTACCTGATAGTAAAGAATTACAGTAGTCCAGCCTTGAGGTAACAAATGCATGGACTAGTTTCTCAGCATCACTCCTGGACAGGATGTTTCTAATTTTAGCAATATTCCGGATGTGAAAGAAGGAAATCCTAGAAACCTGTTTAATATGGGATTTGAATGTCAAGTCTTGGTCAAAAATAACACCGAGGGGGGGGGCGCTAGAGCGCACATGACAGACTAGACGTGCCTAGGTGAGGCTCCTCTCCGATAAATCGAGTTTTACATAAAAACACCACTTTTTTGACCAAAGACAGCTAGAGGAAGTCTGCAAAACTCGCAAGGGATGTATTAAAAATGCCACCAAAGAAGCAGACGGCCAAAAAACCTGAAGAAGAAACTGTGGAAATGCCTGAGAGCGGCCTGCTAAGTGAGCTAACAGCTAATCCTCCACTAGAAAGCGCAGCTATTCTACATGCCATAAACGGGATGAGCAAGCAAATGAACGAGAGGTTCAACTCGCTGGAAGAGTCTCTGCAAACCAGTCAAGCTACACTGACAGAACATGCGTCTCGCCTCTCCGCGGTGGAAGTAATGGTCAGCGACCACGACCACAGGTTGGCCGCGCTCGAGCTACAGGCTAAACGCCTAGAGGATGCTAACAAGGCTTTGCAAGATAAAGTTGTGGACCTGGAGGCACGTTCAAGACGCCAAAACATCAAGATAATAGGCCTGCCTGAAAAAACCGAGTCTGACTGCCCGGTTGAGTTTACGGCCAACTTTATTGAAAACCTGCTAGGGAAAGAAAATTTTCCGAGACACATAGAAGTTGACCGCGCACACAGGCTAGGTGGACAGCCTGCTGGCGGTGCTAACCGGCCTTGCGTGCTAATTGTCAGGATACACAACTATCGTGTCAAGGAGCTCATCATGAGGCTCGCAGCACAACAATCTCCTCTGATGTACCAAGGTCAGTGCATTCACATCTTTCCGGACTTTCCGGTTGAGATTATGAAACGACGTCAGCTCTTTGACGACGCTAGGAAAAGATTCAAGTCTGCTGGTCTCCGCACGGGATTCATCTATCCTGCTCGCCTGAGAGTTACCCACGGTAACGTCACCTCCACGTTCAACACCCCGGAGGAGGCGGAGAGGTTCGCTGACGACCTTGCCAAGTGAAGATGCCATAGGAGTGTTTTGAGTGTTGGTTACAATGGACGAACTCTGCACCCAAAACGTAATAAGGCTGGTCTCAATGTTGTCCTTAAACTGTAACTCACTTATCAACAGATAAGTTCAAATATAATAATATTGCGTGAACTATGTTTTATTAACCAAACGCTCACAGGATTTATAGTACTCCTTCTTTGGCTGTTTAACTGGATCACACATTCACTTAAATTGTTTCAGTGTGAGTGTTTCATATATAAAAACTTTGTGTTGGAGAGGAAGCGAGTTAGGCTGCTATTAGCGGTTTCGCAGATAAGCCAGCTGCCCTTAAACAGTATGTTTACTCAGGGTTGTCTCCTACTTTGTTTGGGAAAGTGGGACCAGGGGGAGGGCGGGGTTTTGTACACGTTCGGTACACCGGTGTGTTTTGGTTTTTCTGCGTTTCTCCCTAAGGCTTTCAGTATGTCCACTACTCAAGTAATAACTGTTACAATGTGTCATGCTATCAGTGAATAGTAGAAGTAAGGGGGTTACTATGGTTAGCTGGAATGTAAAGGGACTGGGACATCCTATTAAAAGAGCGAAGGTTTTCACTCATTTAAAATCTTTATCCTCTGACCTGATGTTTTTACAGGAAACTCATATTAGACCGTCTGAGGAGTCTCGTTTAAGATGCATCTGGGCAGGACATATTTTTCAATCTACATTTTCTAGCAAGGCACGTGGGGTAGCCATTATTATTAAAAAGAATATACCTTTTCGTCATATAAATACTATCAGTGATGACAGTGGCAGATTCCTAATTGTAACTGGACAGCTTTACTCCAAACATGTCACTCTGGTTAATATCTACGGTCCAAATGTGGACGACGCAGGCTTCTTCCGTAAAATATTTGGTAAACTGCCAGACCTTACAAATACAAACTTGATCATCGCTGGAGACTTTAATGCAATCTTAGACTGGCACCTTGACAGATCCTCAAATAAACAATCAAGCCCCCCAAATGCATCAGTGACTTTAAACAGTCTAATCTCTTCAACTAACATTGTAGACATCTGGCGTTTGCAGCACCCAACAGACAGGGAGTACTCCTTTTTTTCCAAGTTGCATAACTCATATTCACGAATTGATTTTTTTCTATTAGACTCTAAGCTCCTGTCAAATGTACTGGACACCAAATATCACAACATTATTATCTCTGATCACGCCCCAGTCAGTGTCAATTTAGACTTTAACCAACAAAACCACCAAACGACTTGGAGGCTCCGTTCATACCTAATTAATGATGCGGATTTCTGTAAATATTTGTCAAGTCAATTTGACGAATTTTTAGACACAAATGACACCTCTGACACTTCAGACTCAAACCTGTGGGAAACATTTAAAGTAGTAATGAGAGGCCATATTATATCTTATGAAGCATCATTAAAAAAAACAAGAAATTCAAGATTGGTTGAGATTGATAGCAATTTATCTCAATTGGAGACACAATATAAACAAAGCAACAATTACCAAACTCTACAAGAAATTATCAATCTTAAATATGAGTACAATACAATCTTAACAAAACAAGTCAGTGACCAACTGTCTCGCTTGCGGACACGTTATTTTGAACTAGGAGACAAGCCACACACGCTGCTAGCCCGTCAACTTAGAGGGCAGCAAAACAGCAGAGCTATACTTAGAATCAGAGCTGGTACTGGAGATATGCTTACCAACCCAAAATCTATAAATAAGCGTTTCATGCAGTTTTTCCAAGAACTATACAAGGCAAAGGCAAAAGGGGATGTGGATTCCTGGCTTAAAAATGACCCCCTCCCTAAATTGGATGATGCTTCACGAGAAGCTTTGAATGCGGCAATAACTATAAATGAAGTGACAGATTCTATCAAATCCTTTGCTAATGGAAAGGCCCCCGGGCCAGACGGTTTTGGACCAGAGTTCTATAAAAAAAATTCCCAGCAGATATCCCCACTCCTGCTCAGGATGCTGTCCCACTCTATGGAAACAAGAAAACTCCCACCAACATTATATAATGCGGATATTGCTCTCATACTTAAACCGGATAGGGACAATACAAACCCCGCCTCTTACCGTCCAATTTCTATGCTCAATGTGGATTTAAAAATTTTTACTAAAATATTAGCCAACAGACTAAACCAGTATATCGAATCCCTTATTCATAAAGACCAAACAAGATTTATTCCAAACAGATATTCTTTTTTCAATACAAGACCATTTATTTGGGGATATAGGGCGCACAGAATCTCTAAACAACATCTTCAAAAGCCAAAGCAATTTGGAGGCCTTGGCCTACCATGTATCCTACATTATTACTGGGCTGCTAACAGCAGAGCGATGGTATATTGGCAAAGGGCTGACAATCCGGATCCGCGGACTGAGATACCATCCTGGCTAGCAATAGAACAAAGTCTACCCCAAAAAACCTCCCTCAGGGCAATTCTCTTTTCATCACCAAGATCGGGGGCCACTTGCAAGGGAGAGCATTACATAATATCTAACGCTCAAAAAATTTGGATGCAGATCAGAAAATTTTGTGATCTTCCAAAGACATCAGTGCACGCCCCTATATGGCATAACCATGCCTTTCCTCCCTCAAGTACAGATGCAGTTTTCAAAGAGTGGAGGAGGAAAGGAATGGAGTCCATAAAAGATGTCTATATTAATAAACACTTGAGTTCATTTGAACTATTACAAAAAAAATATGACCTGCCCAAATCTGACTTCTTTAGATACTTGCAGTTACGTCATTACATAAGACAAAACATTTCATCATCGGACATCTTGCCGGAAGAGAGTGCTATTTTCAAGCTCTTACTTGGCCCACCAGAAGCGCAAGGTTTGATTTCAAAATTGGTTCCTACTTTCTCTAACAAACTCGCACAACCTGCTGTCACATTTAAACAAATGTGGGAGGCCGATCTTAACATCACAATTCAAGACGAAATATGGAAACAAGCTCTAAGTGACATTCACCATTGCTCAGTTAACGCTAGGTTACAACTGATTCAATTCAAGGTCATACACAGGTTACACTATTCAAAGATTAAACTGCATAAAATCTTCCCCCAAACTTCTCCCCTATGTGGAAGGTGCAAGATGTCAAACAGCACACTTGCACACCAATTTTGGCTATGTCCTGAGATTCAGAACCCTTGGTGTGCGATTTTCAGATGGTACTCCCATGCACTTAAAGTAAACCTGGACCCTGATCCTGAAACCGCTTTATTTGGTATCTCTAACACCTTGGAGAACATGGGTCGAAATGTTACTACAGTGGTGGCTTATGGTATGGTCATAGCAAAGAGATGCATTTTGAAAATGTGGAAATATGATTAACCTCCTAAATTTGAAGCCTGGCTGAGGGAGCTGGTAGGAATTCTTCACATTGAAAAACTGAGATACGAGATATCCGGCAACTTACAGAAATTCTCTGGTGTATGGAGACCTATCCTGGAGCGCTTGGAACTGTAGTTGGCCCCCTTAAATAGTATCTATTCTGACATATTTGATGCATTCAAGTGGACATTAACTCTGATGTTTTATTAAGCCTCTTTGTGTAAACTGTTCAGATATGTCATGGTTTGTGTCAAGTCTTTTAATTTATTTTCTTTAAGCTTGTTTGTTTATCTTTTTCTAAATATTTTTTTACTTTATTTTATTTTGTATTATTATTATTTTTTATCAAATTATTGTATTATGTAATGAGCACCTACCCTGATACAGACCTATCTGATGCACACAAGTGGATATTTATAATGACATACTCGAGTGGACATTCAATTTGGTCACTACATTAAGTCTCTCTTCGTGTACGGTACTGCATTTCGACACGTCATTGTTTGTGTCAAGTTCCTATTTTTTTTTTTTTATGTTTATGTATGTTTTCCTTTACTTTCTTTACTAAAATTGACAATAAAAATATATATTAAAAAAATAAAAATAACACCGAGGTTCTTTAAGTTATTAATGGAGGCCAATTTAATGCCATCCAGGTGAAGTTATTGATTAAGTAGTTTCTTTTTTAGAGCTGGTCCAAAGACGGAAACTTCTGTCTTGTCAGAATTTAAGAGCAAAGAGTCATTCATGTTTTTATGTCTTCAAGACATGCCTGTAATCTACCTAACTGACTGGATTCATCAGGATTTATGGATCGATATAGTATATATATATATATATATATATATATATATATATATATATATATATATATATATATATATATATATATATTGTGAAAGAATTGGTCCAAGCACAGAACCCTGTGGAACTCCACAGGTAACCCTGAAGTTTGAAGAAGATTTAGCATTTGCATGAACAAAAATAAAATAAAACATTAACTACAAATGTATAAATCAAAATGGGTAACCAACAGTCACAAGCAGTACAGCACTGCTGTGACTTTCCCAAAATGACCCAAAGAAGACCAAACTGTCACGTACCATCACAATGTTTGTAAGACAAAATTATGCTATTTTTTGATGAGACTGTGTTATTCCCGTCAGATATTACAACATGCTAAATAAACTTAAAACTTGAAACTTAAATGAACATAGCAGCTGCAAAAAAATTTATTTTCATTTTTTCTGAAGTACCCTGCCTTAATGTACTTCTATATTATTGTCTCTTTGTGTGTGTCCATCCATACACTCTGAACCTCCTGTTAATTTCGAGCAGCTGTTGATTTTTAAAGTTAGTAAAGTTCATCCTTGCTCACTTTGCTGTAAAGTATTTTCTATATTGGAAAATTAAGTTCCAACATCTTAATAGGTCTATAGGATGATGTCTTGTTCTACATATTGTGAATCATTCTAAAATTCCCAACAAATTGCCAAGCAGCTTGTTAAAAAACCAGACTATTTAATTTACACTCAACAAAAACTCAACGCAACACCTTTGTTTCTGCTCCCATCTGATAAACTCTATGCGAAGAAGATGTGTTGCACTGCATGAGGCAAATGGTGGTCACACCAGATACTGACCGGTTCTGAGTCCCCAGACCCCCAATAAAGCAAAAAAACTGCACATTCCAGGGTGGCCTTTTATTGTGGGCAGTATAAGGTACACCTGTGCACTAATCATGATGTCAGATCAGCATCTTGATGTGGCACACCTGTGAGGTGGGATGGATTATCTGTGCTCACTATCACACTTTTAGACTGATTTGTGAACAATGTTTGAGAGAAATGGTAATATTGTGTATCTGGAATGAATTTTAGATCTTTAAGTCCATCTCATGAAAAATGGGAGCAGAAACAAAGGTGTTGCGTTTATATTTTTGTTGAGTGTATGTGCAAGTCCCCTCACGCCCTCAACAGAACGTGAAAAGTGGACAAGTCTGTGAAAAAGAGGACGTTTACTCATGTCATTCACTGATGTCTTTGATTAAATTGAGCACAGCCTTTTATTAAAAGACTTGTAGTTTAATATAAGGCAGTATTTTGGTTTAACTTACCTCTACATGCTTGCTTAGGATGGGGTGGAATTTTTAGAAGCTGCTAATCCGGGAAAACACATAATAATGCTGTTTACTTTCTTGAAATGAAGCGGAAGTGGTCACTTAAATACGGCCAGGGGTTAACATAGTTTACTTTGAGTTTTACTTTATTCAACGGGGTCTCTTTGTTTGCTGGATCCATACTGATGCCAGGTGCTTCCATCTTTATCCTTAGTAGTCCCAGTTCCCCTCTCCATCATGCGGGTTAATAAAATTGGACCAGTGCTGGACTCTGCCCTTTGAGGATACATGCACAGACCTGCGCCATCTGTACATACATGTATTTTCAAACACCTTCCATTAAAGAGGTACGAGTTAATCTGTCACTGTACCCACTTTTGAATGTAAGCACAAGGCTTGAATCATTCCCTGAAGGTGTTTGCAATGGACTGCGAGTCGTTATTAAAACTTGTAACATGTAACATTCTGTGAAGAATGCTGCAGAATCCGCACAGGAAAAACCAGGACTGTAGCCTATACTGGAATGTAATGCCGGGTATCTCACAAAACGAAGATATTTTTCTACGGTTGTCCTGTCATCCACACGAAAATTGATATACTGCACCGAAAACGAACATTTTTGAAAACTCCGGCCACAGCGAAGGTCTGTGTTTTCTCCATTTTAAGCGTTTGTGTGTGGACAGAAATAATCTGAGATTTTGGATTCGCAACATCACTTTTCCACGACAAAAATGCTCCGACATCACTTGTGCGACCTGTGTTTCCACTCAGAAACAGCATTTATGCCCTCAGAGATGTGTTGGCATCATCTATTGTCCAAGTGCTTTTTGCTTGCTTGTTTTTACAAGCTCAATTAGTCCTCAATGTAGAAGTTAGAACGTAGAAAGTTACTCTGAGTGGATAGGATTTGGGGGAACACAGACCACTCTCATTTGCTTGTTTAAAAAGACACACCGTGGCGGTACATTAGAGTAATATTACCGGCACAGCGTGTCTGTTGAATGCGCAGTAGCGGCATGGCGAGGCGAGAATATTGCGGCCTTCGTGGCGCCAAGCTTGATAGTAATATTACCGCAATATTGCCGCAACGCTGGACTTATAAATGAAGATCATACCTGGGCAAATAGAGGATGATGTCATGATGATGTGTGGAATATGCACTGAGCCTCGAGCAGCAACAGTATTTAAAATGCAAGTAAACATGGGGAGTTCATTTAGCATTTGTAAACTGTATCAGCTGAAATGGCAAACTGGAGTGATGCAGAGGTCCTGGAGCTTCTGGCCTTTAGAACTGAAGAGCAGATCTCCAGACAGTTTCAGGGACTGTGAAGGACAGACACCTTTTGGAGCGGCTAGCAAAAAGACTTGAGGAGCAGGGCTTCAGTTGGGATGAAAAAAGCTATGTTCAAGCTATTTTGTCTATTTACCATGAACATCTCAAGATTTAAAAACAACCCTATACAATGACAACCCAGACGCCACCCCACACCCACCTTCATCCCACCGTCATGTAATCGTTTGTGAAAAACAGGCTGACCACTTATGAATGACCAAAAGGCTCAGTGATGCTGGCACTAATGCCGGCATTATCTTTTGAAACAGGCTATTGTAAACATGCGGTAAGCAGCGTCGACTTGTCCGCATTAGGAACAGTAACTAAGGAGGGCAGAGCTTAGCAATCGTCTCACCTTGAATGTGAACAAAACAAAGGACATGATTGTAGATTTCAGAAGAAACAGGGATAAATCAAACACTGTTTCCATCATGGGAGAAGAAGTGGAGGTGGTTGAGGAATATAAATACCTCGGAGTTCACCTTGACAACAGACTGGACTGGAGGCGCAACAGTGAAGCTGTCTACAAGAAGGGACAGAGCAGACTGGACTTCTTGAGGAAGCTTAGGTCCTTCAAGGTTTGCAGCAAGATGCTGCAAATCTTCTACAAGTCTGTTGTGGAGAGTGTAATCTCTTCAGCCGTCATCTGTTGGGGTAGCAGCATCAGAACCAGGGATTTAAAAAGGCTAAACAACCTGATAAAGAATGGTGGTTCTGTTCTTGGGACAACTGTGGAAAATCTGGAGATGATAATGCAAAGAAGGATTCTTCATAAAATCAAAAAAATGATGGACAACCCTGAGCATCCTCTTCATGAGACAGTCATACAACAATAGAGTGTCTTCAGTCGGAGGCTTCTTCAGTTTCGCTGCAATACAGACCGCTACAGGAAATCCTTCCTGCCCACAGCCATCATCATCTATAACAACTCCTTAAAGAATTAATTATATGAGCTATACCAACACTTAATTTCCCTCTGGGATCAATAAAGTATTTTTGAATTTGAATTTGAATTGAATTGAAGACTGAGCTACAGGACTGAGAACCTGGACATCTCAGAAGCTGAATAATCTTGTGCTCATCTCACTCGATATTTGGTTAAAAGTATTTGAAAGATTATCCAACAGACTATTTTGTTTTTATTAAATTTTATTTAAAAAATTCTGTCATTTTTTCAAAAACAAAAACTTCAACAATAAGCTATAATTATGTATTTTAGAAGAATAAAAGACGTGGACAAGAAATTATATTTTGGATATCTTTATTTTCTACTTCTGAAATTCTCAAAACTGCAACCCTAAACAGCAAATAAGTTGTTTTGGGGGGGGCTGTTGTTTTTACCACTATCACCAATAAAGTGATAAGAGCAAAAACAGCAGTGGCAGACTGTAGCATACTTACCTCAGTTTCATTTGGAAGGGGAATAAAATATGCCCAGTATAAAGGAAAGCTGTGAGCTACAATATTGTTGTGAGGATTCAAAAGTTTGCTGAATCTAAATCATAATGAGAAAAAAAGCAGTTGGTGTCTATGGCTCAATGAAATTTATTTTGAGGTGGCTAAATAAAGGCCACATTATTTATTCTGGGATGTCGTGGTGTTTGGGACACTAATTGGAAAATGAACACCTTCAAAAAATGAGTGACACATAATAACATTTAGCAACATCTCAAGGCAAACACTTTGACAGGGCTGACAGAAGATTTTAGTGGTAGATTGCACTGACACATTAAGGAGAGACGGGGAAGATTAATTCTGGAGAGTTTTGGAGAGATCACTTGACATTAATTAGCCAGCTAATGTTGTTGCACATTTCTTCTGAACATGTTCTCACTGTGAGTTCTGCTTCCAGGTACAAAGTTCTGGTGTCTTTTGGACATCGTACCCATTAAGAATGAGAAGGGTGAGGTGGTTCTGTTCCTCGTGTCCCACAAAGACATAACTGACAAGAAGATGGAGCAGGATCCAGAGCAGGGGCCTGAAACTGGTGAGTGAATAACAGCCCCTGAAGCAAAATCCTTAGACTTGCTTAGAGTTCAATCTAAAGATTTAACTTAGACTAGTCATCTGAGACTCAAGTCTTATAAGCAATCATTGTCTCGTGTAATCAGAAGGATTACTTTGATTTAGGGAGTTATATTGTAATATTCATGGATCTGAGTCAATTTAAATGTTGCATTAGTTTCTTATTTTAACAGTACACACAATTATCAATTTAAAAATTGGCCATTCAGTGGGGATTGGCCTAGGGTGGTGGCGGCGCGTGGCGGCCGGCGCCCGGCCGCGGCCCCTGCAGTGCCGGGGGCCCCTCGTCGGCCGGTCCCTTGTCGGGTCCCTGCTGGGGGGTGGGGTGCCCCTGGGCCCCGGCTCCCCCGGTCCATTGACCGGCCCGCCCTGGCGCGGCCGGTTGCCGGCGGGGCCCGTGGGCTCGTCACTGCTGCCCCCCGGGCCCCTGCATAGTAGCCGCTGGATGTTCCCCTGGGGTTCTCCTTTGCTCCACTCTTGGGGGATGCGGTCGGCCCCGCCCGGGTCCGCCTGGAGCTCTAGGGGTCCTTTGGACGTCTTTGCTCCGATCTCCTTCATGTCTGCATCGGTTCCTGGGAGACGGATTGATGTCTGCTCACACCAGCTATCGAACACTCTTATGGAGAAACCTTATATGCACCAGCATGCTAACACACACACATAGATGTGGGGTCACTGGTGTTTAAGGATATATTCTTGGGCTGAGGTTATCATTACTGGAGCTTGATTAATCGGTACCATGAGTTTTTCTGTGACATTGTTGTTGTATTTTTATATCTATTTTTGTGTGATGTGGTTGTGTAATTCTTAGTTCACAATGTTTGGTTGGTTTTGTCGATGTTCCTTTTTCGTGTTTTGTTTTGTTTTTCCCCCTCTCTCTGCCGTCCTGTGGGTATGGAGGCAGACTTCAATGTCTTCCTGTGTTTTCTTTGTTCCCCTTCCTCTCTTGTATTTTCAACTCACCCTCTCTCTTGACTTTTTGTTTCCTACCTCTCTTCTTCATCTTCCTTCTTTCTTCTCCTTAATTTTCCGTCTCCGTGTCCATAACATCAGGAAATAAAAAACCCAACAATTCATAATAAAGATTTTTCACACATATATCAAGTGGAGGACTATAGCAAAAGCTGTACTGCTCCGCTTGTGAAAGTAAATCTGTTGGGCTTCTACTTGGTACTTATACACCAATTCTGAGCTCCACACTGCCAAACAGGACACGTGTAAAAAAGAGAAGAAAAAAAAAATCCGCCATTGATTAAAAGACTATAGATAATACTTTTTGTTTTAATCTTTACCGCTCAAACTCAGAATAGTTCTCAGTAATTTGCAAAAAATCATCACTGGCTCCAAATGATGCTTGAATACAAACGGCTTCAGCTGGATCCAGTTATAAACATGTTCATGTTTCTGTCATAAATTATCCATGTCTTGGGCGGTTAGTTACTCTTTGTTACAATGAACACACAAAACAAAGCTTCAAATTTTTAGACACACACTCGGCTTTGATTTCACCTATGGATGGTTATTGCGTAATGTTTTGTTGATCAAGAAGCAATTTAAGAGTAAAAAGTTTGACAACCATCTAGGGTTGAATAATGAGTTATAGTTATAAATCTGCAAATTTGTGTATCCTTTCCTGTTCACAAATATTTACTACTTTGTGTTGGTCTGTCACAATATTTGTGAAGTTTGGGCTAGTAACCTGACGAAAAGTCAATAAGCTATATGAATCCATCCATCCATTGTCTGTACCAGTCCCTTCTAATGCATGGTTGCGGGGGGGCTGGTGCCTATCTCCAGCGGTCAAGGGGCGAGAGACGGGGCACACCCTGGACAGGTCGCCAGTCCATCGCAGGGCAACACAGAGACATACAGGACAAACAACCATACACGCACACACTCATACCTAAGGGCAATTTAGAGAAACTGTGGGAGGAAGCCAAAGTACCCGTTGAGAACCCACACGTGCACAGGGAGAACATGCAAACTCCATGCAGAAAAACCCCAGGCTGGGATTCGAACCCAGGACCTTCTTGCTGCAAGGCAACAGTGCTACCAACTGCGCCACTTTTCTTAAAACCCTTGTAGCTGCATTTCCTCAGTTAGCAGAGTAATTCTAACACGGTCATTGTAATTAATGTGTTTTTTATGACTCACTCTTTGATATGCAATCAAAGTTATACAGTTACTGTTAAACACCATGCGGAAGCTGGTGCAGTAAATGCATCTTGAGTCAGATTTATGATATAAGTTTAGAAAGTCATTTTCCCTAAGTGTTAAGTGTTCAACCCTGTGGTAATAATCATTTTACAATAGAAGGTAACCTACTGGGCTTTGAAAATATCAAATGTTTTTGGGTGTCCTCTATTCTCACATATTTTTTTATGTACATGAACATGGCTGTAGATTGTGAAAATATGTATACATGAATAAAATGTACTGACTATTTCAAATAGAGCGGCCCAGCAGCACTACATTACAGAGAGTACACATCATGAGGCAACCAGGATAAAAGGGATCAACATTTGGATTCTGAAGAATACAAATTAGCCCAAAAAAACACTTTATTGTGATTTTAAATATCAGTGATAAGGCTCAGCTGTATAAAAATTATTTTCTATCTATATCAAGGAAATCAACTGCATGAAACAATTTGCCCTTCAGCTACTAGGTTATTATAATTTTAAGCAAACAACAATTGACCATCCATTAATAATTTTAATCACTCTTCTCGCACTGTACCTCTCTCCCTGGTTAAACAAGTGAGTCTGTCAATTTGAACATTTGATGAATGCAAATTACTTTCCTAAATGAAATGCCCATGATGCACTGTAAACATTCAATGAAGGATTAAAGCTTTTTGAAATGCAATAATCCAGATGCTGAGTGAGGAGGGTAGCCACATTTTAAATTACCATGGAGAATATGTGAGTTAATTAGGAGCAGAGAGGAACCCGTCCTTGGCTGAAAGTCTCTGTTGTTGCTACAAATTCTGCAAATGAGGCATTTTATGAGTAGCTTCATATAAAATGAGGTTTATCTTCTCAAAACCTTCCAGCTGTCTTGATAACTTGTCTAGTTTTCAACCTCATGTGGATGAGATTGTGGAAAGTATTCTGTTTCCCTTGCATTTAGAAAGTCCAAGATAGAAAAGGAGCTTTTCTTTGTAGAATGAATCAATTAATGTTAGAACCCTTTAACAGAGCCATGTTGTGGAGTGGTGGGTTCCTGGATGATTCCTGGATGGTTCCTGGATGATTCCTGGATGGTTCCTGGATGGTTCCTGGATGATTCCTGGATGGTTCCTGGATGGTTCCTGGATGGTCCCTGGATGGTCCCTGGATGGTTCCTGGATGGTTCCTGGATGGTTCCTGGATGGTTCCTGGATGATTCCTGGATGGTTCCTGGATGGTTCCTGGATGGTTCCTGGATGGTCCCTGGATGGTTCCTGGATGGTTCCTGGTTGATTCCTGGATGGCTCTTGTGAACATTCCGGACCAGCTATGGGATGCGGGGAGGGAGCTGGATCCTGACGAGGGCTCCAGTCCCCTGGTCTCCTATGAGGCTGTGTGACGTGGTGGTATGATACAGTGCCCATCCTCTCATTGGTTTTTCAGGGTCCTGGCCACTGTGGTTTGCCGACCCCCGTCGGGTGGGTTGGGGGCTCTTTGGGGAGTTCCCCCTTCTCTGTGCTGGGCAGCTCTGTGGCTTAGGGCTTGTGCAAGCAACAGGGCACAGGGATGGTCGGATTCCATGCTCTACTCGTGCTGCGGGTTGTGCCAGGAAGGCTGTGGAGAGGGGAGGTTAGGGGGATTCTATGCTCTGCACCCCTCCTTGTGAATCTTTGACCTGGGGGCTGCTGCTTCTGTGCTCTGCTGTTGGCCTAACTCCATGTCGGGCAGATAACTGGGGGGAGGCCTGGTGGCTGTCTAACGGGGACCACTGCTGCTTCCAGGATCAGAAGCTACATGCCCTGCGCTGTTCATGGGTGTTGAGCGCTGAACAGTTATGCCCCTCTCCACATCATAATTTCCTCTCAATTCCATGTGACACAATGGCACACACGTCTACTACACACATCTAAGACTTTCTCTACAAACACCCACACACATACACACACACAAGTTCACTAATCTAAAAGGCCAAAGGTTTTACCATCACAGGTTCACATTTCATTATTTAACCCGTCTAGTTTGATGCCAGGAGCAACCCTTATTTGATCAAGTCCATCCATCCGTTCGTCCGTCCGTCCGTCTGTCCAATATCTTCTGCTTAATCCAGAGTCGGGTCGCAAAGGCAGCAGCGTGAGCCATGAGGCCCAGACTTTCCTCTCTCCAGCCACTTGGGCCAGTTCCTCGGGGGGAATCCCAAGGCGTTCCCAGTCCCAGCAGAGAAACATAATCCCTCCATCATGTCCTAGGTCTTCCACTGGGTCTCCTCCTGGTGGGACGTGGCTGGAACACCTCAACAGGGAGGCATCCAGGAGGCATCCTGACCAGATGCCTGAGTCCCCTTAACTGGCTCCTTTCGATGTGGAGGAGAAGCGGCTCTACTCTGAGCCCCTCCTGGATGTCCATACTTCTCCCCTTATCTCTAAGGGAGAGCCGGGACACCCTGAGGAGGAAACTCATTTCAGCTGCTTGTATCAGTGATCTTATTCTTTCGGTAACTATCCAGAGCTCATAACTGAGGACGCTGCACCAATCTGCCTATCGATCTCCCACTCCATTTTTCCCTCATTCGTGAATAAGTACCCTAGATACTTAAACACCTCCATTTGGGGCAAGACCTCGTCCCCAACCCAGAAAAGGCTCTCTAACATAAAGACCCCAAGAAATGTGTCCAATATATCCTAAATATGTAAGCTACAGTTCAATAGATTCACTTTAGAGTTATAAATATTGCTGCTAGCACAGGGCTGCACAGTGTAGGCAGTGTTTCCACCATCCAGAAACATGCATACTAGGTAGGAATGTTCCAATAAGGATATTTCTGTCCCTGATACTGATTCACGTGATTTAGGAATAGACTTTACCAATTCCCAGTCTGATACTTCAGGTTAGTAAAGTCAATTACACAGATATGTTTGAAAATTACTGAGCAATAAAGTGCAGCGAATACTTTTCATTTCAGCAGAATTGCAGCTAATTTACTCACCAATGATAGTTTAGATGCTACAGACACTCCTCTTCGTGTATATCATTCTCTTGACAGTAACGGATATTTTGTGGAAACCAGATTTGTTGCTCTGCTTCAATTTGACACTTCAACTCCAGGTTAACTTTTTAAACATGCCACCTAAAACACAAACAGTTTTATTGTTTATTTCTAAACATTCACTCCTGAATAAAATCTTAGGACAGGGTAAAAGTTCACATTTCATGCAGCTGGATCCTACCAGGTTGTAATCTTAGCTTTAACATGCCAAACGAATTAACATGACCAACCAGTAGTGAATAGACCCACCTTTTTCTCCATGACATCAAAGTTATTGAGGCATGCTAGATTCAAATGTTTCCAGTAAGCTGGTGGAAATTTTGCTGGCTTTCCAAAGAGCATCCTTATGCATTTACAAAGGAATTTAGATCAGGTGATCTTGCAGAATGGTCCAATAAAGTGATATTGTTCTCCTGGAAGAAGGGGGCTGTGGACTGCATCGCTGACTTGTTGAAAGACACAGTCATCACCACACAGATGGGGACCATCAGTCAAGAGGCAGGCATCCACATGGTCAGCCACAACTTGCCTAAACTAAACAACCTGTGGCCCCGAAAAGCTCGCAGAACATGATGGCGCCTCCTCCTTCACTTTGCCCCATAGAAAACATCTCTAGTCTGATCTCATTGTCATACCAGTAATAGTGGAAGCCATCAGGACGGTCCTGATTTATTTTTTTCTTGTCAGAAATTAAAACTTACATCTACATTTCAACTTGAAAGAGACAAGACTGTTAAAGACTTACGTTGTTCCTCAATGTCTTCTCTCACAGAGGATTTCATATGCATCATAAGTCTTAACTTGGTCAATGATGTGCCTATGCCCTAATGGACAGCCCGTTGGATCCTTTGCCTTAGCACAGGTGGGTTTTTTCATGGGTCAACTGCATTGTATTTAGTGTATTTCTCCGGTTTTTGCATATTACAGCTCTTCTTACTGACTATGATCGTCCAGCACAAAATGGAAATCTGCAAATGGATCATTCTACTTTGAACTTCATATAATTTAATTACCAGTGAAGTGACAACAGGGTGAGCTTGTTCAGGACCCTCCAGTACAGATCACTTCAAAAAGTTATCATTGAGGCTCCGAGCTGACAACTGGGATCAGATTGGGAGATCCAACATGTCAAGTTAATTTGCCACTAAAATTCCTCTTGATGTGACTGTGTGGGTGAATAGCTGCTTGATGAACCGTCCACGGTCCAACCTGCCTCTGGCCACTAATCCCTGGAGATAAGCACCACCAGACCACCGAAAGATGAAGCAGGTATAGAAAATGGTTAGATAGCTAGACATTCCTACTACAGTTTATAATAGCAAGAAAAAAGGAGGCAAGTTGTTTAATCAATACTAGTGAGTATACAAGAAACTTTAGCAGCTTTCTAGAGCATCTTCTCGTAAAGTTTCTACCATGTGAAAAAAGACTTGTATGAAGTCCCCCGTTTTTTCCCAGTCACATATGGCGCTCTGATCAATGTGTTGCTTTGTAAAAGCAGAAATGATTTCATTAGTTTCCTATCTGTTTGACCCACTTCCTGAGCTTTAAGCTCAGAAACTCAAGGTGCTGTGTATGGAGAGCAGAACATAAAGAGATAATCTAAAAGGAAGAGGGAGGCAGTTCTCTGCTTAAATAAATTCTCCTAAACTTCAAAAAGAAATTAAAGGAGAAACATGTCCCACAATAAAACAGTTAGGAATACAATGCTTTGGAGAAATAGTTATAAACATTTATACCCAGTAAACGTTCCCACATTCCATTACATTTTCATTTATGCTCAAAGTAGAACATCATTCTAAGCTGCTGTGTTCCTTGTTCTTTATAGTGCTGTTTGCTCAAACCTCTGAGGCCAGAAACAGAAACAGCTGGATTTGCTGAGGTTAAATTAAAGGGGCCACTAAGTAGTGATTAGGTGATTTGGATTGGATTTTATTCAGGGGTGTCAAAGTGGGGGGGGGGGGGGGGGGGGTGAAAACGAATACACACTGGACTATACAGGTCTGCAAAAAGAAAGAAACTTGTAGTACAAACATATAGAACTGTTCTTCCACTTCATAAATGTGCACTTCTTTGTGCTGTCGCATAAAATGCAGATAATATAATATAATATAATATAATTCAATTCAATTCAGTTTATTTATATAGCGCCAATTCACAACAGATGTCATCTCAAGGCACTTAACAAGAATTCATTTCAATACATTTATACAAACATTCCAATCAGTTAAAAAGTTTCCTATTTAAGGAATCCCAGCAGATTGCGTCAGTCATTGGCGTGAGGTTGGGCCCCATTGATGCAGACTTTCCAACCACAGCAATCCTTCAGCAATCCCTCATACTGAGCAAGCATGTAGCGACAGTGGAGAGGAAAAACTCCCCTTTAACAGGAAGAAACCTCCAACAGAACCAGGCTCAGTAGGAGCGGCCATCTGCCACGACCGTCTGGGGGTTTGAGAAGACAGAGCAGAACACAGAAGGAACAGAAGATCTGGTATAAGAGTAATTTCTATGTTACAGAAAGTAAAAAGTTGATAACAGGACACAGTGGATGTTCAGTTACTGGGAGGATCATCCCAGTCGATGCCCCCCGTCCAACAGGGCATTGCAGCCAAGCAGGATACCAGACCAGGTATATCTTCTATGGGGAGAAAAACACTGAGAGAAAACAAAGTTAACAGTCGAAATAACAGAATGTACTGTAATACAACTGGAGAGTTGTAGGAGAAAAGGAAGTAGCAGAGTGAAGAAAATTGGTAAGTCTGTCCTCCAGCAGTCTAAGCCTATAGCAGCATAACTACAGAGATAGCTCAGGATGACCTAAGCCACTCTAACTATAAGCTTTATCAAAAAGGAAAGTTTTAAGCCTGGCCTTAAAAGTAAACAGAGTGTCTGCCTCACGGACTAAAGCTGGGAGCTGGTTCCACAGGAGAAGAGCCTGATAACTAAAAGATCTGCCTCCCATTCTACTTTTAGAGATCCTAGGAACTACAAGTAAACCTGCAGTCTGAGAGCGAAGTGCTCTTTTAGGAACATATGGAACAATTAGATCTCTGATGTATGATGGAGCTTGATTATTAAGGGCTTTGTATGTAAGAAGAAGGATCTTAAATTCTATTCTGGATTTAACAGGGAGCCAATGAAGGGAAGCTAAAACAGGAGAAATGTGATCTCTCTTTTTAATATTCATCAGAACTCTTGCTGCCGCATTTTGGATCAACTGAAGGCTTTTAATGGCATTTTGTGGACTTCCTGATAGTAAAGAATTACTGTAGTCCAGCCTTGAGGTAACAAATGCATGGACTAGTTTCTTAGCATCACTCCTGGACAGGATGTTTCTAATTTTAGCAATATTCCGGAGGTGAAAGAAAGAAATCCTAGAAACCTGTTTAATATGGGATTTGAATGTCAAGTCTAGGTCAAAAATAACGCCGAGGTTCTTTACGTTATTACTGGGGGCCAATTTAATGCCATCCAGATGAAGTGATTGACTAATCAGTTTCTGTTTAAGAACTTCTGGTCCAAAGACAGCAACTTCTGTCTTGTCAGAATTTAAAAGCAAAAAGTTTAGGGTCATCCATGCTTTTATGTCTTCCAGACATGCCTGTGATCTACCTAACTGACTGGGTTTATCAGGATTTATGGATAAATATAGTTGTGTATCATCGGCATAGCTGTGGAAATTTATCCCATGCTGTCTAATGATTCTACCAATTGGAAGCATATATATGGTGAAAAGAATTGGTCCAAGGACAGAACCCTGTGGAACTCCACAAGTAACCCTTGAGAGTGAAGATGATTTATCATTTAGATGAACAAACTGGAATCTATCAGACAAATATGATTTAAACCAGCCTAGTGCTGTTCCTTTGATCCCTGCAACATGTTCAAGCCTTTCTAAGAGAATATTATGATCGACTGTGTCAAAAGCAGCACTGAGATCTAACAAAACCAGAACAGACACCAGTCCATCATCTGAGGCCATGAGAATATCATTAGTAACCTTCACCAGTGCTGTTTCAGTGCTATGATGAGCTCTAAAACCTGACTGAAACTCTTCAAACAGCTCGTTACTGTTTAGATGTTCACAGACTTGATTAGCAACTATTTTCTCAAGGACTTTGGATAAGAAAGGAAGGTTAGATATAGGTCTGTAATTCACTAAGTCATCTTGATCAAGGGAAGGTTTCTTGAGTAAAGGTTTAATTACAGCTATTTTAAATTCCTGTGGTACGTATCCGTTTACTAAGGATAGATTCATCATATCCAAAATGGTGCCAGGAACCAAATGGAACACTTCTTTAAATAATTTGGTTGGGATTGGGTCCAACATACAAGTTGAAGGTTTAGATGAGGCTAATATTTTTGATAATTCTGAAAGCTCGACTGAATCAAAACAGCCTAAGCACAACTGAGGTTCTACAGTTCTTTCATTTACTGAGGAAGAAGTAATCATGTTTGGGAGGGTGCCAATGATTTTATTTTTAATAAAATTTATTTTATTTATGAAGAATCTCATAAAATCATCACTGCTAAGAGCTGGGGGAATAGTTTGCTCAACAGAGCTATGACTCTGTGTAAGTTTGGCAACTGTACTAAAAAGAAACCTAGGATTGTTTTTATTCGCCTCTATTAATGATGAAAAATATGCTGTTCTAGCTTGTCGAAGGGTCTTTTTATACAACAGTAAACTGTTATTCCAGGTTAAATAGGAATCCTCTAGATGTGTAGAGCGCCATTTTCTCTCCAACTTCCTAGTATTCTGCTTTAAAGTACGCAACTCTGCGTTAAACCAAGGAGTCAGCCTCCTATGGCTAGCCACTTTCTTTTTTAATGGGGCTACACTATCTAATGCCAAACGCAATGAGGACGTAACGCTGTGAACCAGACCATCAATTTCTGAAGGGTTAGAGATAGAATTGCTGCCATCCACTGTGTTACTCTGAGACACTGAGGAAAGTAAGAATGGAACAGATTCTTTAAAAATTGTTACAGCATTGTCTGATAAAGTTCTACTATAATGAAATTTTCTTTCAGATTTAAGATGGTCAGTTAAAGTAAATTCAAAAGTTATCAAGAAGTGGTCAGACAGGACCGGGTTATGTGGGTAGACTGTTATTTCCTCACACTCAATACCGTATGTCAGTACAAGGTCCAAAGTGTGTTTACCTGAGTGAGTCGATCCCTGTACTTTTTGAGTAAAGCCAATTGAGTCTAAAATAGCACTAAAGGCTGCATTTAGGCTATCACTTTCAGTATCCACATGAATATTGAAGTCCCCCACTATAATAACCCTATCAGTATTTAATACTAAATCAGATAAAAAATGTGAGATCTGATCCAAGAATTGAGAGTAAGGGCCTGGTGGACGATACAAAACCACAAACAAAAATGGTCTTAATGTTTTGCAACTTGGATGAGGAAAATTAAGGGTTAGATATTCAAAAGAACTGTAGCTATCAATTGGTTTGGGACTAATTAGTAAATCAGAACGAAAAATGGTTGCAACTCCTCCCCCTCGCCCAGTATTTCTAGGAATGTGAAAATTTACATGACTGGAAGGAGTTGACTCATTTATACTGACATAATCCTCCTGCTGCAACCAGGTTTCTGTGAGACAAAGGAAATCAATGTGATTATCACAAATCAAGTCATTTACTAACAAAGTCTTTGAGGAGAGAGATCTTATGTTTAATAAACCACATTTAATAGATTTATTTTCAGTCAAAGTTGTATTTATTTTTATGAGATTTCCATAATTTGCTTTTGTTGGCTTAACTTTTAATCCATTTAATTTTGGCTGTGGGCAAGACACTGTTTCTATAGGGTAATGGGTAGGTAACAGTACAGAAGCAGCAGAGAGGTGGGTTAAACTACGACTCTGCTTCCTGGTCCGGACCCTGGGTTGTCAGTGTTTTGGAGGACTAATAAATTCGGCCATATTCCTAGAAAGAACAGCTGCTCCATCCAAAGTGGGATGGATGCCGTCTCTCCGGATCAGACCAGGTTTTCCCCAAAATGTTCTCCAGTTATCAATGTAGCCCACATCGTTTGCAGGACACCACCTAGACAACCATTGATGGAATGACAGCATGCGGCTAAACATGTCGTCACTGGTCCGATCAGGCAGGGGACCAGAAAAGATTACCGAGTCTGACATTGTTTTGGCAAACTTACACACCGAAGCAACACTAATTTTAGTGACCTCCGATTGGCGTAACCGGGTGTCATTACCGCCAGCGTGAATAACAATCTTACTGTATTTACACTTATCTTTAGCCAGCAGTTTCAGGTAGGATTTGATGTCGCCCGTTCTGGCCCCTGGCAAACATTTGACTATGGTCAATGGTGTCTCTAATGCCATATAATAATATAATATAATATAATATAATATAATATAATATAATATAATATAATATAATATAATATAATATAATATAATATAATATAATATAATATAATATAATATAATATAATATAATATACAGTGAGGTTGTCATTGAAATGTGATGGAATGGGAAAAGGGTCAATGAATACTTGACCTTGATAAATATAAAGAACTTTATGACGTGGAAGGAAACAATTGTTGTAATAGTTAGAACAGTTATTTAACTGAGCTCAGTTTACAGAACTGTACACACACACACATACACACACACACACACACACACACACACACACACACACACCTACACACACACACACACACACACACATCATGGCATACTCTATGCTCTGACAGAACATAATCCAACATCATGAAAAGAGTCTGCCCCACAGAGAAGCAATATGTTCTTCTTTACTCCTAATCTACCAACAGCAGATTATATGGAGAAAGGTGCTTTATGACCCTGAGACTTCAGCTTCAGCAGCAGTTTGACATTATGGAAAAAAATAATGTTGGCTTCTTCAGCTGGGATGTGGACCCGTTTCTATGTGTGCAATATTAAACATGAAGGAGATAGAATTAAAACTCTAATTAAATCCATCTATCAGCATCTTAAAAGGTCACTAATTAACAAATACATTAGGTTTTTAACACACACAACAATCTTAGAAACACTTGCACTTTTTATTCTCCTGTCAGACCATTGTATGGAGCTTCAGCACGTTATCCAGAATGATCCACCAGTCAGAACATCCTCCAGTCTCTTTGTGTAGATCTTTGACTGGATTTTAGTTGATTTTAATGTTTCTATAAGGAATATGGTTCAACAATATATAAAAACAACATTTAAAATATTTTTTCTAAGCTTTCAGTTGTGAGCCGTCATTAATTATTCAATCATAAGCAGGAAAGATTATGGAGTTAACATTTTAACTGGTGGTTCCAGTACCACAAGAGGACTTTTGGACTTTTCACAATGGCACATAATGATTTATCGCAAAAAAATTATAAAAAAACAAACTAATGTTTTAAAATAAAGATATAATCACAAGTGCAGGTTTGATAATTTTTTATCTTTTCGTGAAATAATTAGATTGAATTTCCAAAACGGTATGACTTTTCTTGTCAGTAAGTTGGAAACCATTTCCTTTTAAACATCATGTTCCACAAATATCAACCTCCCATAGAACAAACTCTTTGCATACCTTTAATTCAAACATTTCATGTTTTTTCTTTATTGAAAAGCCTCAGAATAGAAATAAAATGGTGGTTCTTTAAAAATGACAACAAATTCCTTTAGTAGATATTTTTCAAAAATCATAAGTTGTCTTTTTTCAAAAAGTTATGGAATATTAGCGGCTATAAAAAAGTTTTATTTAGCTGGACTGAGGGGAAAGATGTCTCTTTGGACTGTAAAAGTTTCAGACCCAAAGCTGGGGTAAGGATCTCACATGGGGTCACAGACATGCAAGTGTGGGGTCTTAAGATCCTCTTAAGAGAATGAGCTAAATGTCAAAAATGGCAATGAAAAGCATATGCATTTTATAAAAGATAAAAAAAAACAGGACTTGGATAAATAAAAGCAACATACTCTCAAAAATATTGGCTCATGATGCTAATTGTGTATTTTTGTACCACTTTTTAGCTGGCCTGCTAAAAACTGCTTGAAAGCTCAACCAAGAGTTTGGGTCATGAACCTCTTACATTTTTATTTTTGGGGTCAGAAGCTGGAAAGTTCGGGATCCACCGTTCTAGAGGATGTGAACCCTTTTGTTAACTCCACATGGTAATCCAAAAAGCTCCCAACAATTCCAAATCTAACAGGCTTTGTAACAGACAGTTTAAAAGCTCTAGGAATGAAACGGATCTTAGATCACAGATCATGTTTAGCCTTCCTGCTTGGCTGGCTGGTGTTACAGGAATATTTCATGGTTATGTGAATGAATTGATTATTTTAATTTTAGTAAATGCATTTTGGGAAAGCGACATAATAAGATATCATTAGATGCCTCTCACCTAGTCTCTAGCTGTGTTTGGTTAACCTTGCAATGAAGACATAACATTGTGGGGACTGAAGGCAGAAGCTGCTTACAGAGAAGGCAAACATGATCAGGGGTGCGAAGAAGTTTGAGCGTTGGCCATGGCAGGCTTATGTATGTCACGCTGCCCTATTCCTGCCTCATTGTCTTCACCTGTCTGTCTCATCATCCACACCTGATCCTACTCACCTCCTGCCTTTAAGACCCCTCACTTCCTTTCACTCCCGGCCGGATCATCCTAGTCCTCCTTCCTCCTAGTCCTCTGTTGTCTTCATCCCCATGGTGTGTCGTCTTCCTGCCTCTTCGTTCCAGCCCGATGTCCAGTGTCTCCGTTCACCACCATCATCACGATCTCCTCACTTTAATAAACATCCTGCACCTTCCTTCAGCGAGTGCGTTTGGGTCCATTCTCCACACACACCTCGTGACAATGTACAAGACTGGCCATAATATAAGAAAAACGACGATCCGGACTCCAGCCTCATCCTTATTTAAAGGAAGAAGATATTTTTTCTATGTCACTGGACATGTAGTTAAAAAATAAAGTTTAAAAAGTGCTTCATCTGAATTTATTTTTAATACCTTACTGATAGTAATAGCTGACTTAAAATCTGATTCACATTGAGTACAGAAAGGATGCGGTTCAGACTCCGTACGGAGCTAACCTGGAGCTAACCCAGACCCAGCGCCTGGGCAATTTAGCTGGGGGGGTCCTGCGTGGGCCGGGCCCGCCCATTCAGGTATCGGGCCCACCCAAGACAGATTACAATGCCAAAAGTTCTAACCATGCAATGTATTTACTCTAATCCACACTCCATACCAGTTGGTGGCACTAATGCACCAATTTGTTGTTTCCAGGCCGGTGATAAATACAAAAAAAGAAAAAGAAGACTTGTTCTGTGTTATTTGTTAGGCACACTTGCATGCTAAAGGTAGTTATTATGAAAACTATGTGAGAAATACACACAAGGAAGGGAATTTTCAAGGTTTATTATGTTATCAAGGCAGGTGATGTTGGATTTCGGACATAAGACTTGTTGTGGACTAACTATTCTAAAGGAGGACATTAATTGGACTGTTGATGATTGGGAAAAAATATTTATGAGTATGTTACTGACCGTTCACTGGTCAGGCTGTAAATGAACTGGATCTGTTCATCAGCTGACTTCTCAGGGCTTCTCCAGCACTAACCACTAACAAATATTGAGTTTAGTGAAGGTATTTTCTTTTAAGCACTTTATAAAACCACTTTGCTGAAGCCAATGGATGGAAGCAAATTGTGTGGCCTGGACAGGTTATGGAACACACAAAGCAAACAACCTCGTAGACATGCCTTCTCATCTAGGTAGGAGGTTTATTTAAAGGTTATTCTTGGAATCATGAGGCCTGTATTTGAACACCCACCTTTAATTACTGGTCAACACTCTAATCTAAACCATGGGGTTGCTAAATGAATATCTCTAAGGGAGACGTCAACAATTTTAAACCTCAGAGTTCATTGTCACATGAAATTTTAACTTTATAATTAGTAAATAAACCGAAAAATAGCTTTAGCTGTTAGCTTCAGGACAAATTTTAAGAAGAATTTTTACAGATTTAATTGTTTCAGTGGAAAACATTTTAAGGGTCTCTGCATACTTATATAACCACTTTAGTGCAGCTTTTTATTTTTTGTATATTTCTCCCATAATGGAATCTTTAAATAAAATTGTACAGCATAAATGTCCGTTTAAACATAAAAGACATTTTAAATGTTTTAGGCATGTCTGGGTTTTGTATTTTTGTTTTTGTATGTTAAATGCTTTACGTATATTCATAGGTTTACATGCACAGTTATATATAAACGGTATGCCAAAGTCAAATTGATTATTTTATCTACTCCAGGAGGTCCTAATTGGACCTTTTGGTTCATGCACCAATAAAACTCCAAACCTTAGAACGTGCTAGAACAGCCAGCTGTGACACCAGTTTGGGTTTCCTGCTCCAAAGTATTTTTTATAAATTACTTTTCTTTTAAGTTGTATTTGAAAAAAGTATGAAATAGTTATGAAATAGATAGATATAAGAGAGGGCTAAAATAAGCTTTACCCTGGTTTGGTTTCTGATTCTTTTCATGTAAAGTTTGTGTGTTCTGTCTGATTGTATTTAGCTTAACTTGAATCCTTCATCATATAGATATAGATTTCAGAGTTTTCTGTGGATTCTTTAAAGTTACCTTTGCTTCCTGTTTGTTTGTTTTTCGTGTTTTGCAATTGGTTCTGTTCCTGATTGCCAGTCCTGAATTATCCAAGTCCAGTAAACATTTTAAATCTCAAGAACAAAAACTTATCCAAGTAATAATCAGACAAGCAGGAGGCAGAAAGGTTGATGTCCAGGCACTGTCTGATTACAGTTACCATGGTTACCTCAGAAACTTTGAAAAAAATTACATTTGCCTCAGACATAAAACAATGGGATTGGAGGTAATTTTATTGTATTATTTTATTTTATCTCCTATCTAGAAAAGCTTTTAACCTATTAAAAACAGACGCATAGCATAAATGAATTAAAAAAATATATAATCTAATATAAAATGCCTTCTTTGTTGACAGACAACAGTATTTAGTTTCTTGGACTACTCTGAATGGAGACGTTTAGTAAGTGTGGGGTTTTGAAACTCCATATGTTCTGTCATTTTTCTATAACAGCAGATGTCAGCCCTCAGCTAATTAACCCCCACCTACACACAGTCCAGCAGTGTTTTTGCTTTTAGGAGATGACTGAGACAATCAAGCAGAACCAGCTGGTGCCACACATACACTATTAGCTGTTTGCTGTTGAAATCCCTCTGCTTTATGACACTCAGGACACAAACAGCCTTCAGAGGTTCTGTGAAAGTATTGCCAAATATTCGATAACTTTTACAAAAAATCCTGTATATTTTATTATGACAACAAAATCTATTCTAACACACAAGTATTCTTGTGGAATTACTGTCCTAACTCTTACCAATAGGGTTTATGCCCAGAGACTTCTTGGTTACAATAAGCCAGTCCCATCACTTCTGCACACAGTCTGGATAAAATGGCGTTTTATACCTGCTGTCTTCAAGACCTGCTGCGCATCACCGTATACGATGTCCACCCAACCATATCTTTCAAAACACAGCGACGTCTACGAGCAAGCGGGGCAAGGGTGTCAAGATGTAAATAACTAACTTTATTCACAATCATGAGGCTAAGTAATCAACTAACAGCGGTAGCTCAAAGGTACCATCATCAAAAGACTGTGAGACAGATATATTAATATGTTAGTCTGATTAGGACGCTGATAAGGACTAATTAAAGAGCATATTGCAGGGTAAATATTTTCTAAAATGTATATAAAATGTTGTCCAAAAATTACTATTTATATATATATTATAAATATATTATATAGGCTATTTATACGTTTATTGAGGGTATTTTAAATTTCACATTGTATAAAGGCACACATTTTAATGAAAAAGTTTCATAATCTTGACCTGTGAGGTAAGAGGGGGGAGGCTTTGCTCCGCCTCAGCTCAGTAGGTAGTTATCAGGTGGAGCAGTCATGTTATCGAGAGTCAGTGTTCACTAGTTTTGGATTCCGTTCATTTTTCTTAAAAATTGTAAATTATCGTGTTTGTGGAGGCTGAGCAAACACCAGCCTGTCAGGACATTGAGTCCAAAGGCTTCCAATAAACCGGCACTATCTTATGTTTCTGGGTACGTTTTGTGCAGCTGAGACTGCACTTAACTTCTGCTTTGGCTATGGCTGCTTTGTGGCGCTCACTTCAGACAGGATGTTTAAAATCCCAGCAATGTGATGGAGTTTTACATGGGATACTGAAGCAAAGATCAGGTGTGATCCACACCAGCCGGAGTGCCTTGGGTGCTTCCAGCTTCATCGGACCGCTGTCAGCGGCTGTTTCTGAAACCTGCTGCAGGCGGGAGACACGATCAGTGATCCATCAGAGGCTCAGCTCTACGCTGACAGGATCTGTGCATTCGAAGTCTCTTTATTTAACATCTGCTAATTACCAACTTTGTTGAAAGAATGATAACAAAGATTAGAAGCAACATGATATGTGGGTTGTTAAGAAAAAAGTAAAGCTAGCTTGCAGCACCCAGGGTAATAACATTAACTTCACTTACCGAGGTTTTGTTTTGGCTATTAATCCATCCCCTGATCTCTCTCTCCTCTCTGGGGCGAGCAGAAGGCTCATAGCTGATTGGTTGTGCTCCATCATATGTGTAGTTGTAAACATTGAAAGTTTTTTTTCTGTGTCAGAGGCGGCATTAAAATTCCTAGTTTTCTATTGTTGGAGCTTCTGGACTGACGGAGGTTAAATCTTCTTACAAAAACGTCTCCAAAAGCTAAAATAATTAATGTATGAGTATTTTTTTATTTAGAAACTGTTCGTATTATATTTCTCTAATCAATGGTTTCAGAGGGGCTCTAACCTGCAAGCTGCACTTTAACATTCAACTATGAATATTAAGCTCACATTTAACACAGAAATGTATTTGCACTGTTCTTTGAGATAAATGCATTGCTTCTTATTTTGTTTTCTTAGGTTAGCACTAGCTGTTTTGCTAAACAGCCACGGGTACTTCTCTCTTTTACTCTTTCCAATAAGAGTGAGACTGGGGAAGTGACAGTGAGGGCCAGCTGCTTCAGATCCACGAAGTAGAGCGAGAAGCCGCATACTTACACCGAGAGAATAGTTGTTCCAATGTCACTCATTTCAGAAAGTGAAACTCATATTATATAGATTCATTAGACAGAGTAAAATATTTCTAAGCCTTTACGCTATTTCATGTAATTTTGATGATTATGGGTTTCAGGTAGGGCTACACAGTTGGTAGCTCTGTTGCCTTGCAGCAAAAAGGTCCCCGGTTTGAATCCCCACCTGGGGTGTTTTTGCATGGAATTTTCCCTGTCCATGCGTGAGTTCCCACTGGGTACTCTGGCTTCCAAAAACATGACTCTAAATTGTCCTGAGGTGTGAGTGTGTGCATGGTTGTGTGTCTCTGTGTTCCCCTGTGATGGACTGTCTACCTGTCCACGGTGTACCCTGCCTCTTCCCCGATGGAGACGGACACCAGCCCTACCTGCAACCCTGCAAGGAATAGACGATATAGATAATGGATAGATGGCTTTCAGATCAAACCTACAAAAACCTAAAACTTAGTGTCTCAAAAACTAAAAGATAAACTACTACATGATGTAGTTATGTAATTGCCATATTATGGTCTAAACAATCATAGACAAAACTGCTGACAGATGTGCAGAACATAGTCCAAACATCCTCCACAAGAAGCCACAAAAGGTCATTGCTAAAGAAGCTGATTGTTCACAGAGTGCTATATCAACGTATGTTAATAGTAAGTTCAGTGGAAGGAAAAAGTATTGTAGGAAATAGTGCAACAGCAACAGGGTTGTCAAGTAAAATTTGTTGAATAATTTAAGGGAGCTTCATAAGAAGTAGACTGAGGCTGGAGTCAGCACATGAAAAGCCACTATGCATAGATGAATCCTAAACATGCTGCATTCCAAGTTTCAAGCCACTCTTGAATCAAAGATAACATTAAAAGCGTCTCCCCTGGGCATGGAATAAGAATGTAACAGGCCTGCATTTGTAAAGCGCGCTTCAGTCAAGGACCACAAAGCGCTTTACACTACATACCGTCATTCACCTATTCACGCACACATTCACACGCTGATAGTGGCAAGCTAATACATTGTAGCTACAGCTGGCCTGGGGCACACTGACAGAGGCGAGGCTGCTGTATACAAGTGCCACCGGGCCCTCTGACCACCACCAGCAGGCAAGGCAGGTAAGTGTCTTGCCCAAGGACACAACGACCCAGATGGAAGGAGTGGTGATTCGAACCAGCAACCCACCGACTAATTCCTTTAAGGGGTCCTCAAAGCTTGCTTATGCACAAAACAGGATCTGAAGATTGCTCACTTTCTGCGCAAACTTTGTGATTTATTGAGAAAACGTGACTGAAAAATGTGCATAACTTTAAACACACTAAGAGACTTGTTTACTCACGTTTTGGACACAGGGAAACTGGTGAGATGGCAAAACGGTGAATTTAAGCTTCATTTTCAGCATTGTAGACGCTCACACACACCCACACACACACACACACGCGCACAAAATAACCAGTCAGCCCCCACTCCCGTCTCTGAACTGAGAATAAATATGAGAATGAAAATATGTTGCATTTAAAAATTATATTACAGTAAGTTCATATGTATGTCTTCATATTATATAGCAATTGCACTTATTGGTGTATGGTTACCTGAGAAATGCCACAAATCAGTAGAGGTGTAGTGATTCACCATAAATCGTGAGAGAATGTGAAATGTGCCAAATTGATAGCAATTCTAAAGTGTTCAAAATCAATTATTTTTCATAATAATTAAATTAGAAAAACAAAAGTCTGGCATGCCGCACTGACGTTTTTTGGGGATGGACCGACCGTAACAGTATAGCCGCAGCTAGTTTTTTAGCCATGCAGTGCGAAATTGACAAACTATAGCAAATATTTTGCGCTTTAGTTGTTTATGTTAGGAGCAACGTCGTTTTCCCCCAAAAAGGTCCACTTTTCACCTGCTGTCCGGGTGTTTTCCCGGAGCTACAGCACAGGGCAGGGCAGCTCATGTTTACCAGATATTAGCCCAAGTGTAGTATAAACTTTAAGTGTCTTTGGGAGAATGTTGCTTTTTATTCTTTATTACTTGAATAGAAAATGATACTTATTTTCTCAGAATATAATTTCAGATTTTTGTGTATTTTTTTTGTATGAGCTTTCAAGGGAGCAATAATTATTATCGGTTTATTTTCTAATAATGAAGATTAACCATTTCTATTTAGAAATTTAAGTCATTTTTGTAAGGGTTGACTTGTAAAGGCCGATCTAAAGTTTATTTAACTAATCTTTTTAACCACATAGAGCAGGAACATGTTAAATATGGTAAAATCATTGCTTCTCTAAGAAAGCAAAATATGATCGAAGTGTGTCAGGATTGGACCAAGTGTCTTGTTTTATAGAAATCAAAGTATGATCGCCCTATATTATATACCTATTGCCAACACACATTTCCTTTATCTTTCATGGTAAATGTGACCTTCATATGAAACATATTTTGGACATGTATTGGTTTTATTTGTAGTTTTACATAAACAAAAGACAGGAGATACATTTGTTTGGATACTTCAATTGATGGAAATTGAACGGATTTCGGTGTAGAAAGTAGCCATGGAAGAAATGAAGAAAAAACTTAAATGGGGAAAAAATATGAAATAATAATAATAATAATAATAATTTCGTAATCGAATCGTAGCACCCTAATCATAATCGTAATAGAATCTAATCGTGAGGCACCCAAGATGGCACACCCCTACAAATCAATTTGCCTAAGTCTATGCTGAATATTCATTAGGCACTTTGCATTGACAATTTATGGCAGAATGTGGGTGTGTAGGAGGTGGGATATGATCCAAAATCACCTGAGTATATTTCTAGGAAGGGTGTGATTTATAAAGCGGAAATTGCATGCTGTTGTGCATACTCAAGGTTTTATAGATTGGAAAATTTCTTTGTGTAAGTAAACTTTTTTTGCTGACCTTAAGTATGGTTTCAGTAAGGATTCTACAGAAAGTTTTATAAATGAGGCCCCTGGACGGTTGCTCAGTGGTCCAAAGTCCTCTTTTCAGATTAAAGTAAAGTTTACATTGTCCAGAGTGAAGTTTCCACAGTCTGATGATCTGGGGTGCCATGTCATCTTCTATTGTTGGTCCACTGGGTTTTCTGAAGTTCACAGTCAACCCAGTCATCTGCCAGGACATTTTAGAGCACTTCATGGTTCCTTCTGCTAACAAACTATATGGAGATGTTAATTTCATTTCTCAGCAGAACTTGGAACCAGCCCACACTGCAGAAGGTACCAAAACCTGGTCCAGTGACCATGGTGGTGCTGTGCTTGATTGGCTAGCAAATGGGCCTGACCAAAACCCCATAGAAAAGCCATGGAGTATCATCAAGAGGAAAATGAGAGACACCAGAACCAACAATGAAGATGACCTAAAGGAATGAAATGAAAATACTTTTCAGAAGCCTGACATTTATGTTTAAAATAGCCTTTTCTATTGATCTTATGTTGTATTTCAATTATTGGAGACACTTTCGTTATCTGTAAGCCATACTCATCAAAATTACAAGAAACAAAGGCTTGAAATATTACAGTCTGTGATGAATCTATATGATATGAGTTTCACTTTCGGAAATAAGTGACTAAATATTGAACTTTTTCACAATATTCTATTTTTTTTTAGATGTACCTGTATGTGAAGATGTTTCCTTGACCAAAGTGGAAAACATTTCAAAGTCAAAGACAGATTGGAAGGATCATTTCTCAGAGCTCACACTGAAAAACAACTACACTGCAAGCAGAATTTCAAAAACTATAGTTGCTCCAAAGACAAAGTTCAAAGGTGAATAACAAAAAGCACATGAAATATTGGGAAAGGGTTTGTTAATGGAAGTGAATGGAATATTAAATTCTCCTTCTCTTTTGGGGTTTCTCTTCAGGGGTGGCCACAGGGAATCATCTGTCTCCATTTAGTCCTATCCTTTGCATCCTCTGCCCTCACACCAACTAACTTCATGTCCTCTTTCCCCACATCCACCCGTTCCAACCAGCTTGCACACGCTTCTTCACCTCTTTTCCACACTCTCCGTTGCTCTGGAACATTGACCCTAAGTACTTTAAATTCTCTACCTTCTTTTCTTCTGCTCCCTGTAACTTCACACTTCCACTTGTGTCTCTCCCATACACACATGTATTCTGTTTTGCTGTGAATAATCTTTATTCTTCTCTCTTCCAGTGCATACCTCCACCTATCTAGCTTTTCTTTTAACTGCACCCTGCTCTCACCACAGATCACAATGTCATCTGTAACATCATAGTCCATGGAGACTCCTGTCTAACCTCCTCTGTCAGCCTGTCCATCACCAAATCAAACAAGAACAGGCTTAGAGCTGATCCCTGATGCAGTTCAACCTCCACCTTGAACTCCTCTGTCACTCCTACACCACACCTCTGCTGTCTCACAGCTTTCACACATGTCCTGTCTCTCCCTCCTTACTGTCCAACCTATCATACAGGTCATCATACACCCTTTGTTTGGACTTTGCCCCCTGTACCTTAACCATACGCTGCATCTCCCTGTGCTCCTCACCTCGGTCCTCTCAGTGTCCCACTTCTTTTTAGCTAACTTCTTTCTCTGTATATGCTCCTGGACTTTATCAGTCCACCACCAAGTCTTCTGATCTACCTCCTACCTGTCTCCCTAATCACATTAACTGTAGCTGTCCAGTCATCTGGAAGCACCTCCTGGCCACCAAGAACCTGTCTCAACTCCTCCCTGAAAACCTCAAAACACTCTTCTTTATTCAGTTTCCAACACCTGGTCTTCTGCTCTACCTTTGTTCTCTTCACCTTACCTACTATCAGTTTCATCCTACAGACCACCCTCCAATGCTGTTTAGTTGCAGTCTTGCTTACCACTACCTTGCAGTAGTGGTAGGCAAGAGTGTATAATCTCCTTCAGATCACAACGTCTACATAAGATGTAGTCCACCTGAGTGCTCCTACCTCCACTCTTATAAGCCACCCTATGTTCCTGCCTCTTCTGGAAGAAACTATTTGCAACAGCCATTTCCATCTTTTTCACAAAGTCTACCACCATTTGTCTTTCTTCATTTCTATCCTGGATACCAAACCTGGCCATCACTTCCTCATCACCTCTGTTCGCTTTACCAACATGTCCATTAAAGTCTGCACCAATCACCACCCTCTCAACTCTGAGGATACACTGCATCAAATCATCTAGTTTACTCCAGAATTTCTGCTTCTCTTTGAGCTCACATCCTACCTGTGGGACATAACCACTAACTACATTGATCATTCTTCATCATCCTTCAATTTCAAGCTTCAGACTTGTCAGCCTGTCTGACACTCTTTTCACTTACCGGAGGCTTCCTAAGAAACTCCTCTTTCAAGATAACTCCAACTCTATTTCTCTTTGCATCTACACCATGGTAGAACAACTTGAACCCTTCTCCTAAGCTTCTAGCCTTGCTACCTTTCCACCTGGTCTCCTGAGCACATGGTATATCCACCTTCTTTCTCTGCATGATGTCCACTGACTCTCTAGCTTTAACTGTCACACACCCAACATTCAAAGTCCCTACTCTCAATTCCAAACTTGTGTACTGTATTCCCTCTTCTCTCTCTGCCACGTCTTCCTCCTCTCCTCCATTGACCAACAGTAGTCCAATTTCCACCAGCACCCTGTGGATCAACAGCACTGGTGGCGGTCGTTGTTGACCCCCAAGATTCTTTTTGGCTTAGCTTTTACGTCGTATGCTCTTACTGACACAACTCTGCATTTTTCTGGACTTGGGACCTGCACAAGTAACAATACAAATGTTGCCTATTTTACATCCCTTACTAGTCAGTTCATGCTAGAAATAAACCCAATCCTCTCATTTATGTGTAGAACTTTACTTCTTCCCTCATATTTGAAAGACATATTTGTCAAAAAAGGCAGAGCAGGGTCAGGGAGGGTCTGCACAGGTGAAAAGAGAATATAAGTGGCTGGGGAAAAAAAATCAAGGGCACAAAAGGGAATTTGAGGCAATTTAAAAGTTTCCAAGGCAATTCCACCACTCCTTCTAATTCTATTTCAGTTCTATTGCTTTACACATATCTTTATTGCCACAATAGAAAAATCAGGGAGCAGATATAAGACCAGAGTCCAGCAGCAGGGAAGATGACACAGGGTCCACACAGGTAAGGCGAAATTAGAACTTACTGAAATAAAAGAGATCCATCACTAGGAGAAACCAGGCAGGTATCATGACAGGGTTATAAATAAGGTTTCAGAATTATTCTCATTCCCCCTTAAAAATATCTGTTGTCTGTTTTCTAATAGGTAACCCAGGATTGATGTCAGTCAGGCTTCACATGCTTCACATTTACCAGTGTAGTAGAAGATGAACTAGAATTATACGATTTGAGCACAGTTTATTGCAGCAGAACAGACATATTTATTTTATAGGGGAAAGAAACAGAAAAAGCTGTGTGTGGGCATATATCTATCCTTTGTTGTTTGCGCCCGGCCTAACTCACTCTAGACGTTTTGCGTTAATTGGGTGGTGGTGACCTGGGATGGTATCAAATTACTGGCCTGAATTATTGTCCCAGTCTGCCCCACCAGACCAACACAAGATAAACATATTTGCAGAAAGAGATCTGTTCAAACCTGTTCAAACACATGTGAACCTGTTGTGTCGCATGTAAGGCTGGGGACAGTGTTTTTGTTGAAGGAAGAATAAATGTGTCAGTGGCTAAAAAGATTATTTTAGACACATATTTTGTGTGAAAGGTCCAGAGCAGAGTGAACGCAAACAGATCTGACAACTACTGCAAAAATCTTGGTTTTTATTTGAACTTCCTCTAAGTATTCAAAGGAAAAACTATTTCAGATCTCATGACATAAGCATCCATTAATCCATCTTCTGTACCCATCCAGCCTATGCAGGGTTGTGGGGGACTGGTGCCTATCTACAGCAGTCACAGGGCGAGAGACAGGGTACACCCTGGACAGGTCACCAATCCATCGCAGGGCAACACAGAAACATACAGGACAAATAACCATGCACACTCTCATACCTAAGGGCAATTTAGGGGCTGTTTACACGACAACGTTGCCGTTTTTCTTTGAATACGCGGGGGTAAAAAAGCACTGCCTTTACACGACAGGGCGCGCGATGGAAAACGATGTAGTACATATGCCCGGCCTTTAGATGGCAGTGTGCCCCGTGTATGCAGTTTTCCAAGGTTTCCCTCTCACAACCCGGAAAAGAAACATTTCATGATACCCAACAATGGCGGTCTTCTTGTAGTTCTCCGCTCAAATAAAGGCATATTGATTATTTGACGCACGTACTGTATGCGAACAAATAACTTCAGAAGCTGCATCAGCAGTAACCGCATACCTGGATCCGCCATTGTTGTTGTTTTTCTGTAGAAAGGCGGAGTGCGCAAGTGCAACATGTCCGTAGGTGGCTGGCAGTGACGTCATCGTTTTCAAAAGTCTTCGACTTGCGTTTACACGACAACGAATCCCTAAGCATTTTCAAAACTCTCCACTCTGGAAGCCGTTTCCCAAAAGCTGCGTTTTCGCCCCCCGTTTTCCCGTTGTCGTGTGAACGAGAGGCCGAATCGGAGAGAAAAACCTCAGTTTTGCTGAAAAACGTTGTCGTGTAAACAGCCCCTTAGAGAAACCAATTCACCTAACAGTCATGTTTTTGGATTGTGGAAGGAAGCTGGTGTACCCACGCATGTACTTGAGAACATGCAAACTCCATGCAGAAAGACCCCAAGCCAGGATTTGAACCCAGGACCTTCTTGGTGCAAGGCAACAGTGCTACCAACTGCGCCACTGTGCAGCGTAGCAAAAGCAACGTAACAGAAATAGATTTCCCTCTGGTTTCATTATATTTTTAATTGACAATCTAATATTCCTTTCAATGCAACCATAAGGGGTCACAAGCCCCTGATTTCTTGTGCAGGTCCCAAGTCCAGAAAAATGCAGAGTTGTGTCAGTAAGAGCATACGACGTAAAGCTAAGCCAAAAAGAATCTTGGGGGTCAACAACGACCGCCACCAGTGCTGTTGATCCACAGGGTGCCGGTGGAAATTGGACTACTGTTGGTCAATGGAGGAGAGGAGGAAGACGTGGCAGAGAGAGAAGAGGGAATACAGTACAGAAGTTTGGAATTGAGAGTAGGGACTTTGAATGTTGGGTCTGTGACAGTTAAAGCTAGAGAGTCAGTGGACATCATGCAGAGAAAGAAGGTGCATATACCATGTGCTCAGGAGACCAGGTGGAAGCTTAGGAGAAGGGTTCAAGTTGTTCTACCATGGTGTAGATGCAAAGAGAAATAGAGTTGGAGCTATCTTGAAAGAGGAGTTTCTTAGGAAGCCTCCGGTAAGTGAAAAGAGTGTCAGACAGGCTGACAAGTCTGAAGCTTGAAATTGAAGGATGATGAAGAATGATCAATGTAGTTAGTGGTTATGTCCCACAGGTAGGATGTGAGCTCAAAGAGAAGCAGAAATTCTGGAGTAAACTAGATGATTTGATGCAGTGTATCCTCAGAGTTGAGAGGGTGGTGATTGGTGCAGACTTTAATGGACATGTTGGTAAAGCGAGCAGAGGTGATGAGGAAGTGATGGCCAGGTTTGGTATCCAGGATAGGAATGAAGAAAGACAGATGGTGGTAGACTTTGTGAAAAAGATGGAAATGGCTGTTGCAAATAGTTTCTTCCAGAAGAGGCAGGAACATAGGGTGGCTTATAAGAGTGGAGGTAGGAGCACTCAGGTGGACTACATCTTATGTAGACGTTGTGATCTGAAGGAGATTATACACTCTTGCCTACCACTACTGCAAGGTAGTGGTAAGCAAGACTGCAACTAAACAGCATTGGATGGTGGTCTGTAGGATGAAACTGATAGTAGGTAAGGTGAAGAGAACAAAGGTAGAGCAGAAGACCAGGTGTTGGAAACTGAATAAAGAAGAGTGTTTTGAGGTTTTCAGGGAGGAGTTGAGACAGGTTCTTGGTGGCCAGGAGGTGCTTCCAGATGACTGGACAGCTACAGTTAATGTGATTAGGGAGACAGGTAGGAGGTAGATCAGAAGACTAGGTGGTGGACTGATAAAGTCCAGGAGCATATACAGAGAAAGAAGTTAGTTAAAAAGAAGTGGGACACTGAGAGGACCGAGGTGAGGAGCACAGGGAGATGCAGCATATGGTTAAGGTACAGGGGGCAAAGTCCAAACAAAGGGTGTATGATGACCTGTATGATAGGTTGGACAGTAAGGAGGGAGAGACAGGACATGTGTGAAAGCTGTGAGACAGCAGAGGTGTGGTGTAGGAGTGACAGAGGAGTTCAAGGGAGTTAATACATGTCAATATATCATAACTAGTCATCATTTAGCTAACATTATCTATAGCACAACTCTACTTACAGCTTGCTTGGAAAAAAACTATCAAACATTTTTTGCCTTTTGCTGGCTCTAGATTGATCGCTGAACATGTTGCTCTACTCAGCACCACCTGTCTGTGATTCTCTGCTGCCCATGTGTACACTTAAGGGGCATTCAAAGACGGCTAGGAAAAATATATTTAAAAAAATATGATTAAACGGCTGAAAAAAATGGTAAATAGCCTGTACTTGTATAGAGTTTTATCTAGTCCAGAGGACTCCAAAGCGCTTCACACTACATTCAGTCATTCACTCACACATTCACACACTGGTGATGGTAAGCTACATTGTAGCCACAGCTGCCCTTGGGGCACAATGACAGAAGCGAGCCTACCGAACACTGGCGCCACCGGGCCCTCTGACCACCACCAGTAGGCAGAAGGGTGAAGTGTCTTGTCCAAGTACACAACGACCTAGATGGGCAGAGTGGGGTTTGGAACCGACAACCCGTACGGTTACAGGATGAGCTCCTACCTCCTGAGCCACTGTTGCCCCAAATGTCCCACATGTACCCCACATCTGTTATACCAATGTTCAGTGGGGCAGATGCTTTAATGAGCCACAGAACGGATTGTTAATTTAAAAATCAAGCACAACCTAACTGTCGGCAATCGCAGAATGGGCCAGTTTTATGGCATCAATTTAGTGCCACTCTCTGCGCCCTTGAAGTCTCTATACGTGCTCGCGGTCTCACTATACTTGCTCGCGATCACTCTCTACGCACTCACCGCCAATCTCTGCGCGCTCGCGGTCTCTGTCTGTGCGCTTGTGGTCTCTCTCTGTACTTTCTACGCACTCGCCTTTGCTGAGTTTTGGCACTTTGGGGGCGGGCATTGAATAGACGGCCCCGAAACCCCCCTCCTTTCTGATTGGCCACTACTGTCTCCGGGTCAGAGCAAATCCGAGGCAGAGTAGGGCGGGTCATCATTGTGGATCGATATGTCAGAGATAAAAGAGGTAAGTTGAGGAACAGACAGATAATTTAATCTAATTTATATATCAGTCTGTTCCACAACTTACCTGTTTTTTATCTGACATTTCGATCTGCTATTAAATTCTGCCGCCAACCGCAATGATGACTCGCCCCACTCTGCCTTGGCTCTGACCTGGAGACAGTAGTGGCCAATCAGAAAGGAGGAGGGTTGGGGGTCCATCTATTCAATGCCCGCCCCCAAAGTGCCAAAACTCAGCAAGGGGGAGAGAGCAGAAGGCACAGGGAGAGACAGCGAGCGCACAGACAGTGACCACGTGCAGACAGAGACCGCGAGCGCATAGACAGAGACCGCGAGTGCGCAGAGATTGACGGCAAGCGTGTAGAGAGTGATCGCGAGTGCGTATAGAGAGACCGTGAGGGCGCAGAGAGTGGTCTTTATGCGTGCTGATTATGGTTTTTCTGCGCGCAGATTTTGGCACAAATATAACGATACAGTTTGGAGGCCAGGCCATCGGGAAATGAATCAATCAATCAAACTTTATTTATAAAGCGCTTTTCATGCAAAAAAAAAAAAGGATTTCAAAGGGCCTTACAGAATAAAAATTACCCCACATATGTCACCCCGCCAACAAGTTTAAGTTTGTACATATTTATATCCCCATCCCCCAATCCTATCTCCATGTGCGGACAAACTCAGGAGCAACATTAAAAGGACATTAAAATAGAAAATAAGATGGACACTGGGCCAGGTACAGATAAGCCAGGTTAGGTAAGAAAACGCCATCTAGGGAGCCCTCTGCACCGGCAGCAGCGGATCAACAGCCGCAGCCGAGGCACTGACCCAGTGCGTCCACAAGAGAGGAGGCTGGGACCCTGACCTCCACCCATGCTCCACCTGGAGAGCACCAAGGCAGCCACAGCTGACCACTGCTCCCGTGGCAGAGGGCTCCCACAGATGAAACACTGGAACAATGCGACTATTTATTATCTGTGTAAAACAACAGGTAACATGTTAAAATACACAAATAAATAAACAAATAAATAGATTGACTGATAAAGTAATTAATTAATAAATAAATTAAATAAAAATGAACAGGTTAAATACAAGACCAAGTAGTAAAACACTGATCAATAAAAGCAAGTAAAACATGAAAAGCAAATAGACAGGCAATTAATAATAATCAATCAGTTAAAAGCTAGGCTAAAATGGTGAGTCTTGAGCCTGCTCTTAAAAACATGAACGTTCTCTGTGGCCCTGAGGCCCTCCGGCAGCCTGTTCCAGAGGTAAAGGGCCATAAAAGTGGAAAGAAACCTCGCCGTGACAGTGTCCTGACTTTTAGGATGACAAGGAGACGACTGCCAGAGGAATGTCCCAGTGCTCCCGATGGCCAGTCTGCCAATAATTGGTCACATCTGTTCATGTCTGTAGTGTCTTTCAAAAGTATTTATCTTAAATTTTGTGGTGTTACAGCTACTAACTTCCATTTATTGTGTTGGGTTTTTATGTGATAGACCAATACAAAGCAGTTCATAAATGTTAAATGGTGGAAAAATGACACTGTTTTACCAGATGGTAGATTAAACAGAGCTCTCTAGGGCTAGAATATTCTTGTAGAACCTAACCCTGCTTTAAGCTTCTCAACAGCTTCCTCCCTGACCGGTCTGCTGTTTGTTCTTTAATAATCCCCCGAAGCCTTTACATAACATCTAGAATTAGACAGAAATATAATTGAATGAAGCTCACTAATTTTTGGCCTTATTTGGTCATTGGTTGCACTGGTTTTTACTGTGGGGTATAGGACTAAAGGGACAAAATGCAAAGCCACACAAAGTGATTTTTGTAAAGAAAAATTTCTAACTATGTTTCACTTTGTTTTAAACTCACAAATAAGAGCTACTTAGATTGACACAACATGTAATCCCAGTGAAGTACATGGAAACTTGTGTTTCAAAGGGTATGAATACTTTTGCTATTCACTGCAAATTACCTTATTTAACAATACATAGTTACAGTGACCAATGGTTGCTTTGTGCACCATCTAAAATGCTTAGGATCTATCCTAGCTGTTGTGAACAAATGTCATTTACTTGTAGAGAATGAAATGATTTGGTTACATGGGTGGAGACTTTCCAAGAAAGACAGCATATTATAGGCAGGGGAACATCTGAAATGGGAAATGAAATAAACAAGAAGATATCTTCTGCCTGCGTGATGACATAATATACCCATTATGAGACTAAGCCCCCCTTGTTTAATCCATTTGTGTGCTTTTGTTTCTTTTTACTGCATGGGGACCTCTGTCTATATGAAAAAGAAGTTGACATGAATGAGGTTTTGTGGGTTGTTTGTCTTTAGTATTGATCTATTCTATAGACACAGATATGGAGCCTGTTTGAATTGTACACTGACAACAGATCCAGTCAATAAAGGTTCTCAGAAGCAGAACAGAGGTCAATATCAGGTAAGCTATTACCACAAAGGAAGAATGGAAACAACAGAACAGATGGTTTCACTGACAGCCTCATTATTATGTTTGACAGTCAAGGAGTCAGATCGCATTTTCTCTCAATCAATAAAAATATTGCTGTCTATAAATCAATTGTAGGTTTGGAAAAGTCTGTTAAAATCAACATGCAAAGGATCAGAGCGATACTGATTTCAGTTCTCTTTGTGTCGTGAATGGGATTGAAAAAAAGCATGTCCCCTTCTCATTCCCAGATGAAGAGACGGGTTTGCAGGTGCATCAGGTAGCTCGCCCTCCAGGCTTCAACTCCAACCGGCGCCGCAGCAGAGCCGTGCTCTATCAGCTGTCAGGACACCTGCAGAAACAAGACAAGAGCAAGCTCAAGATCAACAATGTGAGTCGCCCTGCATCTGTATGACTGAATCTTAGCTGAAGAAATGTAAAGCACACTCCTCTAGGCTCCATGGGTGGAAACCAATCAACAAAATAAGTGTACACTCCTGCTTAACATGCAATGAGAAAACGTTTTGACTATTGTCCAAAAAGTTTTTACCCTTTTCTCTCTTTTGAAAATTAGAAATATACAACTTTTCTTTGACATTAGTAGAAAAAAACAAATGAAGAAAGAATTCTTTAATGCAAAACTACTAATTAGATGCTGTTCTACTAACAGAGACTTCTTCTAGAGTTTTGTCTAAATCCTTTTTAGTCTTCTTCTAGAGAGAATAGTTTACACTGAGTATACAGAGAGAGGGAGCTTTCCTTTTTACCTAATCTCTTAAAACTGAGGGAACATGGGAGAAGATTGTTGTGTCTGAACCTTTTCATCAGATCTTTGCTTAAAATGTTCTAGCATGCTATCATATGCTTACAGCAACCTTGGAAGAGAAAGAGCTCCACAGCATCCATACCCTCTACCACATATTACCATACAATGGGGACAATATGCTTTTCCACATACTCATCCTTTGGTTTTTAAATCAACCCCACCAGGATTGCGTGTTACCAAAAAGCCTAAAATGTTTGCATCTAACGGCTGTTACGGAGATAGGTAGAAAGGTAGCAGCTCCACTTGCCCCTTTGTTCAGGCTCATATTATTATTAATGTGCACATGGGGCATGGTTTCACATTACTTGGCCATGTGGAAAGTGCCATGGGCTTCCTTGATGCAGCTGACTCTTCCACAAGTGTGGCTTTAGTGCCCTTGTCTTAAGTAGCTGTTGCATAATGGATTACCTTTGCATGACACTTATGACATGTAAAGGTAAAGGTTTACAGGTTCTGATTATGTCTACAGTATCTCTTCATGAATCCCCACTGTGTCACTTGATATTTTTCTATCCCATGCATAAATGTAACAAGCAAAAAAGTTCATGCAGTACTTCAAGAAAGAAACTAAAAGCAAACCAAACCAAACCAAACATTTCTCGCTCCCACCTGGAAGTCAGCCAGTTATTTAGACTTTCAGACACAATAACAGATACATGCCTGATTTTATCGCATGCACTATCGTTTAACATCTGGACTAGATACACTGAAGGTGGATGATTTTACATATCTGTGGGTCCATCATCCAAAACAGGCTGAGCACTGGAGAGGTGAAGAAGACAGTGTAGGCAGTGTGGAGAGTATGGAGACAAGTGTCAGGAATGTCACCTTGAGGTCGGCTACAGGAGTAAAGCCAGATGTTTACAAGATGATAGTGAGATCTGCAAGGAACATGCAGATGGATGGTGTGATGGAGGAAATGCTGAGAGAAGACAATCCATGATCCTTGAAAGAAGCAGACAAAATTATTTCATATATTATTTAATACCTATTTAATATACATTTTGTGATGTTTGGCCAGGAGTTATTTTGACATTAATTAGAACAGTATTAAATTTAATGGGGAAAATTAGCTTTTTTCTGTAATGTGTAAAGCATGAGTTGTACCCTGAACTCAGACCACAACTTATGAACGTTAAATGACTTTCATTAACAGTAACAATGTAAATGACAGAGAGCAGATTCTTCTTGGAGGGTCAGAATGGGAAAACAAACAGAAGGATTGCTGTAGGCAGTGAATCACCTGGTTTCCCAAGAAGTCCTCTTTGGAAACTCAGGCCTCAGGGAACTTGAATCCTCTGAGAAGTGACGGTAGGGATTGTTGACCTCGCTAGACTGTATGGAGGGGATAAATGTATATGCTGGAGCCCTAAAATAATTACAACGCAGAGTGAGATATTAGACTATCTATTACGGTATCTTGTTTTTTCCAAATAAAATGTGAAGATTGTTCTTCCACTATATTCGTCTCATTAGCCAAGGCTCTCTGATGCTCTCTGATGGAAGGGAGGCAGAATCTAGAAAAACATTTTTATTTTGATGAAAACATAGAGGGAGAAATACATAATTTTTTGAGTGTCTTGTGTAAAAGCTTGCATTGTGCCAGCTCTGACTAAAACACCAAATGGCCTCCTTATGTGCCCTGTTTCCTTTTGTTTCAGAAGAATTTTAAATTTAGCTCTATGCTTATAAAACGGACAGAAAGGAAAAGTTTACATTTGAACACAAAGTTTTCATTTCCTACTGTAACAACTACACTTATATTTTTCACTGAGGATGAAGAAAATGCAAGCCTGCAAAATGAACACCAGGTTCCGGGTAGAAACACGATGAGGTGTTGGTCACCTGCACGGCGGTTAGCAGCTTTGACCTCAACAGATGCTATGAGGGACATGATGATTTTTTTCACATCTGTTTGATTCCAGGTTAGAAGAACTCTACATTTTGCTGACGTGAGTGATAAAGATCCTGGCAGAACTGGGCAGTTTGCACGCTGCTGCTGAAATGTCCACTTACAGACTTATCAAGCAGCTATCATCCTGTTGTCATATCTAAAATATGTTTTTATTATGGGTATAATTTCAAAGAAGTGAAGAACATTTTGTGGAACATAAAGTCCTATAATGTCAATAGAAGTATGTGTCTATTTGATGTTCCCATGTTTCATATAGAAGAAAGGGTGTTTAGGATCAGGAAGGGATACATTACATTTGCTGTTATGTCCCAGCCTTAACTTATGGTGGTTTTATACCTAATGATAACCTGACCATCTATTGGGTGCTTTCTGTAAAGCTACAGTCAACATTTCAACAGCAATAATTTGTTAAATTACATTTAAAATGAGTTTAAATCTGTTTTTCTGAATTGACGAGACAATTTAAGAAAATAAATAAAAAAGCTCTGTTTTTCTGAATTAATTAGATAAACTGTAAACTGTAGGGGACAGGAAAAGCAGGGGCAGAACTTCCAATGGGGCATTACAACTGAACAGGTGCAAATTCCTCAGGTGTCTGCACAAAGTCCACCAAGTAATAATAATCCTGTCTACATTGTTTAGAGACAAGATTTCCCAGTTTTTCCAGTTAGTGAAATTAACTCAACAAATGATCCCGCCTTTCGTCCGATGACCTCTGGAGATGGGCACCAGCCCCCTGCGACCCTGTAAGCATAAGTGGTATAGACGAAGGAAGGAAGGAAGGAAGGAAGGAAGGAAGGAAGGAAGGAAGGAAGGAAGGAAGGAAGGAAGGAAGGAAGGAAGGAAGGAAGGAAGGAAGGAAGGAAGGAAGGAAGGAAGGAAGGAAGGAAGGAAACATGACATGTTTGAGTTCCTCTTACTTAGCCAGTTAATAATGCTTGCAGGCATAGAAAACCAGGGAGAAGATGCAAACTCCATGCAGAAAGACCCCAGGACCTTCTTGCTGCAAAGCAAAAGTGCCATCACTGTGCAGATGATTTTAGTGATCTTCTATCTGTGGTATGTGTTGAATATGGTATTTAATCATCGTTGGAGTTGTATGATAGAACAGGTTTCAACTTCTAACTGTTTGAACCCATGGTTTACTTTGATCCTGGTAACCAGGTCATCATTAAAATTAATCCAAACTGCCATAATGTTTGAATATAGTTTTTAAATGAACAATTTTTTAAAATGTGGGCCAAACCTAAGGAGTGTTTGTATTTGTATCTGTAATATTAAAAATCAAATTTTAAAACTTTGATATTAGGATGAAAAAGCAAAAACAAACATTCTTTAAAATAAACAAGGAAAAATAGTAAGCATAGTCAGTTAAAAAGTAAAGGTAAACATCTTTTAATTTGTAATGTTTCAAATATTTCATACATTTCTAGAGTTTTTGGGGTGTACTTAGATTGTTACAAAACTTGTTTTCATCTTTATTTAATTAATGAAGTCAGTGTGGAATCTATGGTGTGTTATTGTATAGTTGAGCTTAGATTTAAATCATTTCAAAAGCTTATAAATACAAGATCTTTATACACATTAAAACTCTGGACTTCATGGGTGTACTTTATCTTGACCTTTCCGGCAACATGATAAATTATTAGATGTTTTTTGTTTTTTATTATCCCATAATCAACACTCTGTCATTCCTTATTACTGGATCATTTTTTGTTAAAATGAAAGCTGTGTACAATTTCTGTCCTGTTTGTTTTAGTTTTTTTTTAGAAATTCTGTCTCTTCCCTTTTAGGAAGTGTAAAAATCAGAGGGGGTTTTAGTTTCTATTTGTATGGAAATGCAAGAAGTTGGAAGCTTTTTGAAGACTTCCAAGTAGCAGCAGAGGCTTTTTCCCAAAGTATTTGACCTATTTATTTCTGCTTTATTCAAATTCATGATTAAATTCCATTGAAATGACTGGATGTATTTTTGGCAACTGCTGAACGGAAAAAAATATTTTCAATCATTTCCAATTTACTTCTGTAAATAAAACTTGGGAAGGGAAAGTAGGGGCCTAAAATGATGCCGCTGATGACAACCGTCTTCCTTTGATCCAATCCAGAACATGTTTGGACAGAAACCTCCGATCCCAGAGTACAAAGTAGCAGCCATCCAGAAGTCTCGCTTCATCCTGCTCCACTACGGCACCTTCAAAGCCGGCTGGGACTGGTTGATTCTGCTGGCCACCTTCTACGTGGCCGTCACCGTTCCCTACAACGTCTGCTTCACAGTTAGTGGAGGACGGGACGAAGGCAGCAGCACCTCACGAAGTCCACCCAGTGTCAGCGACATCCTTGTGGAGATCCTTTTTATTTTAGGTGGGAATTAAAAAAGTCATCTAGTTATTCATTCATCTGCTTTACCATCAGTCTGATCACAGATTTTGAGTCTCAAATATTAATAGTTTCATTTTAATGTGAAGAGACCAAATAACCAAAATAAGAGAACAAAACACCACATCACATTTAGGCTAAATGGACTTGCATCTCATCGAGTACCAAGTACCTGATCCCAGATAACCCAGTCAGAATTCTGGCTCTCATAAACCTAATACTGTTAACAATACACAGCTATCTACATAATACTACAGCTTCTTCCATTTTAAAATAAGACATCATTGATAAGACCAAAGAAATGCCAAAGGTTGTCAGGGTCAAGATAGTGGATCAGCACAAGCCTACAATGTGTTACTGTACCAGACCTACTGGTGCATTCATCTATCCATTGTATTCTGCTTATCAGAGATCAGTGTACAATTGTTTCATGCTGTCTTTTGGCCAGCTCTGTGTTCTAAATGACAGCTGCTTCTCAATCAACTCACTTGGGAAAATAAATCACAAATCAAAATATAAAATTTGAATTGGGTCAGGAGGTAAAAGGTCAGGAGGCAATCTCAGACATCCCTCTCCACAGCGACACTGGCAGGCTCATCCTGTCATGTTTTTAGATCATTTCCTGACCCACATGCAGAATTCAGCCAACCATGAAAGTTACAATTTTATTGAAATAAAGTTGGGTTCTGGAAAGGGAAACAATGCTCAGGAACGGCCGGGTATCTGTAGGTTGAGAAGTCAGAGTTAATGACTGAGTTTTCCAATTGATGAGAGGAGTTGAAACCCTGTACTGAAATGTTGACTTGTAATCTGTGGATGTGTTAACGGGCTCGAGGAGGAGGTTGGATTTCGTGGCTTGAGCGAATGTGCAGGGAGCTGGATCCAGGAAGGGGTTATCGAGTGAGCCGGTGGCACTGGAGAGCGAGCAGGCTGTTGAGATCCAGAGCAGGTAGGCTGATGGCAACAATAGTGGAACTTAGGCGCTGATCTCTGGGAGATTAACAGGGAGGCAAAGGGAGTTGGCATGGAATGATTGGAGAGAAACCTTGTGTAAACACTTAAGGAGTCAGAAGCACGAGGGGGAACTAGGACAGGTTAGTCACAAGAAGCTTGGAGATCAGGCTCTGTGTTACCGGTAAAGTCAACAACCAGGTGGCGAATGGCCATCTGCCAGCTCCTTAAGAAGCACCAGGAACACTGAGGTCTTAATTGGTGCTAGGTGTGCGCAAATCAGCCAGCTCCAACGAAGATCTTCTCTGGTAAGATGACTCACTCTGCACACAAAAAACACAGATGCTCACACAGAACCTCCTAAGGGGTCTCAAGGTGTTCACAGGTCAAAGGGATATTTAGTGGTCTGGTTTCAGCCCTGGAATGGAGCTTCTTACTTTAGTTCTAAAGACTAATTCTCACCTCATACTTCTCTACTGCAAATTCATGTCATCTGTACCTGCCTACTAAGGTCCGCTAGGGATCACTGGATATTTGCACGCTGCCCAGAGCTTTGTGTCTGTGTCCTGTGGCTGCGCTGAAAGGGACAACAATAACTTCAGTCAGAGCGGTGCCTGTAGCGCAACGGATGAAAAAAACAATGGTCTGTAGTAAAAACTGAAAATGTCTGAGTGGAACATGGTTGTTCAGCTGAGAGAAACTGTATATCAAGACTCTAAGGCTGAACCCAACCTGCTCTGGGGACAAGCTTTACTTTTTTCCCCAAGAATGCAGACACAGCTCTTGCTTTTAAAAAGCATGCCTGGCATCCTTTACTCACTCAGCAACCTCCACATAATACTTCAGGGGACATGGTCAGGATGCTTCGCCAAGTCCATAATGCACATGTGGACTGGACAAGCAAACTACCATGACCCAGTCAGCAAAGTAAAGAGCCATGGTCCAGATATTACTGTATGTGCGTTGGTTCTGCGGTGCAGTCAGAGGTGAGTAAGCTAGGCTAGTCAGATAAACTGAGTGGATGCAGCAGCGAATGAGGAGAGAAAATCTAGAAAAGTTTAGGCCTGAGCCATCCAAAAGTAATTGAATTTTTTTTTTTTTTATTGACATTTCTTAAACAAAGATGGGACTGAGGTCCTTCAGGTGTTTTAAGATTTAATCAACATGTTGATCAAACAGCATACACAGAGTGTTTGACGTTCCACATCACTCTGATAGCCATGATAGTGAGGCATGAAGCAGTCACACAAGGTCAGAATGTCCCCAAGATATTGGTTGCACATATCTTTCTAGTCCATCATGTTTGTTCATCCGGGATGAGAACTCCAGTTACTAATGCAGTCACTAAGAGATCATTTCAATAACATTAGTCATTTCCATATCACCGTTGCTCTGACACGGAGCCACCAACCTCCCAGGTTATGTCAAGCCCCCCGAGACGTGTTGTGCCAAAAAGTGATGATCTGTGTCGCTCCGCATAACGCACAGCGGTCACATGTGATATTTTTAAATTTAGCAAAGCTATAGCATTCAGCTAGCCAACCCTTACCACAAAAAAAACTTTTAGTTGCTAATGCAGAGTTAAATATTGTAGCTGGTTTTGTTAAACTCACTTCGGACAAACTCAAATAGGAAGAAACATGGTGAGTCTCTGGAAACAATGATTCAGGGAGACAAACCTCTGCTAAACTCCTTGCTAGTCTTTTTTAAAGGTAATACTGCTTGATAGGCCGAATGTTAAGCTGGAGCCACTGTTAGTTACGCAGCGCAACACAGTTTACAACCCGAGTGTGCTCCCGTGGCGGGTAATCCACTTTTAGCATACCATCACTTTTTGACACAACACTGGCAACAATGCATTTGTGACTGGTTAAAATACATTTCAAATTGAAACGTTGCAAAGGCTCAATGCATCTATAAAAGACATTACATGTATAAATGCACTGCCCAGGTGTCTTTTCTCCCCGCTGCCTACAAGGCTGCAAAAGAAGGTCGAAGTCATTCTTCATAAGAAAAATGGCTTGAACATAGTGAAATGTTCCGTTTTAATGTTCATAAGATCTTTAGCCCTTAAAACATTTGCACTTATTATTTACATGTTCTTTTACTTCATCATTTGAAGTTTAAATTTCATCTCATTGAAACACTTTAAACACTGTTTCAGCAAGTTACCTGCCTAGTACAATTCTGCTTGAACAAAATAACTGTTATTTTTACTAGATTGTTAATCATTTACAAGTCAATATTGCCTTAATAGACAGTGTTTTAAGAAGAAAAAAAATGAACCTGTGAAACTGCAATGTTAAATGAAACTCTCTGTGCATTTAAGTTTTCTTGCCGCGCCTAAGAAAAAAAAGGTAGTTTTTAAAGCACACTCCCCTGCATGTTTTAGATGTTTCCCTGCTTTAACACACCGGCTTCAGATGATTGCAGGTCAGCAGCAGCTTGAAATCAGGTGTGCTGCAGCAGGGAAACATCTAAAACATGCAGGGTTGTGTGCCTTAAGGGCCAGGGTTGGGAAACACTGATCTAAACTAAGCATTTCTGGGGAAGCAGAGAATTGTTATTCTTCAATAGTTGGAAACCATTTTCTGCTAACCTGCAGATATTTAGAGATGGGAGAAAAATTAAATGATTATCTTCCATCAGAGATCTTGTCTGATTGGGTGGGTGGGGGTGCATGGTCACGAGAAGGGTGAGAACTACACATTATCGTCAATCTGTGCTATATTTAAATAAGACTCTGTAGTGAAGAAGCAAGTAAGGTTTATTCACAAGGTAAAAGTGACAAGATTGATATTTCAGTCAAATGGCCTCACACTGATTGCGAACAGAATTTATAGTGAAACAGGATCAATAATAAAAAGCAATATTGATATATATATATATATATATATATATATATATATATATATATATATATATATATATATATATATATATATATATATATATATATAAGCGTCAACGCAATGCACTCAACAAATGTACTTAAAATATCAGTAGTTAAAAAGTTTATAACAAAGGAAATGAATGTAAGAAGCAAACATGGAATGTAATGATTTTGTATGATCTTAGGTGGAATAAACAGTCAGGGTAAAGATTCATCTGGAACCTTGTGCTAAGTTAAAGGGGGGTGAGAGAAGTTTGAGTTTCCACTCTAGTTTTCTTATTTTTTGCTGACTGCATGAAACCATAAATATCATTCTAGTGTTAGTGTGGCAGCAGTAAAGAAAGTATCATGAATCATTAGGCTTTACTGGTATAAAACTGTTTCAGAAATTGGTGTTGATCATTATACTAGCTGCCTGCCGGTTGGAGGTCAGCCAATAATCCTCCATCTACAACATTTCTAAAGGTTTTTAATGATGCATGAAGCAGTAAGAGGATATGAGCCACTTCCATCAGGCCATTACTTCACACTGCCATCCCATTTCCAAGAAATCAGGAGGCTTCTTTGTTCCTTTTGCTCCAACTACAAGCATGAGATCTCTTCAGTGGACAATTAGTTTTATTGAAAAAATCATAAACACAACATGATCCCATTCTGAAAGTTCAGAAATGAAATCATAAAAACCACCTGCAGTAAGATGTGTAAGCCTTGTCAGTCAATATCCCATTTGTTAGGACAAATAGGCGTAGCCTGTTGATCAATACATTCAGTGGACCTATACATCCTACAGACCTGTTCCAACAGGTTAATTCATGCTTTTAATAAAGAAATTGGATTTCATCCTAAAGACTAATGACCTTAAGTGTAATAAAACTGAGTAGATAGACATCCTCCACTTATGTCTTGTTTTATCCTGAGGTAAATGTATTAATACCTCACCAAACAGACTTCACTCTAAGCGATTTGTACTGAAGGGTAATGAGCAGTAGAGAGCTCTCTTCTGTTAACCTTTGAATTGCAAAAAACATCCAAATCAAGCCTTGATCAGAAATGCATTATTGTTACCGCTCACTATGATAACATGTCCATAAAAGCTTCTACTAAATGAATTAAAGCTGGTGCATTCTTGAAGCCCTTCTGAACAGCATAAAATCTGCTTCTGTACACTGTTCTTTCTGCTGATATTTTTAATCAAAAAAAAGACATCTGGAAAACTGACAGACATTTTTCTCACATAGTTCTAGGAGACTAACAACTTGAAGATGAGAGTATTTCAGATCCTGACAGCAGATACATTTACTAAAGAGGAACATAAAGTGTTTCAATTTGAGGAAAACATTAGGATAGCCTACTGTATGACAGCTGGTGTTACACTTTTTGCCTGACATATGTTCAGTGAAATGTACCTTCTAGCCATCTACCAGTCTCTAACATCAGTCTGAGGAAAGTTGTTTGATGGGGTTTGTTGCAGGTACAGTTCATTGTAGGTCACTCAGCAGCATCTCAATGAGATCAAGATCTGAGCTTTAACTCAGCCCAGGATTTTTCATTTCCATCCCAGTTCTTGGTGGACTTACTAGTATGTTTGGGCTCATTGACCTGTTACTGCATCTAGTTCTGGTCCCCTTTTTTTCTTTAAACACTTTTGATACACTGCAGACACACACAGTGGATTCTGTAATAGCGAGCTACCCAAGTCCTGTGCAGCAAAGCATCCCCAAACCATGACACTTCCACCTCTATGCTTCAAAGCTGCTATGACTTTTTCCCCCCTGAAATGCTAGATTTGGTTAATGCTGTTCAGTTGTAGACACCTGTTCACATAATATTATTGCAGACTTCCTGGCCTTATCTATGGTATCCACTGCAAAACTTTATTCGCTCTAAATACTGGGTAAAATATGAATTTACAAAAACCAACAATTGTTAAAAATAGAGTGGAAAGTCTTCTAACTGGACCAGATCAAGGCATGTAAGCTTCTTGGTATTTCTCATGATTGTTTAACAGAAATATGTTGACTGACCAATGATTGGAACAATGTGAAAAACAAAAGAAGAATTATGGTAGGAAGTATTGTATTCTGAACAAAATTAGCAGCACCCAAAAACTGTCCTCAAGTAAGAGTTGCACTACTTTAAGATATTAGTCGTTAATTACTAAATTAAATATCCAAAAAGTTTTACTCAAGTAAGAGTAGCGATATTTCATAGTATTATTATTCAAGTAAAAGAACAAAGTATGGTGTAGTAAAACTACTCCTAAAAGGACATTTTTTCCAAAAATAAGTCATTGTAAATCGTTACTACCTACCCCTGAAAAACAGTGCATAAGTGATTGTATTACCACTTCATGATCTGAAAAAAGTCCCAGCCTCTCACTATCAGATAGAATAGAATAGAATAGAATAGAATAGAATAGAATAGAATAGAATAGAATCATCCTTTATTGTTGCACAGCAGGGAAATTTAGCTGTAACCGCAGTAAGGTGACATGTAATAGAAGCAATAGATTCACACGAGAAAAATATAAAAACAAAATTAATAATAATATATGTATATTAAGGACAAAATTACAAAGCTAAATTATGGTGCAGTTATTAAAAGATGAAAATGGCATACTCTGATATAAGGAATGTGCAACTGAGCAGGATAATCTAAAAATTTTTACAGGATGTGCGTGTGTATCTGTGCATTAAAACACAACATATTTACAAGAAGGGAGTGATATAAACTGTGCAAACAGATGTACAAATAACGGTAGCAGAAATATTATTGGAGGTGAGATAAACAGTGCAAATAACAGCAGAGATGTAAACATTATTGAGTTTGTTGGGAGCAGTTCTGGTTGTAAAGTCTAACAGCTGCTGGGAGGAAAGACCTGTGAAAACGTTCCTTCATGCACTGAGGATGCAGCAGTCTGTCACTGAAGGAGCTGTCCAGCTCAGCAACAGCTTCATCCATGGGGTGGGAGACACTGTTCAGCAGTAATCTTATTTTGGCCAGAGTCCTTCTTTCTTATTTCTTGTTGAGCTTGTCCAACCTCTTCCTCTTAGTTGTAGATAAAGTGTTGCTCCAACATATGGCCACAGCCATACAAGACGGCTGAGGCCACCACAGAGTCAAAGAAGGTCTTTAGGAGCGCTCCCTGGACTCCAAAAGATCTCAGCCTCCTCAGCAGGTAGCGTCTGCTCTGATCCTTCTTGTAAAGAGCATCAGTGTTGTGGCTCCAGTCCAGTTTATTGTTTAGATGAACATCCACATGAAAACTGGTTAGGATGGTCAGAAACTAAAAAGGATGAAGTCTGCAAGAAGGGGTATATAAACGTTTGGAACACCAGTGTCACTGCCCACGGCAAAGCATTTTTTACGTAGCCATTAAATGAGAGGCTTCTGACCAAGAATGAAGGCTCTGCTCAAAAATGGACGCCTTCAAGTTTGACTGAACCTGGCAGCCTGCCACATGGACAAATGTCTTCAGAAGACAAATTTTAAAAGGGACATATTATGCCTCTTTTTAAAGAAGTTATAATAGATCTATTGTCTATACAAAACATGTTAATGTTAAGGTTTCTTTGCACAAAATCATTCTCACATAAAGTGATTTCACCAGTTTAATTCTTAACAATTTCAGCCCCTTTCAGAATGAGCTGTGTAGAGGGCTCTGTCACATTTATGCAAATTAGTGGTTGCAGACCACGCCCATCCATCTTGTATCAGGCTGCTGGTTTGCCACACATGAGAATGGCATGCAATTGGAATTGGCTGGCGGGGTATGAAAGGTGAGTGGCGGTTACATGCAAATTCTGCTTATTCTGAATTATTCTGATGTCACAATAAGGCAAGGCAAGGCAATTTTATTTGTACAGCACACTTTCAACAGCAGAGTAATTCAAGGTGCTTTACATGATTTGGTGACTTAAAAAATAAAAAAACAAAACAAACAGACATGGAATATAACATTGGAAATTAAAAGTAAAAGAAACACACATTACACATGATACACAATAAAGCAAGAGAAAGATCAATAAAGCAAGAGAGCATGAACACATTTCATACATATGACATCAAGCATTTAATCAAAGGCAATTCTAAACAGATGGTTTTTAGTCTCGATTTAAAGCAGTTCAGAGTTTCAGCAGCTCTACACTCGTCAGGAAGTCTGTTCCAGATAAGAGGAGCATAGAAACTGAAAGCTGCTTCTCCATGTTTGGTTCTGATTCTAGGGATGTTTAGTTGGCTAGAGTTGGAGGAACTGAGTGGTCTGGGTGGTTGATACCATGACAACAGGTCTTCAACATATTTTGGTGCTAAGCCATTCAATGATTTATAAACTAGTAAAAGTATTTTAAAGTCTATTCTCTGAGCTACAGGGAGCCAGTGTAAGGACTTTAGAACTGGGGTGATGTGCTCTACTTTCCTGGTTCTAGTGAGGAACACGAGGAGCAGCGTTCTTGATCAGCTGCAGCTGTCTGATTGACTTTTTAGGCAGACCTGTGAAGACGCTGTTGCAGTAATCAATCCGACTAAAGATAAAAGCATGGATCCTTAAATCCTAGAAAAGTTCTTCAGGTGATAGAAGGCTTTATGTGACCCTGGAGGTTCAGGTCTCAGTTCATTACTACACCTAGATAGTGACACATTCGTCATCACAAAGGAAAAGGAGTCTACAATTTTGACTAAAACATTTTGGAGTGTTTTTAACCACGGACAACTTTAAAAGCACAACATTATTTTTTGTCTGATCCTGACGCTGTTTAACCATGTTGACAGATAAAATGTTCACTCATGTTAATAAAAAAATCCTTAAAAAAACTGCAGCTTCTCTGCTCATCTCTGCATGAGATGAAAACTCACTCCCCAGAAAAATGTTGTTTTAATGGTTAGCCTATGAGACTTCAGTTTTATCTTGGTAAAATTCTCCTTCATTTCACATCTTCTGTGGTCTCGAGTATAAATGAATGCCTTTTTAGTCATTTTCTGTGGAAAACATTTTCTTGTACTCCTGTTTCAGTGGGTTGAAGTTTTTTAAAGAAGTGAGTTGTGGGCAATAATATTCTTGATATCCAATGCTGATGTGTTATTTCCACAAATAACACAAGTCCAAACATGTTCCACTATGTTGTGGAGTTGCTAATGGTTAGCGTCTATCTGCAGAGATGAGTTCTCTGCTCTCTCCTAGCCACAAAATCCATACAGCCTTCCTGTGGGAGGTCGCAAGCCAAGGTGGGCAGGGCCATGAATACTAATTTTCTCTGTTACGTAGAAGGGACTGACTTTTTCTGACTCACTTGTTTTTGCCGTCTATCTTTGCTAATGCAAGCAATGGGGGTTGGAGAAAATGTTCACGTGCACCATGCATATGCAACTGTGACCGAGTTAAAAACTAAGAAGAAGGCATTATTGTCAAGTTCAAAGTGACAGGAGTGACAAATATTACCATAGCACAGCATATCAAGTCCTCTAAAGACTGCATCTGTGAGCAAAACAGCTCATCTCCACCTGGGCACACACACAGCTGTCACCACACTCTCATCTTGGAGGGAAAAAGTATACCCTAAAAAAATTTCCATGTGTATTAGGTTTACTCCCAAAATGAGCTGTGCTACCAATAAACTTCCTCATGAACGTTCACAAAAGTGAGAGCAACTCATGTCCTTTTGAATGCCTTTATAAACGATGTTGATCTGAATTTTTCCTTTAACAAAATAAACTGAAGCTGCATTATTACCATGTATCTCTTTTTTTACCAGCATGTTGTTGTTGTCCTTAGACATTGTGCTGAACTTTCGTACGACATTTGTGAGCACATCGGGTCAGGTGGTCTATGACGCCCGCTCCATCTGTGTCCACTACGTCACTACCTGGCTCTTTGTTGACCTTTTTGCTGCCCTGCCCTTTGACCTGCTTTACGCTTTTAACATCAGTGTGGTGAGTTCACTTGTGTACCTTTTATACCTACAAATCTAAAAAAACAATAGGTACCCATTAAGGCACTTTACACAAATCCTGTTGTTTAAGTCCTAGTGGTATTCTCAAATTCATTAGCTTCCAGGACATGATCCCATGATTAGATCAACCTTTCCTTAATTTTGCTGTTGTACACATATAGACTTCCTCCCAAATTAGTTTGGCGGACCATGTACCGAATCCTAACAGGTCATGAACTGCGGGCTAAATTAGTTCAGTTAAAAGCTAAATGACTCATTGCTCAGTTCCCATTCAAAACAGAAAAACATTGGATTGTCTATCAAAAATAAATGAGAGATCCAGCTGTTGAATAAATGTAGAAGTTATCATTACTCTCCTTTTGAACACTTGTTTGTTCTTCTTGTTTGCAGAACTTCAGGGTCCACCTGCTGAAGACTGTTCGACTGCTTCGATTGCTGAGGCTCCTGCAGAAGCTGGAGCGCTATTCGCAGTACAGCGCAGTGGTTCTGACTTTGCTCATGTCCATGTTTGCCTTGCTGGCCCACTGGATGGCCTGTGTCTGGTATTACATTGGTCGCAAGGAGATTGAAAGCCCGGGTTCCTGGGATATTGGTTAGTGTGCACATTTTCTTTTCATGCACATTTGTTTTTAGGTTTCAGCTTACATACAGTGACTTGCAGAAGCATCTGTGTCTGTTTAATGCATTTTATTAGAATTGTATGCGATAGACCCAATGCAAAATAGTATTCTGATGGGGAAGAAAAATGATAAAAGGTTTACATATTTTTTACAAAAATAAATAAAGGATTTGTGGTTAGCACCTGTATTAAGCAGAGTCTAGAATGACTAGAACCACATTGTACTGCAATAACAGGTGTGAGGTTTTTGGAGTTTGTCACTTCCAGCTTTGCATATCTGCAAGCTGACATTTTTGCTAAGTTTGTGTGGAACAGCATCTGTGAAAACCAATTTTAAAGTCTTCCCACAAATTCTCAATTTGATTTAGTCCTAGACTTTAACAAGACCATTCTAGGTCACTGCTGAACTCTACTGAAAATAAGAAACCCAACAACATGACAATGCCACCATCATGTCATACCTTGGGCAGGATGTGATCATGGTGGTGTGCCATGTCAGTTTTCTGCCATACATAGGGCCTGATTTATCAACATTCCAAATAAAGAGCGCAAAATTGCATGCGCCGCAAAAAAATCAAGCGTGTTCCTGATTTGCGGGTGATCTACTAAGATTGTGTGCGCAAATGATAACAGGCGCAAAGAGCAGTATTCAAATGAGGCCTTTGCATCTCTCACAGAAAGAAGGAATTGGCACAGTAGATTTATGATGCGTCTTTGGAAAAAAAAAGAGGGGAAATAACAAAATACCTGTCAAGTCTATGGTCTAAGTCTTAATGCGTGCGGTGTACATGCGCCGCTCTCTGCTCCATGCAGGCCCGTATTCCAGAGTCAGACTTATTAAAGCTGCAGATGGTTCAGAACAAGGCTGCTCACTTAGTCCTAAAATGTCCATATTCTACTAATGTTGTTGAAATGCACTGCACTTTATCATGGCCTCCATTAAATGCCAAGTTGCAGTCCAACCTACTCATATTCATTAAAAAAGTTAATCTAAGAGGTTAACCAGAATAATTTTATAAAGAGTGTATTTACTCTGACCAGATACACACCCAATGTACTAGATATGCTTGTGTTACTAAAGTAATGGTAAAATGTGCACAAAACACAAACTTCCTGCACAAATCTGCTATCAACAGAGCATCTCAGGAACGGAATAAATTATCTAAAAATATCAGAGAACTAAAAGGCATGTATTCTTTTTAAAAAGTATTAAAATCTAATTTTAGCTTTGGTTCTACCTGAATGTGTTTTATTAAAGGTTGGTAATTTACAAGTTTATTACATCTGGATTTTGAATGTAATGGTAAATTCATTTATTTATTAATCTTTATTTAACCAGGGGGAAAAATCCCATTGAGATTAAAAAACTCTTTTTCAAGGGAGTCCTGGCCAAGAGGCAGCAAAAACTACAATTACTCATGTAAGTTACATGGATAAAATTACAAACACAATTAGGAAAAACAGTTACAGTAGAGAGGCTGACTCAAGTGCTCTCAGTCTGTATTTAAAAACAATGCAAGAATTCTGTTTTTAAAATGTTATATATGTAATTGTCATTGTGGTATTGTACATGATTTTTACATTTTATTAATTGGACCCCAGGAAGATTAGTACCCACTCCAGTGGGAACTAATTGGGATCCAAATAATTAAACAAACCACAGGTGGAGATGAGTTATGATGAGTTATAATGCATCTTTGGAAAAAAAACAGGAAAAATCATAGACATAACTGTCAGGTTTATGGCCATTAGAGTAATAATTATTTCTAGGTTAGAATATGTGTGATATTTTCCGTTTGTCAGTAATAAACTTATGTTGAATAGTGGTGACGCAAAGTTAAGACATGCCTTTCAGAGGCGTTAAAAATATGCGCTAAAACAGCCGGCACAAACAGTTTCATGTTTGATAAATCACACTGTGCGTGGAACTCCTACTTTTTGGGATGTTCTCCTCCCAATATTTTGCACCTTTTGACAGAAACGCCCACATCGCTTATTTATCAAGGGCAAAAGTGCAAAACGGATTGCGCACATCCTACTGCAGGTTTATTAGATGCAGTGCTCGCTGCGCCTGCTTAGTAAATCACTTCTGCACGTTTTTGCGCCTGCTGTGAGGTTTGCGCACATTTTAAAAAGAACAAACCTTTGATAAATCAGGCCCGTAGTGTTTTGTATGTAAGCCAAATGGTTACATTTGGTTCTGATTTGACTTGAACACCTTCTTCCATTTGTTTGATGTGACTCCTATATGGCAACAATAGCTTTCTTCTTGTAACTCTCTCAAAAAGGCCAGAGTTGTAAAGTTATTCCTCCAGAGTTACAATGGACCTCTTGTTCTCCATGTCTTGTCATATTCTCCTATTGGCCATCAGATGATAAATTGAACAGGGCTCTGTTACACATTCAAATCTCCAGATACTATTTTATAACCTAACACTGAATTAAAACATCTCCACAATTTTGTCCTTGACCCGTCTGCTGTGTTCCTTGGTGTTCGTGATGCTGTTTGTTCACTTATTCAAATTCAAAAATACTTTATTGATCCCAGAGGAAAATTTAGTGTTGTTATAGCTCATACTAATTAATTCTTCAAGGAGTTGTTGTAGATCATGATGGCTGTGGGCAGGAAGGATTTCCTGTAGCGGTCTGTGTTGCAGCAAAACTGAAGGAGCCTCCGACTGAAGACGCTTTGTTGTTGTAGGATAGTCCCATGAAGAGGATACTCAGGGTTTTCAAAAATGTTCTCGGTTTTATGAAGAATCCTTCTTTGCATTATCATCTCCAGATGTTCCACAGTCGTCCCAAGAACAGAACCAACCTTCTTTATCAGATTGTTTAGCCTTTTTAAATCCCTGGCTCTGACGCTGCTACCCCAACAGATGACGGCTGAAGAGATTACACTCTCCACAACAGACTTGTAGAAGATTTGCAGCATCTTGTTGCAAACCTTGAAGGACCTAAGCTTCCTTAAACAGTGTTTGACTTACCCTTGTTTCTTCTGAAGTTTAGAATCATGTCCTTTGTTTTGTTCACATTCAAGGTAAGATGATTGTTTCCACACCATGTCACAAAGCGGTCCACCAGCTCTCTGTATTGAGCTTCTTGTCCATCTCTGATACACACTGACAACTGCAGAGTCATCTGGGTATTTCTGCAGATGACAGGTCTCTGATTTGTACTGGAAGTCTGAGGTGTACAGAGTGAAAAGGAATGGTGAGAGTACGGTCCCCTGTGGTGCTCCTGTGCTGCTGACCACCTGGTTTGACACACAATTCTTCAGTCTCACAAATTGTGGTCTGTTGGTCAGGTAGTCATTGATCCAGGCGATTGTTGAGGGCTCCACCTGTGTCTTCAGGAGTTTCTGACAAAGCAAATCAGGCTGAATTGTGTTAAATGCACTGGAGAAATCAAAGAACATGATCCTCGTAGTGCTGCCTGCTTTGTCCAGATGACAGTGGGTTGGTTGAAGTAGGTGGATGATGGCATCTTCAAGACAAACTTGTGGAACCAGAAGAGTCCATGGGTGAGGTGAAGGATAAAACATCCGAGGTGTAACAGGAAAGCTGTTGGTCAGAGGAGAGTGGGATGTCTGTTTGGCTGGGAACAGGAGAGGAGGATGCTGAGCTAGTTCCTGAACTGAACCTGTTGAATATGTTCAGTTCATTGGCTCTGTCCAGACTTCCATCTATCCAATCCTTCCTGTGCTTAAAGCCTGTGATCTTTCTCATTCCTGACCAGACATCTCTGATATTGTTCCTCTGTAGTTTGTTCTCCAGCTTCTTCCTGTATGCCTCCTTGCTGTCTCTGATCTTGACCTTAAGTTGCTTCTGTATACTCCTCAGTAATTCCTTGTCTCTCTCCCTGATGGCTTTTTTTCTTGTTTAGTAGTTCCTTTAGGTCACTGGTGATCCACAAATTTGTTATTAGAGAAGCATCTTATGTTCTGTAACAAACCTCTGAGGTCTTCATACAGCAATTTCTCCTGAGATTAAATCACACACAGGGGGACTGCATTAACTGATTTTATGACTTCTTAAGGCAAATGATTGTCTTGATTTTATTTCAAGGGTACCAGTCCAAAGGGGGCTGGATATAAACAAATATAGAAAACCATGAATCATTTTCCTTCCACTACTGAATTAGTGTATATGCTGATCAGTGTATATGCTACTTTGTGTTCGGTATGAATGATAATGCAAGGTACAGTACATCATTTTGGAGAATGGCTGAATATATCCATCTTAAGGTTGTTGTTTCAAGGAAGATGCCGAATAAGATAACTAGGGGTGTCAAAGTACCACGTTAATTGCAATTAATTAATTAATTAAGGATATATTTAGCGTGCTATGTTTTTTAATCGCGTTCATCTAATTTTTAATCTTTAATTTGACTGTTTCTGCATGTGAGTTGCCTTTAAATAAAATCAGTTTTCATGCTTTGGGCTTCTTTTGCTTGAATTGTTAGGGGTTAACCACACCGTGAAGTGGACATTGATTGACTGTAGGCCTGCTTATCATTCAGTTGTAGTGGAGAGGGCAAGATGAGTGAGGATGAGCGGTGAGCTGCAGACAGTTGTAATATAGCGTCTTTGTCACTATACTTAGCAAGTTTTTAAACCTCTCCAGCAATTCTTTTTCAAAAAAGCAACTAGCAAAGAATCTAGCGACTTTTTCTGGGGTTATTGGAGAGTTTTGCGTTTTGCATCCTTGTTACTCTCACTGAGCAGCGGTGGTGTTGTGGACTGCTCTCCATCTCAGAACGTTCACAGCAGGCAGCAAGTCCATGCGCAGCAGCTCCGACCACCCGTCCAAGTCCAGCAGGACTCAGAGCAGATATTTACCCCACTGAGTCCAGAATGCTAACGAATCGCACATGCTCAAAGCCGAAGTTGCAGGCAGTCAGCCCTGCGACTAGTCTCAAAAATTGATTAGTCTTAGTTTCAAACGTTTATTTTATCATGCTCTCTCATGTTTCTCTTAAATCCTTCCGTTTTGTTTTGTAATTTCTGCCAGTTGGTGCACAAATTTTGTGGCTGTGATCAGATTTTTTTATATAATCTCATTTTACAGACGCGTTGTGTTTTACCCTGAACTGAGTTTAATTCTGTGTGTCATATTTAAAATGTGGACTGTACAGTGGTGCTATTGCCATGCAGCAAAAAAAGTCCTGGGTACGAATCCTGGCCTGGGGTCTTTTTGCATGGAGTTTGGATGTTCTCCCTGTGCATCTCTGCGTACACCTGCTCCCTCCCACAGTCCTAAAACGTGACTGTTAGAGTAATTGATCTTTCTAAATTGTCCTCAGGTATGAGTGTGTGTGTCTGTGTGTGTGTGTGTGTGTGTGTGCGTGCATGCATAGTTGTGTGTCTCACTGTTGCCCTGCGATAAACCGGTGACCTGTCCAGGGTGTATCCTTCCACCCATCCGATGATTGCTAGAGATTGGCAGAAGCAACAACAATGTCCTGTCAGAGACACTCCCACGTCTGCCAGTTGAATTATAATATTATATATATATATATATATATATATATATATATATATATATATATATATATATACAGTATATGTGTGTTACTGAATTACATAATTTTGGAGGTGAAGCATTGTCCCACATTTATGTAGTCTTTGTCCCAGATTTGGTAGGTGGGCATCTGGCTGGTGGTGTGGTTCATTTACACACATACAGAGCAAACCACAGCATGCAAGCACAGAGTGCATACACCAGAAGCAGGAAAGTAAGAGTGGAGCGCGTGCCAGAACACACATTAAGCCACTGTGGTGGAAAATTGTTATGCAATTAGGAATTAAGTGTATATTCTCTGTTTAGGGAATGGTAAAATGACAAGCTTATTGTTCCAGCTTAATGTTATGAGAAAGATATATGTGTCAGGTCAACAGAGAGACAGACGCCGGGGCAGTAAGATAACAGTCTGGCCTTCGGATGAGCTGCTTTATGCGTTGCTATGACTCACATGAAGCAGTTCTCTGGAGGCGGGGCGTGAACGTTGGAGAAGACATCTACAGAGATAAACAGTGATTGCTGAATACTATTTAAGCGGTTAGTTAGAAAGGTTGGTTAGGGTGATGCACGAGTAACTCTGTCTCCTCCGTGTCTGGCCAGATATGTTTGAATTAAATACTTAAACGCCTTCTTGGACTCAAGTCTTCTTTATAATGGAAACCCTGAGATACTATTTTTTGCCATTACACCACATTGTTTGTTCACATAAAAATATGCGGTCATGTTAGTCTCACTGCACGCTCAGGTTACGGAAGCAAATATAATGCCAGTTTTTGAGTAAAACTGCTGGAAATTTATTTTATAGCAGTTTTGGAAGCCACAGCCCATCTCTGTGGCTACAAACTAAACTAATCTGCTCTGACTTTATGTAAGTAGCTTAGATGCTATAGACTGCATAACAGTAGATTGATTGCATAGATACATTTTTTAACAATGTTGAATGGATAATTGGGACATGGATGACAAATTAATTGTATAAATATTTAACGTGGGAAGTATTTTGATTCTACATTCTAGACTGAAATTCACACTGTATAATATACAGTGTGTCAAACTACTTTCCATTTCGTCCCACATCAAGATTATCAATGTCCTCAAAGGGCCGGTTGTGGCAGAAAGTTGACAAAACTACCATTAACAAACTCTTAAAATATTAGTAAGCATATGTCTCTGCATTCATACAGTTATCCACTTCCTGCTCTCCGCGAGGATGGACACTTTTCTCTTTCCCTCCCTACTGTTGTCTACTTCTGCATTCTTTTGTCTTGACAACTATTTTTGGAGCCTCTCTTTGCATTCTCCTCCGGAAAGAACAACCATGGTTCTGGATCTGGTTCTGGTCAGCTGGTCTCTTAATACAATTAACCAATTTTTTTCCCGGAGAACGGCTAAAAGGGAGAGCTGAGTTGTTCCGATGGAACATCGTGGAGGATCTTGTGTCTCTCACTTTTGACCATCGAGGACGTTGGAAACATTTATATAATTGGATTCATGATAACTGGATATCTGCTGATTATCGCAGGTGGATTTTCTGAGGTATCGTAAACTTCAAGCTTAAAGGCAGCAATTGGCAGGCTGCCTGGGCTACAGGAAGGGTTGCACTCAGACTATTTGTTATGTGCGAGCAAAATTGGACTCGTTTCGCTGCTTGGGTAATAACTTGGAGAAGTTCTCAGCCGGCTGGAAGGTAATCTGACCCACGATTTGGCCATTTGGACTGAACTCGGACCACTGAGACTCTAAGGCAAGAGAAAAAGTGATCTTCGCCTGTCTCTAAAACAACTTCTTATCTACTGGAATTCGACTCCCTGGTCTTAGTAGACCAAACAAAAACTCCCTTGGATGTGTGTGCAAAAGGACGCTCCATCCCACCCCACTCCCCAATCCCCCACATGAGCCTGTGAGCTCCCTGACTCAGCCCCAAGGTTGTATATTACATCACAGGCGACAGACTCTGGGATTGAACTGAGAGGAGTTTCATTGTCTCACATTAATGCACACATACATGCACCCACGCTCACGCCACAGCTACAGACATGCACGCAGTCCTGGATTTCAACATGCTCGCGGTACCCTAAGACTCCTGCCCACTCTTCAGACAGCAAAATGATGGGCGCGTGCTTTGGATGGCCGCGACCGGTTCCTCTGTACGGAGGGTTCCCTGTAGGGGTCTGGCCTGAGTTGCCTTTTTTTCCCCTGTTCACCCCCCCTACCTATTGTGAATCATTTCTATCTGCTAAAAGGGGCGCTGGTAAAGCCGGCTGCTACCGCGGTCTTCCAGATCCTGTATTGTGTTAATGTTTGTAATTGTTTGTATGATCTTGGATTGGTTGTACTGAAACTTAATTTCCCCACGGGGATTATTAAAGTATCTCTTATCTTATCTTATCTTATCTTATTAGTACTTCTTAAAATTAAATAATACCAAGCATCTTTTCAAAAGGATGTAAATTGGAACTATACGAATAAACACTGATTTAAATAATATTTATGCACACAACTGTTAATTTAAAGGTTGTATTTATGTGGCCCTCCAGACTCTAGAGGGCCACCTAAATTGTTGTGGTGGGTGATATTTCACCATCATCAACAAACTAAAGCAAAAGCTGCTGCTGTATACTTTATTATCCAGTGTTGTGCAGGCTCACATTTTTACTGCCTCAAAGATCAGCTCAGATGAAAGATTAAAATATTTGTGCTGCAAAATTAACAGCCCCAAATGAACAGTCCCATGATCACTTATCAGTTTTTAATAAAATTGCCCAAAAACAGTAAATGATGTCTTGTGATAATTACCATAAAATATAAATTGACCAGTAGTGCTTGCATTTTGCTTTGTCAGTCTTTTATCATTCACAGTATTTCTGCTCACATGTATTCACACAATATGCCCAGTACTCTCATTGTAATTCACATATGTTTTTCATACAAAGAAAGAAAAATGAAAAATGACAAAGAAAGAAGCTTTTATATGTACATTTCTGGCCACGTTGAAAGAATGTTGCAATTTGATTCTCTACTTTAATAAATTCCTGCTTTTATTTAAGTGGATGAACATTCTCTCTGAGCTGTCCATGGTGCTGAACCCAGGTAAATAGGCAGTTATAGCTTACAGGTCTAACATGTTCTGTTGGCACATTTTTAACATGCTCTATTTTTCACTTATGTCAGATAAGCTGACTACAAATCTTTCTACTACATTTGTGCTTAGTTAATTTTCACCTTGTATCTAAGTATGTACTGTTTATATACCGTGCACTCACTGGTTGCCAGATTTTAGCCTAGCTTCCAGGCTTTTTAGAGGTGGGATAAAAATATCATTAACCAATTAAGCTCCTCCTCTTGCTACGTCGATATCTTACCTATGGTTTTTCATAAGAAAGTTTCCACTGTCATTGGGTCAAATCTGACTCATCCGTCCTGTCAGGTCTCTTCCCCCAGGCTTTAAAAACATTAGTTATCAAACCACTACTAAAGAAGAACAACCTGGAACACGTTAATGCAAAACTACAGGGCAATCTCTTATCTTCCATTCATCAGCAAGATTATTGAAAAAGCTGTTTTAACAGTTAAACAGCTTCCTAACAATGACCAACCGCTTTGATATTTTTTAGTCTGGTTTTAGTTGTAGTCAACGTGTTTAATGACATCCGCATAAATAGAGACTGTGGTAGAACCACAGTGATGGTACTGTTGGACCTCAGTGCAGCATTTGACACTGTTGATCATGATATATTGTTGAAACTGGAGAGCTGTGTCTGACTCTCTGGTACAATATTTGACTGGTTCGGGTCCTACCTAAAGAACAGGAATAGGCAATTTTTTTTTATCAGAAAGAACAGAAATCACATGTGGGGTGCCCCAGGGCTCCAACCTGGGGCCCCTTTTATTTAATATCGACATGCTCCAACTAACCAATATTATAACAGCCAATAAGATTAGTTACCATCACTATGCAGATGATACTCAGCTTTACACAACAATGTCACCAGTTGACTTTGAACCCATCCAAACCCTAAGTAAATGTATTAATCAAATAAATGCATGGATGTGCTATAGTAACAAAGTCAGCCTTGTATCACCTGAAGAACATTTCTAGGATTAGATGACTAATGTCGCAATGAGACCATGAAAAACTCATCTATGCGTTTATCTTTAGTCGGATTAATTACTGCAACAGCGTCCTCACAGGTCTGCCAAAAAAGTCAGTCAGACAGCTGCAGCTGATCCAGAACGCTGCTGCTCTTGTTCCTCACTAGAACCAGGAAAGTAGAGCACATCACCCCAGTTCTAAAGTCCTTACACTGGCTCCCTGTAGCTCAGAGAATAGACTTCTAAATACTTTTACTAGTTTTTAAATCATTGAATGGCTTAGCACCAAAATATGTTGAAGAGCTGTTGTCACTATACCAACCCACCCAGAACATTCAGGTCCTCTAATACCAGTCAACTCAACATCCCTAGAATTAGAACCAAACATGGAGAAGCAGCTTTCAGTTCCTATGCTCCTCTAATCTGGAACAAACTTCCAGACAACTGCAAAGCTGCTGAAACAGAGTTCCTTTAAATCAAAGCTAAAAACCATGTTTAGAGCTGCCTTCGATTAATTGATTAATAGGTGGAATGTCATAACGGTAGTATGTTTTAATATTCTTCAGGTCTTTGATGTTGTCTGTTATGTTTTTTATTGTTTTCTATTGCTGCTTCAATTTTTCCCCTTATCTCCCAAAACAGTTTGAATTGCCCTGTTGCTGAGAGTGTTGGTATATAAATAAATTTTGCTTGCCTTGCATAAATATTTTTCATGTAAGTGCAACCTGCCTTGTGTGGTGCTTTACTGTTATTGTCAACATGGAACTGTCTACTGAAGAGAGTCTATACTGTGGTCTTTAGTATAGAAAGTTGAGTGCCCAATTTGACACCCTGCATTTATGTTTACATTATTACTTCTTGAATTGACTTGTTGTGTTGACAGAGTTGACGATTAAATCCATTTTCACAAAGCATTTCCGTCATAAACCCAAAACTATGAGCTGCTTCTGAGCTGTTTCAAGATATTTATGAATCTCAAGTGGAGATGGGCAACTCACAGCTGTTAGTTTTAAAAAGTGCCTCCGTTTTTATGCTCCCCTTATCTGGAACAGACTTCCTGATGAGTGTAGAGCTGCTGAAACTCTGAACTGCTTTAAATCGAGACTAAAAACCATCTGTTTAGAATAACCTTCGAGTAAATGCTTGATGTCATATGTATGAAATGTGTTCATGCTCTCTTGCTTTTTTTTTATATTTCTCTTGCTTTATTGTGTATCATGTGTAATGTGTGTTTCTTTTACTTTTAATTTCCATTGTTTTTTTTGTTCTCTGCACAAGAAAACATACAGGATCGTCACAAACAGACATATTATAGTTTTGTTTTTACTGACTCCCAACCAGGTCCTACAAGCCTAAAATCTTTTATATCAACCCCTTAATTTTTTAGTATCACCCCCTCAGGAATGTTTAAGAAATGTAAAATAAATATCTTTCTGTGTCCAACATCGAGAGGCCATACCTGCACAGCTCAACAATGCTGCCATACTGGGTAACAGAAAGCCCTTTTGCCTTTGCCATCAGAGGTCACAACACTGCGAAATCTTGACAAGAAAATACATTAAAGCCAGATATTTGCACATATTTGGATTTTTTTAGGGATATGATTTTAAGCTTTTATTCAGCAAGTTTGAGTTAAATAAAATGTTCAACAATTTGCCTGCTGTATTTGTTTTGTCTCTAACTCCAGTTGAGACAAAACATGCTCTGCATAGAATCTGGTTATAATCCACCAGCATGAAATGGAAATAATTCGAGTTTCTTTGGTTATTTTAAGACCATCAGAATCACTTCCATTTTCTCCAATATACCCTCAGAGACTAGAATTTCTGAGTGGTCATGTTTTGGGTTATGACTGTATGCCATTATGTAACAAGAGATTATTACAGTGTACAGAAAGAAACAGAGATGGCGATTTGTGAGCAATACAGGGTTAGAAATGATCTAGATGTGGATTTGATGTTTATTTCGGTCATTGGAGGCCTGAGATTCGACTCTGAATTGGAGCAGAATACTTCAGACTAGACTTGACCATCTTGGGATGAAAGTCAAATCATGGTACCTCCAAATTGTTGTGTACCAACCCTTTCTTCCACCTACATCTGTATCTGAAAGGGACAACTTCCAGGTCCCAAGATGCGCCTACAATATTATACAGTATGTGTTGCATCTTCATTGTCTTTCTCTGTTCTGCTGAGTGAACTCTCAACTAGGCCTCATAGAACGTCTATATGAGAGCTACAGCTCTGCAGTCTGTAAATTATTGACGGTGCTGCCAAAACATAGCAGCAGCAGCCCAGTGACTGACAGACAGAAGAGTCCAACGGATGTTTGCCCTGATATCAGCCTACCATTGTGAAGCACAGCTGGTAGCACATAAAGGTCAGACCGCAGGCTGGTCTTTGTTGTCCCTGGATTACCTCTGCCTTTTTGAATAGTCAATTGAGGAGCTGCTGACATAAACTGACTGCGGCGCTATGGTACTCCATTGCTCTGCTGAAAGGATAATGACAGATAGGCCAATGCAAATCAATAAGATGGGAGATCGAGAGAGGAAGAAATCAATGCGCTGAAATCAAAGGAGATAGAAACATGTCATTATGTGTTTGAGCGTCGGGTGCTGTAGTCTACAGATTAGAGAATTAACTCATGTTCAGCATGTTCAGCTTCCTCGTGTCACTGCGTGTGCATGTGTAGTGCTTAATATAAAAGAGAAACATAAAACTTGTGTGTTGCCTGAGGTCACAGTCAAAAGGATTAAAGTTTGCTCCTTTGCCCTTGGAAACTCTCTCTCTGTGTGTCTGTACATGTTCATCAGACTGTGAGTCAGGGTTTCACACTGCCTGCAGGATTTCACATTCTCTACTGAGAGATGGTTGTGGAATTACAACAAAGTTTTAACTGCAGATTCTTAAACTGTCTTTCAAGCAAATCAAGGTAGCTGAAAAGCAAACCTGGGCAATCTAATCTAATTAAGCTAATCACTGACTGATGATCAGCAAGGAGGACAAAAAAACCTAATAAAAACTTAAACAGGACATGACATGTTTTTCAGACAAAGGAAATGGAAGAATAATTTTAGTAAGGGGGAATTTTTCCACCAATGCCTCTTCACATACCCATTAAAACCCAGAATAAAATAAAAGTCTTGATATATTTTGATTTACTTTGAAAGTGCTTTGCAACCAGTTCCAAACTAGTAGACGTCAATGACTCTGTTTCTCATCTGTTCTTCTATTAGTTTATATCGCAGCATTATGTGTTGGACCTACCAGACAGGGTTGATTTAAGTGATCTTTTGATTCTACAGGTTAGGTAGTGTTTTTGGCTTGCCTATGTTACTGAACCAATACAGGTGGTTAATCGCAGTCGATTCATGATATACCAAGGGGGCAAACAAAATAATCATGCCAACATTAAAACATAGTGTTGGCAGCATCATGCTCTGGGGTTACTTTTCTTCAGATGGAACTGAGACTTTCACCAAAGTCAGTGATTGTTGAACAACAACCTTTGAGTGTCTTCTTGAAAACCACAGACAAAGAAAAGTAACATGTTTCAGCATCATGGTGTAAATCATAGCTTTAAAACAAGGAAATTCAAGGTGTCCAAAGAGTGAGCCAACGTCCAACGCTAAATCCAACAGAAAGTCAGTGAGTCAGTGAGTCTGTTCTCGTACTCTGACAGATTTGAACCTTTGTAAGGGAGAGGGATCAAATAGTGTCAATTCAAGATGTGGCAAAAGCTGCATCAACAAAAAAATCATTTCAGAGTTTGCATATTTATGTAACGAGGCTGTTGCACCTTTAAAAAATAATGTCTCACCCAAAGATTTCTTTTTTGTAAATTTTATAGGATATAAAGTTTGTCAGAATAAAGTTTAGTCACCTGAAAATAAATAATTTCCACACTTTTTTTCCCTTTTAATGTAACAGGTGTGTGCTGTTGTACCTGTCTGTAGTTATCTGTAGGAAGGCTCATTTAACATGAAGATCATAGTCGAATCAAATTACATAAAGTAGTGGATATCTCAGACCTCTGCACTTTTTTAATCTGCAGCAAACAATTTTGAGAGGCTATATTCTTGGAGTCTGTTAAAAAAAAAGGCCATGCTGTTGTTGGAATGGAGGGTCGCAGCAGGGAAAAGGCAGCCTCAGAGAAAGCTGGAAAGAATTTCAGCTCCAGGGAGAGCTAATGGCAAAAATATGAAAGCCCTTTTTGAAGTCCAAATAAAATGTGTGTTACTCTGTTGCCCAAGGAAAATAGCGCTGCTAAATTAAAGCATATATGCAAACTGTTATTTATTTTCTTGTATTACTTTTTTTTTTACTGAAGTGATCCTATGGTATGTAATGTATGCCTTCAATAACAAATACAAAGTGAGATGTCAATATCCAGCTGACAAAAGCATAAAAAAGATCAAATGACAGTTAAACAAATGTAAATTTTGTGTAAAAATATCCCGACCCAACAGCAAGAATCAGATCAGGATCCCCAACATGTTTAAATAAGCACCATTGGAGTCCCTGATAAACACCTATGACCATCTCTGTTGTTCCTGCTGAACCCATGGCTAACCAGAGAGTCCTGAGCCACATTTTGCACAGGCAATTCTTAAAAGCTCGGCAACTATTTTCATGTGCACAACTTTTAAAGCTGCATTATTGAATAAAGGGAACCTGGGTTCTGAACAGGAGGCAGTACTGGTTGCCGCAGCTTACCCATAATAAACAGAGAGTAGCTAGCTGCACGGCATAAAAATATAGTAAGGAGGAGCAAGATGGGAGTTTACTTTAGAAATGAGAAAATTAAGCTATAGATATTTTAAAGGTGGGCTGCACAGTGGTGCAGTTGGTACTAGCACTGTTGCATTGTAGCAAGAAGGTCCTGGATTCAAATCCGGGCCTTGGGTCTTTCTGCATGGAGTTTGCATGTTCTCCCTCTGTCCAGGGTGTACCCCGCCTCTCGCCTGATGATTGCTGGAGATAGACACCACCACCCCACCACCCCTGCATAGGATAGACAGTATAGATGATGGATGGATGGATGGATGGATGGATATTTTAAAGGTCTCATTCACTGTTCTTTTTTTCAATAAATCTGCTGTGACCTTTGGTATGAATGAATGCCTTCCCTTGTGAGTCGATTTCTGTGGATAAAATGCTCTGTTGCTCCTGTTTCAGGAGGTAGCAGTTTGTCAGTAGTGGGTGGAGGGAAGCAACAGGATTACAAGTCTTTCTCCCTAATATTCATGATATTTAAACATCTCACCTCTAATTGCTAACAGCAATGTGACTCTTATTGTTACATTTGAACAAATAACTTAACTTACTTTGCTGGCGGTGCTCCAAAGACAAATTCCAACCATTTCTTCTTCAGCTCCTCTTTCTTGGGTAAAAAATACAACGCTGATGTGTTATCTCCACAGACATGACAAGTCTGAACATGTTCCGCCATGTAGTGGAGTTGCTAACTGTTAGGTTCTACTAGTAGAGATGTCCTCTGCTCTCTTCAGCCTTCCCGTGGGCGGTCGCATGGCTGTGAATAATTTTCCTGGTGACATAGAAGAGACTGGCTTTTTCTGACTTGCTCGTTTCCCATTCATTTCCTTTCTGCTCACGCAATAGGGGTTGGAGAAAATGTTCATGTGCAGCCTGCATATGCAATTTAGAGTGACCAATCATATTTCAAAAAGAACAAGTTTTGCACGGTTTCTCAGTGAACAAGACCTTTAAGTTATATGTAACCAATAATAGTGAGAAAATGGGACTTTAAAGCTACTTAAAGTGCAGGTTGCAGGTTAGACCCCCCCTAAACCACTGTTTAGAGAAATATAATAGGAACCATTTCTAAATAAAAAAATTCTCATTCATTAATTATTTTTGCTTTTGGAGACGTTTTTGTAAGAAGATTTAACCTCTGTCAGACCAGAAGTGGCGAAGCAGAAAGCAACTTCTAGAGCCTAAATGAGTCTAAATATTGTTCAGGCTGTCTTGTAAGATGTATGTAGCAGATTCTCTTTAAGAATGTAGCACAGTAAACACCTGTTAAGGAGTAATAAAAGTTTGATTTGTGTGTAGCTGTATTCTCTTCAGAGTAACGATAAAGTGTCTGCTCTGTGTGGCATGTGGTCAGGCCGTTACACAGATATGTACAGACAGCTACTATTTAGTGATTCGTTATTGAATAAATGCAAATTCTCACTTTAAAGCAAATGCACATCAGAAGCACTACAGTGCGTCTCGTTAATTAACATGCCCCATTTGGTGCCTCAAGCAGATATTAGAATCATCGTGCTGAAACACACCGGGACAACACAGATTACTGGACTTCAGCCTTGGGCTGTTTAATAGAAAATATTCAGTGGGGGTTTTTTTATGCACGTCTGGTGTGTGTTGCTCTTTAGACCTCCACTATAAAATTGAAAGGCCTGTGGCTTAGTCAACCATCAAGATCAGAATGCATATGTTGAGTCATGTCTGCATGGCCAGTTCTCTGATGATTGCTCTTCACAGAGACACAACAGAGAGGATGAATGTGTGGGAGGACTTCGTGGGAAAACATTCAGACATTGTGCCTTTTCTAGTTTTTTTTCTTGCACATGCAAACAAAGTCAAGATTCATTTCATTTGTGTCAGCTGAATTTTTATCTGATAGGGTTTTCCTTAATAACTAGAGGGGCAGGAGAAATCAGCACCAGGGGCAGAGGCAGATACGACAGGAAAGAAACCATAGAGCTTTATAAACTGCTTCATTTTCTACAACTTTATTCCCCTTGTTTATGCACCTGATTCATAAAGCAGATTGCGCTAAATACATAAAGACAGATAAAGCTTTTAAACCTTTCAGGAAAGCTAGATATACTCCACGGACTTGTCAGCAAACAGTCTGGATCTGAGTCCTTTTGAAAGTCTGTAATGGAAGTAGTCCAGGCTGGAAAGCTGATCTTTCAGCTGCTATACTTTTGACCCCTGCACAGTACTGAGTCCTCTCTCCTTTGTGTGTTCAGTGACATTTTCATTGCAACAGACTCTGGCTCTTATGTTGTTTTATTACTTCTTGATGTGTCTGTTGCTTTTGACACGGTCGATCACAACATTCTGTTATCATGCTGAAAGAGGTTGTTGCTATAAGCAGTCCAGCGTTAAGCTGGTTCAGGTCCTATCTAGCCAATAGGTTCCAGCAGGTGGTGTTGGACTTATCTCATCCCGTTCAGCTCCACTCTCTTGTGGGGTCCCTCAGGGCTCCATCCTAGGGCCTTTATTGTTTAGTCTCTACCTTCTTCCCCTCAGCTCTATTCTAAGACAACACTCTGTCCATTACCACTTATATGCGGACGACTGTCAGGTCTACATGTCTGTGAAACCCCAGCAATCTATCCAGCCCCTTCTCAAGTGTCTTCATGATGTGAAGTGTTGGCTGGCCACAAATTTTCTCCATCTCAGTGACTCCAAAACTGAAGTCATTCTGTTTAATCCGGCCAGCCACTGTTCATCTAAATCCCTGGACCTGTCATCTCTTTCTCCACATCTTAAAACCATTGTGACAAACCTGGGTGTGAAGATGAATTCCTCCTTAAGTATGGACACCCAGGTCAATGCTATTGTGAAATCGTCTTTCTTTCAACTCTGTTGTATCGCTAAGTTAAGGTCCATCTTATGTAGAAAGCATCTCAAATCTGTGATACATGCCTTTATTACATCTAGGCTAGATTTCTCAAACGCGATTCTGTTTGGTGTCAACAAATCAACCCTTGCCCGACTCCAGCTCGTGCAAAATGTAGCTGCAAGATTTCTGACATGCACTGACAGACAGCAACATATTACTCCTGTTCTTAAATCCCTCCACTGGTTGCCTTTTGGTTTTAGGGTATAATGTAAGCTGCTTATTTTTGTTTTTAAATCTCTACATGATCTTGCCCCCTCCTACATATCTCTGTATCGCCCCAAACGCACACTTAGGTCCTCGAGCCCATTACTCCTGGAGGTCCCTACAGTTCGCTATAAATCACGTAGACAAAGAGCTTTCTCGGTAGAAGCTCCAAGATTATGGAACAAACTCCCTCAAGTAGTTCGGCAGGCGTCCTCTCAAGCTGCTTTTAAGTCTCTTTTAAAGACCCACTACTTTCTTCTTGCGTTCAACCCAGGCTGGCTTCCTTACTCTATTTTCTTTTTAATATTCTTTTATATAAATGTTATTCTTAGACAATTCTTTATTTAGTCTTAAACCTTTTAACTTGTTATCCTCTTGTTGCATTGTTCTATTTTGTTTTACTGTGTCCTTGACTGTTAAGCACTTTGGTCAGCCATATGATTGTGTTTTAAAGTGTTATATAAATAAAGGTGGTATGGTATGGTATGGTATGGTATGGTATGGTATGGTATGGTATGGTATGGTGTGGTATGGTATGGTGTGGTATGGTGGGGTGTGGTATGGTGGGGTGTGGTGTGGTATGGTGGGGTGTGGTATGGTGGGGTGTGGTATGGTATGGTGGGGTGTGGTATGGTATGGTGTGGTGTGGTATGGTGGGGTGTGGTATGGTATGGTATGGTGGGGTGTGGTATGGTGGGGTGTGGTATGGTGGGGTGTGGTATGGTGGGGTGTGGTATGGTATGGTATGGTGGGGTGGGGTATGGTGGGGTGTGGTATGGTATGGTGGGGTGTGGTATGGTATGGTGGGGTGTGGTATGGTGGGGTGTGGTATGGTGGGGTGTGGTATGGTATGGTGGGGTGTGGTGTGGTGCAGCAAAGTGCTAGTTTGGATTTACTCTGTAGTTTATGATTCCGTTATTCTTTCTTTCAGTTGATTTGGAAAGAAATCTGCATTAATTACATACATCCATTTCTATCAATGGGTTGCAGGAAGATGGTGGGGTACAGCCTGGACAGATTGCTTGTCCATCACAGGACAACACAAACACACACACACACACACACACACACACACACACACACACAGAAGACCCATTGAGATAGACCACATAGCCTAACACTCATGTCTTTGGACTATGGGAGGAAGCCAGAGAAGCACAAAGAGATAACATGCAATCCCGTGCAGAAAGACTGTGATTCAAACCTAGGACCTTCTTACTCTTTTATGGGGTTTTTTTATATACAAGGTACAGGATGATTTAGAAGTTTTACATTATAATGTTTTCCTGGAAGACAAATACAGCGGGATATTTATATATGGCTAAGAAAAGTGTGAGAATTCAATTTGCAGCTGATCTGGCTTTGTTTTTTGACTTCCAAAAAGTTTGTACCTACTGTTCGTCTTTTTGTTTTGTTAGCAATGTAATATTTCCAAAAAAAAAAAAAAAAACTCAGGATAATACAGTAGTATAATACATGGGAGGAACAAAATGCTATCCATAACATATTTCCTGTGTCATCATGGGACTCAAGATTGGAACATGTTTAGCTGAGAGAACTCCCTAGTTCAGAACCAGACAGTATTACTGTACTGTAAAAAATAATCATCATGCTTAGCTTGCTACTTTTGCACTCCATTCATTCATAAATAAAAACAAATAGGTAATCTGCAAATGTATGGCTAATAACCTGGTGGATAATTTGAAGCATACTAATATAGTCCTCAAATGAAATCAATAATGCGTCTCAATTTTCCCGCTGTAATCCACAGCTCCACATGTTTATGTGAAACAAACTTTTAGTCAGGCCCATGTGTTCAGAGTTTGGCAGAGGTTAAGTTGTACTAATGACAAAGTAATTAGGAAACCACTCGGGTGTTAAATCCTCTGATGTTGATGGTTCAGCTGCTCTGCTGGGGATCTGCTCTCAGCTCGATTGTCACTTCTGCTTGTTTATACTGGCAGACCGGAGAGCCAGCACAAACAAAAGCTTGTTCCCTGAAGATTTGGATGCCAGGAATCAATAAATAGACTCATCCATATTGCATTGTGTAATTCTTATCAGAACATCCCTCTAATGCTGTCTGGAACTGCTTTCACTGATTCCGCTGGGTTTTATTATACCCTTTATTTACTTACAAATGACAATGTTTTCCCTCTTCCCTGCTCCTGTGCACTGATGGCGTTTCTTTGCTTTATCCTGGACACATCTTCTAACAATATTATAATCTTCTGGCTGAAGGAGACCTACATTACTGGAGCACCAAAGACAAAGATGAGCTTATAATAGAGAAAGAGTTCAACTGGGTTTAATACCATGAGCAAATTGAAGACCCTTGCAAAAGTATTCATACCCTCTTGACCTTTTTCACATTTGTCATGTTACAACCACACACTTCAATTATTTATTAATTTATTTGTAATTTTATTCAGTGCATTAAGATTTAAGTTTCCTAAAATTTTTACAGTAAAAAATCTGAAATGTGTTTTATCCATTTGTATCCAACCCCTTTTAATCTATTACCCATAAATAAAATCTAGAGTAGCAAATTGTCCTCAGATGTCAGATAAATCTACCTAATTCAGAGTACATCTGTTTGCATTTTAATGGAATACATCCTGATGTTTGTTTCTGGCCTCAGAGGTTCTTTAGAGAACATTAGAGAACAAATAGAACCACGAAGACCAAGGAACCCAGCAGACAGGTCAGGGAGGCAGCTATGAGGGAATTAAAAGCAGGGTAAAAAACAATAGCCAAAGCTTTGAACATCTCACTGAGCTCTATTCAACCCATCATCTGGACATGGAGAGGGGAGGAACCAACTGCAGACCTACCAAAGCATGGAGAACATGGCTGTCCACCCAAACTGACAGGCTCAGCAAAAAGAATGAGAGAAGCAGCCAAGAGGCCCATGGTTACGCTAGAGCTGCAGGGTCTCAAGTGGGAGAATCAGCTGAAAGGATTATGATTGTCATACACCCGCAAATATGACCGTTATGGAAGAGTGACCTACAATGGACTGGCGACCTGTGAAACATGGGGTGGTCGTATCATGCTGAGGGGATGCGTTCTTCGGAAGGAAACAGAAGGTTATTCAGAGGTGATGGGATGGGAAGATGGAATAAGTTAAATACATGGAAATCTTAGAAGAAAACCAGCAAGAAAACCTCATTCTCTAGATGTGCAAACGGCATGGAGGAAATTTGTGAAAATCATGAAAATAATGTATAATCATGTATAATATCCCTGGTTGGTCACATAAATATTTTAGTTGTATTTAAAAAAAGGTCTAGAGTTATACATTCTTCTGCATTGTATTGAGTTCTTTCCAGAAGAGATCAAGACAAGAGAGAACACCCATCTCCAGTAAGTTGAAATAGGTGTTTTAATGCCGCTGCACTCAGGTTGAAGTTATTTGACTTGTAACTCTAGTATTCTTTCACAGGTGGCTTTTCATTATAAAAAAGAAAGCAGTGGAAAACACTTAAAAGTGAATCAAATTAAGCTTAAAGACATTTGATCATTGTTTGTGTATTTTCCTTTTTCTCTCCACAGGTTGGCTCTATGAGCTGGCAAAGCGCCTGGGCACCCCATACTTCCTGTCCTCTCTGTCGACACAGGCCCCACCCACAGTGAGCAGCCTCCCAGCCAACAGCACTCAGTGGAATGCATCAGGGTCAGAGGTCACCGGGCAGGGAACCTGGAACTCAAGCCAAGATTATGGGAACATTTCAGGAACAGGGGGTCTGAAGGTTTTTGGGGGTGGCCCATCGACCCGTAGTAGCTATGTGACCGCCCTCTACTTTGCTCTGAGCAGCCTGACCAGTGTGGGCTTTGGAAATGTGTCTGCCAACACTGATTCAGAGAAGATCTTTTCCATCTGCACCATGCTTATAGGAGGTAATCTGAATTCCAACCTTCTCTTGCATGTGAATGTTATCCGCAGGAATGCGAAGCTCTCAGCCCATAATACTCACTCTGATCATAGTATGGTGCCAGTAAGACAACAAGCTGCTGCAAAAGTTTGGTTTAGTGTCGTCATAAACTGGTGACAAGCAGTCTAGATATTCTCTCTTGAATTACTATCAGTTTGCTGATTGGTAAGTCACACTTCATACTCGACGTTGCATTTGTTTCCAAAAACTAAAATATCTAAAATAAAAAGTGCTGAAAATGGGAAACAATCCTGAAGTTATTGTAAAGTTTGACTTTGAGCCATAAGAAGCTAGAAGCTTTCCTGAAAGTCAGTCTTTTGTGGGATTTTCTTTCCGACTCCGTGCATGCTGCGATGATGCAGGGTATGTGACGAACTGAAGGGGGAGTGTCAGAAAGAGTAAGAGGGTCTTAGAGAGGCACAGGCAAAGATCAAGGCGTCCAATATGGAAGTAAATTTCTTTAAGGTGGATTTGGATTTATGACGGACTTTTAAAAGACTTAAGGTGACAATTTTATTGGAGTGTGCTATAGAAGGATAATATATGCCTGGAAGAAGCTTAATACCCCCCCTTTAAGATAGTTATACCTTTTTTATGCCCAGAATCAATAAATATATAAAGAAGGATGAAAAAAGGCTAGAATACCACTGGAAAAAGTGATACATTTATGCAAAGAACATTTTAAAAATCTGTCATCCATGCATAACACAATCGCTACCAAAGAAAAAAGTAGTAATATCAGAGTCTACAGCTCTGTTCATAAAAGGCTGGCTAAGCCAAATATTTGAGAGAACATTTTACTCCAGCTACAGTTGGTATATATTTGAGTAGATAAGCTTCCCCTTCATCCACTACATGTGTAGAAGTAGGTTAAGTAACTTTTTAAGGCCAAACAGCCTGTTGTATGTAAACTTTCTGCTTCCACTGACTTCTGCAATGTTTTTACTCAAATTAGCGTAATTAAACATCATTTATGATTTTTTTTCTTTTGGCCGGTCTGTGGAAAAAAGTGTGAGACTAATATTTATGTTACATAAAACAGAACTTCCCCAATCCTCCCTTTTAAATGACGGTGCTTCAGAGTCAGCAATTACAGAGTTACACCATCAAGTATGTGTAGTAAGTATATTTAAAATTAAACAGGAGGTTGAAAACATTTGGACAACCTTTATAGTTTCCACTGTTTTTGTTTCTGCAGATTTAGTTTTAATGCGGGGAACTGCATTTTCAGGCATGAAGCAATAAATAAACATATGATGAATTTGTGCTCTAAAGAACGAGAGGAAATTCACGGTCTTCGTTAGTGACAGGTCAAATTGCCTGATAAATTCGGCCGATATTTGCCCATGTTGTTTCCTTGTTTAGAAAAATAACTAATAACCAAAAAGGGTGAGTGTGTGGGTAGACAGTGTTGCTGTGGCTGTGTAGGCAGTGGAAGTAGAAAACACATGACACTACGGCCTCCTGTCAATTAAAAAGCCACAGACAGAACACAGCCTAATTGTGTTGATAGCAATCCTTCACTATGAGCTCCTCCAAACATTTTCAGGGCAACTAGGTCCAACATTCTCGTCTACATTGAGGACTCTCTCCTTTTGAGACAGAATTTTATCTAATACAGTTTGATTGTGCTCAGAGTAACTAAACTCATTTTCTTTCAGTTTATTCATACAGCACCACAGGAATTCCCCCCAGACACTTCCAAATTCCTGTCTAATTACGTCATCCTGTCAATCTACTTGTCCAGATAAACCATATTTCTTTCCTCCGCTGTGCCACTAATGGAGCTGCTGCCACCTTTAAGAACACAGCTTCTCCTGCTCCTGCATCCATTCATCTATCCATGTATCACATGGCTATAAACATTTTCATTAAGGCACACACCGATGCTATGTAAATAAACTAAGGCTGTCAAACAATTACAAATTTAAATCTAATTAATCATAGGGTAACTGTGAATCTCTTAGCCTAAAGTTTTCTAAGTTGTTAGTAAAAACTGGGTTCCTTTGAAACAACAATCCTTCATTGTACCTCATCTTAAACAGAATGAGTCATAACGGATACTTTCCTCTGCCCACAGCGCTGATGCATGCTGTGGTGTTTGGTAACGTGACCGCCATCATCCAGAGGATGTATTCACGCCGCTCGCTGTACCACACCCGTACCAAGGACCTGAAGGACTTCATCAGGGTTCACCGGCTGCCCAAGGCCTTGGAGCAGCGCATGCTGGAGTGTTTTCAGACCACCTGGTCGGTTAACAACGGGATCGACGTCAATGAGGTACATTTAACACTTATCATGCTACTCTGCTCACCTTAAAGGAGATGTATGCTCCATTTTTACCGGATGGCAGTCATATTGTCATATCTGTTTGTGAGATGTTTCATTAAAAATACAACGGTCCCAAAACCTCCTTGTAAAAAACCTTTAAAGCAGAGTTGCACATTATATCAAATTGGAATCACTGCAAAATCTGTGTGGGTGGAATTTCACAATCACAAAGGACTGCTTGAAGTACATTGGATTTTAATCAAATATACCTTTATATGCATTAAAACACAGAACTGAAAACTTGGTACTGCTACCAAGGAAGCTAACATCCTCATCTCCACACTAAGGGGTACAACCAATCAGGGCAAACGTTGATAAATGCCACTCCTGGGCCTTCATTTATCAAACGTTTGTAGAAACGGTACTATATTCTATCCTACAAATGAAATGTATAATGTTTGTACGAGCAGTCAAAATCGGGATTGATCAAATATGCTGTGGTCAGTCATACGCATGTTTCTACTCAATCATCTGTTGATAAATCCCACATATGCATACCTATATGCTCGTGCCCCGTTCACAGTCATTTGCATACAGAAACGCGTACAGAAACCTTGTGTTCTTTCTGAAAATAAAGGCCAAGAGAGCGAAAAAAGACATTTCCCTGACACCGAGATCGAGGTTATACATAAGTGGGGCAAAAAAAAGTCATGATGAACAGACGTTTTGAAATCTGTCGTAGTTAACCCAAATTCATTTTAACATAGATCGTTTTTGCCCTCTGTTATCAGCGGCTCCTCTGCTTCATGTCTCCCCCCCTCCAGCCTGCAGCAGTTATAGATATTCCTGCTGCAGACATAAAGAAATCTGGCAAAGAATCATTTTATTTGTTGTTATTCACTCCTGTAGAAAAACATAACTTCTTTGAACAAACTAAATCAGTTAAATTGGCTGTTTGGTTTTATCAGCTCAGGGGGAACCAATAAAAAAAGAAAGGTTCTTGGGAGAAAGTGACAGAGGCAGTAAATGCAGTCGGGACAGTGGAGAGGTTCCTGTTGGAAATAAAGGGAAAAAATGGTTGGATATCAAACTGAATCTAATAAAACGTCCCTCAGCACACAGCTGGGTCAGATCACCACATGTGACCCGCGTATGGCCGGCGTTATTAGAGAGACTACTTTGGCTGGCATCAGTACGCATGGAGACAGAGACACCCTGCTGCACCGATAAGGAGGGCCATCCAGTTTCCACAGTACAGCAAACCTTTTATCTTTATTTTATTATAAAGCAGACAAAGACCACAGACCTCCGCGTAGCACCTCACACCCATCATCCCCCCAGATTGCAATTCACAGAATCTCCATGCATGATCACCACCAAAACTTAATCATTTATTCCTTGGCAAATTTCTAGCATTTCCTGAAAGTTTTATCCAAATCCGTTGCTAAAAGACAGACACCAACATGAGCTCTTTGGCGGAGGAGATAAACTGATGAGATAAATGTTCCGTCAAAGTAAAAGTTTCCGTGTGGCAGTTCCCCCGTTCTACCACTAGATGCTGTGCGTACTCATGGTCAGAACTGTTCTTATATTTAGGTTCAAAGTGGTAAATACCACACTATGTATAAAATTGTTCCTACGCATGAAATACTGAATTAGCTGCCGCGCAGGCACCTGCCAATAGCGTGTCAAGAAGCATTGCGTCTAGATATTTTAGCTTCCCAAGTTACATTTTCTTTCAAATGCCTTAGATATGCTCTAAGATCTGCGACATAAAAAGGTGAATCTACAAATACTGAACTGTGAATTGGCAGGGTCCTATGTAATACTTGGTATGATAACATTTCAAATGTAGTCCATTCACTCCTAACAAAATGAGAAAAAAAATCCAGAAAACAGCCCTGCAACAGCCCCAAAACATCACAGCTCTAGAGGAGATCTGCATGGAGAAATGGGTCAAAATACCAGCAACAGTGTGTGAAAACCTGGTGAAGACCTACAGAAAACTTTAGATCACTATCATTGCCAACAACAGGTATATAACAATGTATTGAGATGAACTTTTGTTATTGACCAAATACTTATTTACACCATAATTTTGAAATAAATTCTTCAGACCAAAATCAGACCATGTGATTTTCTGGATTTATTTTCACACTTAGTCTCTCATAGTTGAGGTATACCTATGATGAAAATTACAGGCGTCTCTCATCTTTTTAAGTGGGAGAACTTGAACAAATGGTGGCTGACTAAATACTTTTTTGCCCCACTGTAGATATAGCAGCTGTTTAATCTGAAGCGTCACTGGTTCTCCTCTCCTTTGTGTTTTTTCAACGTCATTCAAAAAAAATTTTTTACAAACAGTTTCTTGCATTTTCAAGTTTTGAAAAAATAAAATAACTTTTCCCTCATGTTGGCCTCCTGGATTTATTGGCTACTTAAAAAACGGAATTCAAGATCTACAGAGATAAGAAACAAAACACGATTACTGCTTATACATCAATGTGTCATCATGAATGGCGGAGACTCTGATTCAGGCAGCAAATAACAAACAGCAAATACTGCTTTTAAAAGGTTTATTGAAGGGTTCCAGAGCAGGGTGGAGATGTCGTCAGGGGAGGTATCCAAGCAGAGAAACAGTACTGAGGAGGACTGGTGAGTGGTTACTATTTTAGTAATGATTATAGTTAAAGTAGAATAAAGTTGATGATGTTACGTTCCAGTATGACGAGGAACTCCTGGAGGAGGTAAGTAGGAAGTTAGCTATTGAGATTGGCTGGGAGCAGGTCAACTGAACGATGTGTCATCCAGTGTCTCCTTGTTGCCGGTGGTGAAGCGTAGGAGTGTGGACAGGCAGGAGATCACTTGTCTAGCAGGTGAGTGTTTACCGGAGGATCCAGGGAGGAGCAGGGAGGAGGCTGACCAGAGAGCATCGAGGGAGCAAACAGAGCGCGGGGGAACGTGGCAAGAGCAAGGGATCGAGGACAAGGAAGAAACTTACAGCAACCAGAACCTACGAGGAGGACGGTAAGTAACACTTCAACAAAATAATAATGCACGAGGTACTAAAGTGGCCGGCTACCACACTAAACCATCTGGCATTAGCCTCAGGGAACCGCTCCTCTTTTAGACTCCACCTAGTGCAGCGCTGATGAGAATCAGCTGGTGCAGCGCCTGCCTGTCAGTCAATGGTCACACCCTGCAGAGAGGTAAGGAGACACACACACAAACACACATATTCCCAGCACACAATCATTGAATCCTAACACAAAATTAGTTCATTTCTTTCTGAATTAACATTTACCATGAAACAAAGAAACAGACTGTTACAGAAGTTTTTTCATTTAAATTCCTCAGTATAAGACACTGTGGAATTTAAATGGATTTTCTCTTTAATTGTGGATAATGGCTCTATGCCAGATATGGGGAAATAGTTTTATATGACTGTAAAAAAAATATAAAACTGAAATATCCTGCACACATATGTGTTTATCTTTTTTGTTTTTAATTCTGAAACATCAGGCCCAGTTTGTCCGATGATATCAGTACATCCACCTGTCTGACAGCCCCAGCAATCAACATCACTGTAGAACAGGCCACTGCCAAGCATGAAGACCAGGGAAATTTTGTCACGCAGAATTAGAGATCAAGAATGGACAATCCACCATAACCCACAGACTCAGCAGGAAGGGCATTAATTAGCGAAGCAGCAAGATGACAAAGATAACTGCACTGGGTAGCTGTTGTTTAGAGATAGGGGTATCTGGAGCACTCAACAATCTAGTTGGGGCAGAGCTGGGCTTTGGGGCAAGAAAATAGCTGTTGCCTAAAGAATTAATAGGGTAGAACAATTGGAATTTGTCAAAATGCATATTGGATTAGAATGGATGGGGTTTAAAAATATATATAGATATAAATATAGAGGTGGATAGTGCTGTGAAACAGATTTAATCTGTTTTGCATTTTGTCACACTTAAATATTTCAGATCATCAAAGTAACTTCAAGACCCGACAAAAGTATTCTGAGTCAACATAAAGAGCAGTTTTGAAGCGATTTCATTTATTAAGGGGAAAAGCTAAAAAACTGATTGGTCCTTAAACCTGATAACTGGTTGTGTGACTCTTAGTTCTTCTTTGCTGAATTGTCTTAATTCAGCCACATTGGAGGCTTATTGAGCCAGAATGTACCGTCATGCCAGAGGATCTCTACCTGATTTCAGTCCAGACTTTGACTAGGCCAGTTCAAAACCTTCATTTGACTTTTTATTAGTCATTCGGAGATCGTTTTAACTTAGGGCCACGTACAGATGTACATTCACAAGTTTTTAGCTAGAGGCACGACACAAACCTTCCAAAAATCTCTTCACATCAGTCCACAGAATATTTTCACAAAAGTGTCGGGGACTATCAAGATGATTTTGGCAAAAGTGAGACAAGCCTTTCTGATTGTTTTCTTCAGCAGTGGGTTTGTCTTTAAAAGCATCTCAGAGGATATTTTTGCCCAGTCTCTTTATAATTAAATCATGACCTCTGACCCTCTGAATTATGGCTCATTGTGATTCACTAGAGTCCCAAACCTTGGAGATGGCTCTGTGACCTGTTCCTGATAGATGTAATTTACTTTGTTTCTTATCTAATCTTAAATCTCTTTGTTTTGGACTATGACAGTTGCTTTCTGAGATCTTTTAGCCCACTTCAAGTTGTCTGACAGGTTTTATTTAAGGATCTAGTTGTTTCTTCAGGTCTGGCCATAATCAGCCTTGCATTGGCGTGAGGCCCAACCTCACGCCAATGACTGATGCAATCTGCTGGGATTCCTTAAATAGGAAACTTTTTAACTGATTGGAATGTTTGTATAAATGTATTGAAATGACTTCTTGTTAAGTGCCTTGAGATGACATCTGTTGTGAATTGGCGCTATATAAATAAACTGAATTGAATTGAATTGAATGTATCCACTGAAATTGAATCCACATTTATGATTTAACAAGGGGTCAGTTACTTTTTCACTGAGAGCCACATTGACTTGGAGGGGGGGCTTCTTAGTCAGCAAAATAATTTTAAAAATGCATTATGTAATTTCCCAGTGTCATGTTAGAATTAAGCTTTCTGACCCACATGCAGAACACCACTAAGTAGACTAGTAGTAAAATTAATCAAAGTTTTATTGAAACAATGAATAGATGAAGATGATGAACATTGGGAGAACCAAGAACACTGTACAGATGAATGGAGGTGAGAGGAGCTGCAGGAAGAGATGCCCACAGGTGAGTATAGTTCTCTGAATTGAAGAACTCAGACAGTCCGTTAGTTCTCAGATGAGTCTTTTGTAGGGATGCGGAGAGGAGGCCAGGGGAGGTGAGCCAGGAGTCCGGGATGTCTGCATGAGAAGTCTGAGGTTTTCTGGGAGACACGGAGAAGAGGGATCCTGAGAGTGAGGATGGAGCACAGAGGGCGGAGCTTGGTCAAAGAGAAGCAAGGAGCTTGACAGCTGTTAGTCCTAGGAACTTGAATCCGGAGCTTTCAGAGAAGCAGGTAATCAGATCATGAGATAGTTGCAAGGAAACCTTGGGAGGAACACAAGTAAGGTTAAATCAGGTAAGTGGAAGGGGAAACACATTACCAGATGAGGACCCCACAAGGAACACGGACGGCTAGAGGCTACCAGTAGAAATGCAACACTCAGGCACTGAAGAACTGACAGCCAGCTCCTTTTTTCCAGCCAGTTGATGAGCTGAGAGGAGCTGCAGCTATGGAAAAGCTGCAGGGAACAGCTCCCCCTCAGCATGATGGACAGGTCCTCAGCTCGAGCAGGACCCCTAGTGGATACTCTTGGGAAAGTGGAAAAAAGGAAGACAACACAAAACAGACAAACACCCCAGACTCCTAGGTTATTAATTGCCATTAAAATTTGGTTGATGATCTAAAATATTTAATTGTGATAAGAACAGAAGAAATCTGTAAGGGGGCAAATACTTACCTCTGGCTCATAGTAAATACAGCATTATTTATATCTGAGAAATAAATATGAGGATCGGTTCTCTCTTGTTTGAGCTGAAAAATTAAGGTAGATTTCTCTTGAATATGTCAGAACAACCAACTGAATATAAGGGCTGAACCTTCAGGTGCTTATCAAGTGAAGTGAACAGATTCATTAGTCTTCTTTAGTTAAATTAACTTAATTGAAGCTTTGAGGGTTAATGTGACATCGGAGCTTTGGACAGATATATTTAGTGAGAAGAGATTTTTCTTCCACATACTTGACAGTGCTTACACAGACAATGGCTTTTAAGCTCTTATTCACCCTTTTTTGTCTGATCTCCAGGCTTGTTAATAATTTTACAATTTGTTACCATGTTTAATTTCCCTCTGGGATTAATAAAGTATTTTTTAATTGAATTGAAAGTTCTTCTTAGTTTTTAATCCAACTTTCCATCATTAATATTTGTGTTAAGACCTTGATATAATTAAAGACATTTTTACAAAGGAATCAGTCATCTAAAACCTCTGGTTAAATCTTTAGACACTGTTAAACTTTTTTTGGCTTCATAGCTGCTGAAGGACTTCCCAGATGAGCTGCGGGCCGACATCGCCATGCACCTGAACAAGGAGTTGCTGCAGCTGCCCCTGTTCGAGTCGGCCAGCAGGGGATGCCTGCGCTCCCTCTCCCTCATCATCAAGACCTCCTTCTGCGCTCCTGGAGAGTTCCTCATCCGGCAGGGGGACGCCCTGCAGGCCATCTACTTTGTCTGCTCAGGCTCCATGGAGGTGCTCAAAGACAACACTGTGCTGGCTATACTGGGTGAGTCTGTGAAAACATGGAGGACCTCATAGTCTTTCACACACGTGACCAAAAGATTATAAAGCAGATGTAAGCAGTGTCTTCAACATGTACTCTTCAAGGATTGGGTTGTAGACAAGATTTCTAGTTTCAGCAGAACCAATAACCGGCTGTAAATTATTATTTCTTTCAGTGTTTGTTGCACATCTTTACTCAGGTTACCACCAAATGGGGCCAGCACCTTATTATATCAGCACAGAAACACTGCTGAGCAGACTGTGTGTACTCTCACCTTAGACAGACAGAAACGTAGCAGAGAGTTTGTCCAAGATTAAACACCCAATTGAAAAAGTAAGTCATACTGTACTGCTGTAGTCCACTGCTGACTAGATGATGACACTCATATGCAATAAAGATGATAGAAAATCATTGAGTTACATTGCTACAGTGATTCATGTTTAATGCATATTTAATATCTGATATTTCCTGATCATTTAAGGAGTGATCCAATGAGACCATATGTGTGTTTGTGTATGTGTGTTAAATTACCAGTTTTATTAGACTGAGGTTCTGTGAATAAGGAATGGACCGCAGAAATAAAGATGATATGTTGGTTCAATGATTTCAGCCAGAATACTTTTACAACACATCATTTGGTTTCATCCAAGTAGAGCAGCTCTGTCTGTGTTTTAATGAACATTAGGTGATAAAGGAGAGCGAAGAGGTGAGGAGGAGAAGGAGGAGGAAGGTCGTTGTGTAAGATAGCAGGAGTAATCAGCCAGGCTGGTCCAAACGCAGAGAGTCGGGGAATGACTGAATGTAGTGTAAAGTGCTTTGTGGTCCTCTGGCTGAAAAAGCACTATACAAATGCAGGCCATTTACCATCTATCCTTCACATATAGTACCAGTGTTGATACAACTTCTGTGAATTCTCAAAACAAGAATTCTGTCCAAAACTTTAAGTTTGTTGTGGATTTTTTTTTTTATCCACACAGGATCTGAATTATTCTGACATCCTCACTAATACCTGGATAAACAGTTCCTAGCAAGCTGCAAAAACAGCCCTTGTTTTCACTGTTTTCACTGCAAAACAGCACTGCTTGAAATAAGCCAAATGTTCTTAAAAAGGGTCAAATTTTCTTCTTTTGAGCATAAAAATCTGCCAATAGGGTGAGCAAAAGTTGCTTGGCTAGAATTCTTAAAACTGGTTAAGAAATCTTAGAATAAGCTTAATTTTCTTGTCCAAAACTTGCTTGTTAAGAAAAAAAAATGTCTCTTTAGACAAAAAATAAGAAAACATTTCCAGAAACAAGGCTTTTTTACTTTCTTGAAAATCCTTTTTTGCAGCGTTGGTTCCCATCAACATGTCTCTGGTATAATTCTGCATGCATTGTTGACCAGTTTTATTTTCAGAAATTGTAGTTTTTTAAATGTGTTGGTTTTATGGAATAGTTATCCAGTGATTAACCATAGGTTATACATTTTAGGACTTCAGAAGCATAATGTAAGACTGATTTTATCATTGTTTTGGGCAATTGTCTGAACCACATGCACAAATACTCTGAGGAGGCAGAGTATTCGTAAGGTTTTAGAAGGTTTACAGGTTGTTCTTCTTTAGTAGTGGTTTGATAACTGCTGTTTTTAAAGCCTGGGGTGTCATGCGTTGAAAACAGGACCCAGGCACAGAGAGATGTTTCGCGTTCTCAAGACGCATTTAATAATAATAATAATAATCAAAACTGTTGTTAAGTGTTTGTTATGAGAGGAATCCTCTAAGTTAGCTAGTTCACTATCGGTTTAAAAATAAAGACAAAGGAAGCAAAAAAAGCATAAAAAGCTCTTTGGAAGGAAGGCTGGAAATGAATATGTTGAAAACTTGTCATTATAATCTCAAAAGATAAATTGGAATAAGGTAAGGAGGTCAGAGTTTCAGAAACTGGCCACAAATCTGTAATTAGTGTGCCTTTACTTAATTATTGAAAAAACCTCTCCATTAGTTAACATTTGGTGTTGAATATGAAATGAACAGCAATATAGTCTCACTAAAAAATAATACAACTGGAGACAGTATGTTCAGACAAACTTTTGTTCCTACCAAAACAATCATTTCTTTAGCTGGCTCTCACAGGTGGAAATCTAATATAGTTGGGATGTGACTCAAAGCCTTTGTAGCGCTAATCCAGGAAGCCGCTTCCCGCCGCGGTGTGAACGTGTAGCAAACACATCCAGCATACTAAAGAAGACCAGGAAGATGGTGGCAGGCCTGCTTGTGTATTCATGGCAGGGACAGATGTACATGTTTATACAAAGGTCACTATGTACTGGATTAATGGTGTGTGTGTATGTGTGTGAAATGAATGAGATTTTCCTTGAAATGCCAGCCCCTCAGCCTGTATTTCATCTTGATCATGACACACATGCATCAACAGACAGTATGTGGCGTGATGCAGGTGTTAATAATAAATAGATGTTGCATTATTAAAACACCATCATTATTATTAGAGAACAGCAGAGCCCATGAAGCATTTGGCCTGTCAACAGACTGTTCTTCCAGAAAGGATCCACTTTCCTCATTGGTAACAAAAACCAGACGACTCTCTCCTTCCTCCAGTGATGCACATCTGAACGTTTGAGCGCAACGGCACAACCCACAATAGAGGTGGTTGAAAATGTTCATTTCCAATTTTTATCCATTAAATATAAAAAAGGCACACATATCAAGTTACAAGTAATATTGTTTCCTGCTGCATGGTTATGATGTGGGGGAAACAGGGATCTACAACGTCATCATTTAATGAGTGAAATGAATCATTTTCACCAATTATAGGGTTAGGGGATAGGTAGGATTTGGCTATGAATAATTATGAATAATTGCTTAGGGCATAATGGCTTTTGCGTGCGGCGACGCAAAAATGAGCAAACAGGCACAGCGCTTAAAAACACTTTGAACCAACAATGAACGAGATGTAACTCGTTAAAACTCTATTTTCTCTATTTATCTCCGCCCAGACACAATATTAGTATAAATGAACCGGTTCAGTCCTACTTTGCTTTGAAGGAGGTCCAGTCCACTAGGAGGAGAGCAAATTGTGTCCGTAGTTGAGCAAGAAAAGGAAGAGTTATAAAAAAAAACCTGGACAGGATTTAAGGACCATGTGGCCCAAATGCAGGCTGGGCCAGGAGGTCGACGTCTAATGAACTGTCTTGGAACAGTTCTGATATCGCGCACCCTGGTTACGCAAACGGGGTGAGCACTTCAAAGCATTGACATGAGTTCTTCCCCTGTCCAGCGGGTCAGAACAAAAGAAAATCTTCACCGGTGAGGTGTCCTCTGTTCAGCAGTAGTTCATCCAAGAACTTCTGAGTGAGAACAGTTTGAAAATGGGCGTGACTCCACTCTTATAGCCCCATTGGCCGTGATGTCATTGCCGATGTCACCGTGGGTGATCATTGACCAATAGGAGTGTGTTGGGGCTCACTGCTAGGATTGCTGGGAAATGTGGTCTTCCAACAGTCAACTGTTCAGTTCATCTTATGAGAAATGCAATCACAACAACAGCTTTCCAACGCTTTTTCTACTAGTGCAGATTGTCACTGGCTGTATTGGTGCTTTTTCCTTATGCAGTTAAATCAGTACCAGCAGACTGCACATGTTACAACCTAGTTTCAAAGAGATACTCCCACTCAACATTCTACACAAAACACTCAATGATGAACAAAAAAGTTTGTTTAAAATTTGTCGAATACATTAAAAATAAGAAAAATAAAAAAAACTCCCATGTACATAAGTATTCACCATCTTTGCCATGCAACTCAGAATTGAGCTCAGATGTATCTGATTTCCACCACTGATCATTCTTCAAATGTTTCTGAAACTTGGATGGAGTCCATCTGAACATGACTTGGAAGGGAATCTGTCTATATAGGAAGTAATAAAGGCCTTTTCTTGCCTTGACAATGAAGGCATGAAATACGGCCCACTCAGGCTCAATGTCCCCCGCCTCCCCTGGGACGTGTTCAAAGCTCTGCCGAAGGTGAAAGTTGAAGCTCCTTTTGACAGGAGACTCTGCCTGATGTTTTCAGCAGATCGTCACAACATAATTGGGTCTGCCAGGTGTGACCAGCATCCTCCCCCACCATCTGAGCCAACTCATCGGAGCACAAATCAGAGGCTACCCTTTTGTTCCATGTCCCGAGTTCCAGCTTCTGCAGCTGAGGATCGCACTGCTAAGATCGCCCTCTTTGGCCACAGCCCAACTCCTACAGCACCCGACCCCCGTGGTCCATCCCATAGGTGGTGAGCTCATGGGAAGGGGGTCCCATGTTGTGTCTTCGGGCTGAGCCTGGCTGCATGGGTAAAAGCCCAGCCACCAGGCACTTGCCAACATGCCCCACCTCCAGGCTTGTCTCCAGAGTGGGGCACCAGTGAGCCGGGTCCGGGTGAGGGAACACTAGGTCCATTTATGTTCTTTATCATAGGGGTCTTCGGGCTGCACTTTGTCTGATCCCTCATCTAGGACCTGTTTGCCATGGTTGACCCTCCTACCAGGGGGAAAAAGTCCCCAACAACTTAGCTCCTAGGATCATTGGGACACTCAAACTCCTCCACCACAATTAGGTTGCAGACCAGGGAGAGGACCCAAAAAAAATCTTCAGCCACAAAAACTGGATTATACATAAGGGGTAAAAAAAAAAAAATCCTTGAATATCCAGTAAATACTTCTACTCCAGAGCCACCAATCAGGCCCAGTTTAAAAAAAGGTTTGTTTCGTTGGAAGCATAGCATGAAGTAATAGATAGGGAGGGTCAAAACTTTGCATTATGACACTCATAATGGTCAATCCACATAAACAGGAAATTATTCACCTGACATGATCCCTCCTCCCACATAACTCCAAAGTATTCCCTCTCAACTACCACAGCCATGGCAGGTGCAAAGGTTAAAATATGCTGTTTACCTCCAGTATATAACAGTAAAATTACCTGTGATCTTGAATATCAAAACTTGTAATTTTGTGGGGTTAATTCAAATACTTTCCTCCCCAAACTTTACACCATGAAGGTAAAGGACTTTAACCCAAAACTATTTCTCCCTGTTGAACGTGTAAATATTTTTGTCCCATTATAACCACAACAGATAAACCAACACGAGATAGAAAATAAGCATGATGTGAAAATAAATGAGACATGTTTTTTTACAATTGCATCACAGCCTCCTTTATTCTGATACAATCCAGTGCAGCCAACTGTCTTTAAAGTCACCTAATTAATTTTGGGCTCATTATAACTGCAGCTGTTCTGTGAACGAACTGGAGGTTTGTTAGTGAACATCATGAAGACCAAGAAACACAGCAGACAGGTCAGGGACAACGATATGGAGATGTTTAAAGCATGGTTAGGTTACCCAATATACCAAGCTTTAAACATCTCACAGAGCTCTGTCTAATCCATCATCTGAACATGAACCAGCTGCAAACATACCAAGAGATGACTTTCACCTAAAATAACTGGCAGGGCAACTAGAGCATTAATCAAAGAAGCAACCAAGAAGGTCAGTGGAACTCTGAAGGAGCTGCAGAGATCCAGAGCTCAGGTGAGAGAAAATGTATATTTTTGGCCTACAATCCTGAAAGAAAATCTGTTAGAGGATGCAAAAGAGTTGAGAATTGGGTGGATGTTCATCTTTCAGGAGGACAAAAGCCTCAAACATACAGCCTGAACTACAATGGAATGGTTTAGAGCAAAGCATTTTTATGTGTTTTAATGGCCTAGTCAAAGTCCTCATGTAAATTCTATTGAGAATGTTTTGCAAGACTAGAAAGTTAATGTTCACAAATGGTGACCATCCATTCAATCTTACTGAGCTCAAGAAGAATGGACAAACAGTTTCCAGATTTACAGCGTTCATTACAGCTGAATACAAATCCACACCACACATTCCAGATTTAAAAAATGTTTTAAAGTATGTATCACTATCCTTTTACTTCACATTTCTCTACGGTGTGTTGATCTACATCATCAAGTCATAGTAAAACTTATTGATGCTTGTGGTTCTAAAGTGAAAAGAGTTGAGAACGTTCAAGGAGAATGAATACTTTGCAAGGCACTGTTTGTTACTGGGTACGGTAGGGGAAGGACCACCTACTGAGCAATGCAAATCAATAATAAATAAAGGCAATGGAAAAGTATCCATTGACCTTTAACCTCCCATTATTTACAAAAGTTTTGTTTTGCTACAACTAATGGCTCTAATTAATGTTCTGGATAGTACTGAATCATGACTGGGTAAAGGAATACTTTTTGTTTATTTAAGAAAACATAACGATCAGCTTATATACATTATTTATAATAGAATTGTGAATATATTTAACTGTAAGGACTATTCTTTCTGTACAACAAAGTAGCAAATGTTTCAGCTGAAAGCGTAGTTGAAAACATTGAAGTTAAAGGAACAGTGATTAGAGCAGCTGGATGAGGCACACAGCTACCACCAGACTCCTGAGGAGGAAGATGGTCTGAAACCCTCGACTGACTGCCAGACCTGCAGTAGGTTCTTGGTAGCAGCAGCTACTGAGCTTTCAGTTTCCACAGTAAGGCAGATACTAAACACTGAAGCCAAAGACATACACAACTACTGACCAAAAAGCATAAGAAGTCAGCTCCAGCTTGTTCACAACTTTATTAATAAGCCAAAGAGGTTTTGGCATTCTGTTTTGTGAAGTGATGTATCAAAACTGGAGCTTTCCAGAGCTGTGGATCAGAGGTATGTCTGGAGGAAGAATAATGAAGTACAAGCTGAAAAGAACATTGTGCTGCAGTATGGTAGTGCCCCAGTGGATCCCTGGGGCTGATTTGCCCTTGGTTTGTGCAACCAGTTAGCAGTGGGATTAGACTCAAAATACATTTCTGATGAGAAAATTAAGAATGATTTAAATTGGAAGCATTTGTTTAGCCAACAGTATAGCTACTAGTGTTGTTCAAGTTAGTTTGAAAAAGTAATTAGTTACTAATTATTACTGATTACTTCTCTGAGAAACTAATTCAGTTACTTCACGATTCCTTATTTTCAAAAGTAATTAGTTACCTTAATAATTACTTAACTTAGTTTTCGAAAACATGATGCACAACCTGAATACGCTAAAGCAATGGACCTTTCATTCTAATTCTATTCTTTCTGCAAATTTCATCATATGAAATTTATTCAAGTGAAACAGTCTCTTTTTAAAACTTATTTTGTTAGTTTCACTATTTTAAATAAAAAAATAAATAAATGCAACAGCCACCGATATGAATAATTTTAACATCTAACCCTATTTTCTGTACATTCCACCATATTTTAAGAAAACAGTATTTCTTCTGTTAACCTATATTTATGCATATTCCAGCAGATTAAAAAAATACCTTTTTGTGTTTTAACTGCTTCGTTCAAAAAGATATAAGTAAAATACAGCAATAAAATAATGAAAATTAAAGTATCTCCTGACTGTATTCCAAATTGTTAGCATTTATAGCTCTTAAGAGTTGGACATTTACTAAATCTATTTTCACCTGTTTAGCAGGAGGGGGGCGGTTGGAGGTTTGCCCAGTGGAATTGGATGTGGGAGCCACAGCGTTAAGTCAGTGGGGGGATCTGGGCTTTCTCAACGAGTTTAACATTCTTGTGCTGATTTGCTAGATGCTTGCTCAGATTTAAGGTGGAATGTTTTGTTGAAGCCTATATAAAAGTTTTCTTCCCATGCAGAGTGTACAGCAGACGCTAATGTTTTGGTCACTTTTTACTGAGTGAAATAATTGTAATGTCGGTACTTCCAAACATTTAAAAGCTGCATGGTCCTGTTCTCTCCCACCCTCCATGTTACGTCTTGTTGATCTACACACAGCTGTGTTGTTACCACTGATGTCGCACACTCAGACATGATTGTCATGAAAAAAATCACAGTTTAGTTACACAGTCTGCTTGTGCGGAAGCAGTAGACATCTAATTCCTTTTTTTGCAATTTTAATCCCTTATTTACTCATTACTTGAAAAATTATTTGGATTACAGTAATGTATTACCTCTAACGCATTACTGCCCATCACTGAACACCACTGAGTTTTTGCTGTTATGAAAAGAGCGGTATGGGGGGCATGTGACGCAGATTTCACGAGTGGTGCTGATGTCGATGCTGCACCACACCTCCCGTCGTCTGGCACTGCCAGATGAGCTCTTTTTATACACTCACCATATCCACCTGTAGTTTATCAATGGTCCAAGGGAGCCCAGAAGAGACTCATATTTGTCGGCTTATGATGGAAATAATTTATGAAAGAGGATTTTGAATCACACTTGCTGCTGGTCACAATCTACTAAAGATGCTTGTCCTGAAGGGATTGAATAATCTTGATGAATCAATCAACCAATTTATTTATAAAGCGCTTTCACGTGACCAAAAGTCAAAACAAGATGCTGTACAATCAACACCGAAGCAAAACAGTAGAATACAAGAATAAAACTATAAAAAAAAACTTTAGCTAAGAATTCTAACATTTAACAATTAAACAATAAAAAAAATTAAAAATTAAAAGAATTCTAACAAAATAAAAACAACAAAGATACCCCAACGTCTGCTTGAGACAGCAGAAGTCATTTAAAGTGTCCATTTGTGATTCATTTAGAGAAACCATTTCAAATACAGACCCTTTCCAAAAAATTTAAATATCATTGAAAAGTTTCTTTATTTCCATAATTCCATTCAAAACATTAAACCACCATAGATTTTGTGGGTTTAATGAGCTGAAAGCCCAAATTATGTACAAATAAACAACTAAATACTTTTAAATAATTTAAGTTGTGGGCCCTGAATCTATAATCTATGGAAGTTTATCGTTTTAAATGGAATTATGGAAATAAAAAAACCTTTCCATGATATTTAAAAAACATTTGAGGGACTGAATAGTTGTTGGTTTGCAGAGGCTGAATAATGTTAGGTGCAGTTGTAGCAGTATAAAGAGGTGGTCCAATCAACACCTGGTTTAATATGCTCTGAACATTGAATTAAATAATGATGAAACGTGGACCGGGAGCAGGGATTGTGATATAATGCCTCCAGCAGCCTGTCAATTTGTGCCTAAATTGACCTTTACTTTGACCGTCACACATAATCACGACAAGTATGACCGTTTGCATTACTTCAAGCTGAATTAACAGCGTGTGACACCAATAAAAACACTGACCTTTTATTCTCTTACACCCCCTGCTTGGCTGTAGATGCACGAGAGTTTTGGACAGATCCTTGGGAAAAGATGTGTCTTTGTAAGACTGCTGCCTGTCCCACAGTGTGGACATCTCCCTGCGCTGCTTTATATTATATTCTGCTTAATATTATGTTCAGTTAACAGCAGTAGATCTGAACAATTGGATGAGAAATTACACTTAAAAAGAGCAAAAGCAGAAGCAAAAAAAAACAAAAAAACTGACAGTGATAATGTGCACTAGGACTAAAAGTCAGTGACTTTGACAAAATGATTTTCTTTGAAAAGCTTTCACTCCTCACCTTCATCGCTCTCACCTACACCTCCCAAAATCAGACAGACGCATGCACTAAAATGTCACTTCCAAGTGTTCGTCTCCGGCTCAGCTTAACATTTCATTGTTATTAAGAGCAAAAGCTTTCTCTGCAGATGCTGTTGCTCTCGGCACCCGCTGCCACCCATCATCGTCCTGAAAAGACAACAGTGGGGGGGGGGGGGCGAAGATTTGAGCGACGTGAAAAAGAACAGCAAGGCGGATGGAGATTATGAAGAGCCCATCACCACACACCATATGTGGGGGAGGGGGGGTTGAAGCAGTAGATGAGGGCTGGTTAGCTGGTTAGTGGTGAGGGCAGCAGCTATCCTCCTCCCCTCAGTTCATTCATGGAAGCGTGCAGTCACCTCCACCTGGGGTTTCTTCCCCCTGCTTCCTCTCATTTACCCTCCTTTCAGTCCACCTCCACACTCCATCACCCATATGCAATCCTTTCCCCGCCTCCTTCCATCACTTCTGTTTCCTCTTAGCTCATTTTTCTTTTTTTCCATTTTCCTCTCTTTTCTTCGCCGTGCTCCTGCTCAGCCCCCATGAGTCTTTGTCAGATTTCTTTTTATCCAAAAGCTGCAGAGGCTTTGTCTGTCACAAGGCTTCCAAATTACAGTTTCCCCTTATAGCATAACGATACATTTCTTTTATTTTTGACATCACTCTATTGATAATGAGAGATTTATCTGAAAACCATGGTTATGTACCAATGATGAATGTGGAAATAAAAGTCTGAGCAGTACCACTTTATCATAAATATTACTTTATTCTTCCTGTCCTCCAACATTTTTGTATTTACTTAGAAGGTAAATATATCTGACAGGAGCTCAAAAGAAATTCTAAATGGTGGCTAGGATTTGTCCTGAAAATATTTTGCATTGATCCTCCTGCAGAAAGGCCAAAAAAAGAAGGAAAACATAACCAGGCCTAGGGTTGTAGAAGGACCCAAGCAGAACTTCATTTGGGAGCCCGGCTCTACTCTAGTCCACCTGTCACCACAGTCCTACTGACCTCCTGTTTATAATATTGAATCTTTCATTTTTGCTTTCTATAACTTGTTTCACATTTGGTTCGTGAGGCATTTATTCATAAACTTGTCTGTATGTCAGAAATTGTGTTCGTAGCTCTCTCACCAGGCACTTGGAATAAAGTGCTCATTTTATTTCATTTGATTTGACATTTTAAATATTACTTTTTCATTACAAATTGTCTGCAGTCATGTTATTGATTTTTTCCTGAGCTCAAAAAGAAAAAAAAAGAAAATGTAGTTATGGGTCTTTTACTAAATATTGGATTCAATCAGTTTTTGGGTCTTTGGATATTTTTTCTGCGATTGAAACACATTTTTTTTCTCTCCTTTTTTAGGTAAGATGGAGAAAAAGATACATAAAGCTAAATAGTCAAAACATGTGATGGTTCACTTTAACTATTTCCTGAATTTCCTCATCAGCAACAAATGATTTAACTTATAAAACATGCAGTACGGTAATATGGGACAAACAAACATAGTCTCTAACCAGGAGTTAAAATAAAAGAGGAGGTGCGCCACTTTTCTGCACATGCTCAATATCACTCACAGTCACTCTAGATCATCTTGGCAGATTGTAATGTTATGTTTTGTAAGTTTACTCTATTATTTATTTGTGTCAACCATGACAGTTACAATTTAGGGGGGAATACCAATAGAACATTATCTGTTTAATAAGTAAATTATCCTGGAGATTTTCAATTGGTTGCAAAATTACTATAAGCATCCCAGATGGCTTATTATATCTTTTAAAATGTATAAATCTGTTTTAAAAGAAAGTCTCCAGGCCAGCAGGGAGCCTTAAGGAGCTGCAATGATGCTTATAAATTGGGCTAAGCCTGATGAAACTAAAGTTTTTGACGGTGTATGTCTGCTGGATGTCCAAATAAGCTATAGAATCTGACTTGTCGAATGGAGGAAAAACAACAATAGAACCCTTAGCTTTCCATCCGTATGATGTCTAGCTTTGGAAATCAGTAGACTAAAATCTCTTTTCCTCTCTGCACAGAGACAACTCATGAGAACCAACATGAGAGAAAGACATTCAGTATGTCTAAAAGCAAACTGTGTCAACATTTACTGAGCTTTTATTTCAAAGCAGTAGCTAAAACCAGATGATATTACCGACATTATCTAACACATAAAATTGTTGTTAGAACTTGTTGACGCTAAAGAATTTCTCTGTTTAGAAAAAGAAAAGTTTTGATGCAGTGACTTTGAGAAATTAACCCCTGAGTAAATGATGGCAAGCTGCAGCGCTGTGATTGTTCCTTGCCTGAGGGCGGTGATGTCCCTCTCAGGATGTTGCATCACAGCTGTTTGTCAGTGACTGGCCTCATAGAGGGAATCATCTCTAATGCATCTTACACACTATTCTTGAACAACATGCATCTACAGAGTGTATCAGTCAGCTAAATCGTCCGTCACCAATAACATTCAACAGCTATGGAGTCACTAAAAACATTGTTTTACCAAGGAGCTTTAGAGTTTATGAAGATAACAACTAAAATCCAAACTGCATAGTTGGTTCATGTTTTTTAGCATGACCCTATCCTAAATCATCTTCACCTCATGTTGTTTTCTCTTGTGGTTTTGTAAAACCTGTGTTGCTTCTTTTTGCTGTACAAAATAAAAAAAAAGATATTCCATTTATCAAATGTGCATCCTCAAATTACTCAGAAAAACACTAAATGGTAAATGGCCTGTACTTGTATAGTGCTTTATTTAATCCCTGAGGACCCCAAAGCGCTTCACGCTACATTCAGTCATTCAACCACTGGTGATGGCAAGCTACATTGTAGCCATAGCTGGGGCACACTGACAGAGGTGAGGCTGCCTGACACTGGCACCACTGGGCCCTCTCACCCCTACCAGTAGGGAAGGCAGGTGAAGTGTCTTGCCCAAGGACAAAACGACTGAGACGGACAGATCAGGGGGCTCGAACCGGCAACCCTCCAGTTATAAGACAAACTTGTAACTCCTGAGCTCCAGTCATCCCACTACATACAAAACAACTGAGTCGTCATTCTTCTTGGAATAATGCTCTTTTTCTGCATGCCTCTGATGGTGATAACTTTGGCCAGGATCAGTTGCACAAATAGATTTTTATAATTAAATAAACTAGCTGGGAGTGCTAAACATCCACAGACCTGAGTTTATATGTCCTTCTAATGATGAAACCTAGAAGTAAAGAAAGATCTGCTTCTAAAAAAAGTATTTCCAAGACATCTAGGGCCAGAAAAAAGGCAGGCAACATCTCTGCAGACCCCACACATCCTGGACACAACAGATTCAACTTTTACCTTTAGGTCGGCGCCACAAACACCAGCTGTCTCTCTGACCTGACGAACATCTTACAGCCTGAGTAGTCAGTTACTCTGCTGTGAAATAAAATAAGCATTTTACACTCTCAACAATCCTTCTCTTTTTCTTTCTTTCTTTTAAAGATAAAACATAGACTGAAAATACATGTACATATTGCTTTTTATCCCTATTTTATTTCAGCCTTAACTTTAATATTTATACTTAATGTCTGAACGCAGTGAGCACTTTAAAAAAAAGTCAACTTGCTTGTATGTGAACACAATGTTGGCCATCAAAGCTGATTCTGATTTAAGTAAAAAGCACCATATTGTGCTGTCACTGGCATTACTTAAAGTGTAACTGAACCCCCTGAAAAATCATGACCCCGCCCCCAGACAACATTTGAAAATTCTACAAAGTGGGCGGTGCCAGGAAGAACGGAGGGGTATGTCTGTGAGACCATGACTGTGACACAGTCAATGCCTGTGACGTAAAGATGTACCGCTCTCCACCAATCACAAAATTCAAATGCAGTAGCCACCCTTCAACCCTAAGAGGGCAGCACTAAGACGTTTTTAGACCAAAAAGTGTAGAATTAAACAAGTTTACACCAAAATGTAAAAAAAATCCCAGAAACTGAAAGATTGCATTGGTAAAGACCCATTTATACAGTTTAAAAGCGAAAAAAATTGTTTTGGGTTTTAGTTACTCTTTAAATCAGGCATTATGTTAAGAGCTCATATGGTTTTTGAAAAAAAAGATTCACATACTTTGCTCATCATGTATATAATTCGCTCAAAAATCAGCAACATTTGAAGGAACTTGTTTCACTGATTGAGTTTTAACAGATTTTAGGTATGTAACATTTGATGTTTTGTCATGTGTCACATTTTTTATGCATGTGTTGTACTTTTGACCTTCTATCATTTTGGCCAGGGACACCCTTGTAAAAAGGTGCATATATTTATCAAATTCATGGCAAGTAGTTCTCAAAGATCTGATCTGTTTTGTGTTTTGCAGAAAAAAATACAGTCTGCTGAAAGCTGGAGGTAATTAAGTCACAGGAGAAGGAAAAGCAACATGCTGGCTGCTATAATACAGGCTTTACAAAAAACAAGACTAACCACTGAGCTTTTTTTATTTCATAGGAAATTAACAGGATGTGAAGTATTAATCAATAAATTCATTTAGGGGATGGATGATTCCATTGTATAGTACAACCTGCAGCCTTTGTCATGGCTTGGTGCTTGTATTAAGGACCTGAGTGTAGAGTGGAGCAGACAACAGCTGGTGGGGTGGGATACATGAAGTCTGTAAGTCCTTAGTGAACCAATCAACACAAAACTTATAGCAGCTAAGATGATGGGATGTGGGATCTAAAATGTAACAGAGAAGCTTAGGAAACACGGGAGCAGCATGACCAGGAGCAACATGGATGGCAGGAACAAACAGGAGAAATAAAGCCTAAACAACAAATAATAGCAACACAGAAACACCTATTAAGCAAACAATCACTCAAAGTGAAACACTTGTTTTACATCCACCTTTTCCTGGATTCATTCCATCAGGTAAAGGAGATCTGATTGGCTCGGACTCTCTGACGAAGGAGCAGGTGATCAAGACCAATGCCAACGTCAAAGCCCTGACTTACTGTGACCTGCAGTACATCAGCCTGAAGGGCCTCCGCGAGGTCCTCCGCCTCTACCCAGAGTATGCACAGAAGTTCATCAGTGAGATACAGCACGACCTCACGTACAATCTCCGAGAGGGCCATGGGGCAGATGTAAGTAGCCACCATCCACTTGTACAGTACGTTGCACAACGGGGATTGTTAAAAAACAAATATATGTTTTATATATATATATATATATATATATATATATATATATATATATATATATATATATATATATATATATATATATATATATATATGTTTACACCTGTTTCCTTTTTTGAAGCTATTTAATTTTGGGCACATTTATCATCTGTCGGATGTTCAGTCTAAATGAATCTGAGCAAACCTGCCTCTGTTCCCTTGTTGCCATGAATCCCATTTGCAAGCAGCTCATGGGACTGTTGAAAGCTTCTGAGCAGAAGGCAAAATCAGAAGTCTGATTTAAAAGATTCACGACTGTTTTTTACTGTAATGATCATCTATGTATAGGATCATGAACGCTGCATGGAATTAAATATCATCTGGTACTGAAGATCAGTTGCATGTGACACTCATTGGAGAGGGGATATTGGATTGTGGTGTTAGGAAACTATAAACAATAATACACATCTGAAGCATCCATCAAAAAAGTGGAAACAAAAAAACAAAGTAACATTTCTCACCTCGAATAATAATATTTCTTATTTTTTTAATTTAAAACAGTTCATCTTATGCTGAGCTTTGCAAAAGCATTTACCCCAAACTTTAACATTTTGTCACATTTGTAACCACAAACTTCAATATATTCTATTGGGATTGCATGTGGAAGGAAAATGATACATATTGGAAAAATGTTTTTACAAATAAAAATCTGAAAAGTTTGCCTTAGATTTGTTCTCAGCCCTCTATCCCAGGCATGGAACAGCTCCCCCACATGGCCTGCCATAAAACATGTAGCTAACATGTGGATGAAGGGGCTTAGGTCAGGTGAGACAAATAAATGGACCCTCTTGACTTTCATCCAGCTGCTGTGTGGGAGAAAATAAGCACTGTACCAGAGGTCCAGCTAGAATTTTTTGTTGTCAGTCATTTTGAATGATGGCATCAATAAAATCAGGTCATAATCTATTTTTACTAAGGATGTCCCAATCCTCTCATGTCATCGGAAATTCGGCCCGATCACGGGATTTTTAAATGATCAGAATCGGGTGGAAATGATCAGATATAACCTCATAAAACAAGCATGGCGTTTAAAATTCATCCTGAGATTGAGATTGTCAAACGGACTGACAGTGGCTTAGTTTTCATTTCAACAAGTTCCACTACATCAATATTCACAGTTGCATGGACCAGAACAACACTGTAACGTCACACAATTTACAGCAGGCGGGGAATTGAGACAACATAATAGTGATCTGCTAGCTAGTAGGCTAATGCAGAGCAAACGTGTCGCCTCACTAAAGTGAAAACATCTGCTGTTTGGACACATTTTAAACTGGACAGTGAAGGCAGTGCAGCAGCCACATGCAATGTGTGCAAATGGGGCATTTCACTTGGTGGAAAAGACTGAGCTGCATTCAGCACTGAGAATCTGAACCGGTGTTATGGTGCGTTTACACCGCACACTTTGTCTGCGTCAGGGAGGAGCATAAGATGGCGGAGTGAGAAGACGCCTTGCTGCAGGCTCATATCTTGGTTAAGACTTTATCATTCCTTGATTGCTAACTGGACGCATTTTGCTGTTGAATGTCAACTAAAAACAACTTCGGGTAATTTGGCTGGATAAATTTGGGGAAAAAGACATTTCTTTTTTTTTCAATCAACTTAGTATGCTAGTGTGGTAGCTAAAAATGGAGGACCACGACTACGACTCAGTGACTCTCCTCGAAACTGGTGATGAAGGGATGAGAGATGAGAGACGAGATGGCTGATTCTGAATCCCCGGATCAAACATCATCTAAGGCGGGTAAAATTAATCTGGCTCATACTCCCATTAAAAACCCACTTTCTAAAAAACAAAAGAGAGGCTGCAAATGTTCTCAGGGAGATTGTATTGGCGACACCATCCTGGAGGCTGTGAATGCGCTAGCATTCGAAATGGACACACAAACTGAACTTTTAATCAACTTTGAAAAGCGAATTGAAGAAAACTCCGCTGCCATCATCGCGAACAAGGAACACATCACAGGTCTACAAGAAATGGTCAACAAGTTACAAGAAGAGAATACACGTCTGAAAGAATCTATACTAGAGCAAGCACGCTACAAGAGGAAATGGAATCTGAGATTAAATGGGCTTCCGGAAACGGTTGACACAGTGCATCGCCTGGGAAAAATGAAGGATCCGGCCACTTCAAACAACACTCCAAGATCAATAATCATCCAGTTTGTGACGAGGGCAGTGAGAGATGATGTCTGGAAAAGGTCCAAAAATGCTAAAGTATGTCAGGAAATGCACATCCAGTTCAAAGAGGATTTTTCTAACGAGGACAGAGAGGCTCGGATGGTTCTGTGGCCGCTGGTACGAGATGCCACAATCAGAGGTCAGAGAGCTTTCCTAAAGGAAGGCTATGCTCTTATCAACAACCGCAGAGTGAATCCTACTTGATGCCAATTAACTACCCTGGTTCCTTCATGTCCATATACCCGAAACTTTAAGGAAAAATTATTGTTATTGAAAGTTAAAGGATGTGCTGTTAACTCCTGCTCATCTTATGCTGTATTCTGGTTCTTTTGGAAAGAGCAGGAGACATTTGAATTATTACTTCTTTTATTTCCTTGAATGCTAGGGGGGTCAAAAATAATGTAAAGCTATTTTTCTTTTTTGTAAAGAACAAAAAGCAAATTGCGTTTTTTTGCAGGAAACACATTCTGTTGAAGAGGATGTTGCATTTTGGAAATTACAGTGGGGTGATTCCCTTTTTTTTAGTCATGGTTCATCACATTCAGGATGGGTTCTGATTCTTTTCAATAGATTCCCTGGTAAGTTAATCAGTCACAGTAGCGATTTGGTGGTCATTGGCTTCTTGTAATAACAGAAATTAATGATGTTAATTACATTTTGGTTTGTATCTATGGTTACAATGTTAGGAGTAAAAACAAAACACTAATTTCTGATCTTTGTAAACTCATAACTGTTAGTATGCATTCTTACTCAACTGATAAAGTGATAATAGGAGGAGATTTTAATCTAGCACCGGACTTGTGGGTTGACAGAAATCCTCCTAAGGCTCAATGCCATAAATATGACAATTTGATCATTCAACTGATGAACAGTGCCAATTTAATTGATTGTTGGAGGTCTAAGCACCCTAATTCTAAACTATTTTCTTGGTTTAGTGCCTCAGGTAATGGCTTAAGCTCTAGACTAGACTATTGGCTCACTTCTACATCGATAATGAACTATATTAGAAAATGTGATATCTCTGCCTCTCCCCTAACTGATCACTGTGTCATTTCTATAGAATTGCAATTCGGAAAACTTGACCCTAACCTAACTTCTGTGTGGAAATTCAATAATAGTCTGCTAGACAATTCTGTTTTCTGCAGTGAAACCAAAAAGCTAATAGTGGAGGTTGCCAGTCTGGAAATGTCAGCTGTTGGTAAATGGGTGTGGCTTAAATATAAAATTAGAGAATTAGCTATTGATACTAGTAAAAAAATATCCAAATTAAGGAAGCAAAAACAATTTAAGATTATCACTAATATTAATTTTCTCTCCCAAAAAAATTATTTTTCACCTGATGAATTGTCCGAATTACTTAAATTACAAGGGGAAATAGATAATCTATACTTAAACAAAGCAAAGGGGGCCTTCATACGTTCACGTGCTAAATGGATCGAAGAGGGTGAGAAAAACACCTCATATTTTTTTAATTTGGAAAAACAAAGACAACAGAAAAAGAGAATATCTAAGCTAGAAATAAATGGATTGATTTCGGAAAGTAAAAGTCAAATTGAAGAAGAAATATATAATTTCTATTCTAACCTATATAATTCCAATTACTCAGAAGTAAACTGCTCATCTTTTTTGAATATGATTAAGGAACATAATAAAGGTATTTGATAAGAACTTTAAATCTACTATGGAAGAACAAATCAGGATCGAGGAATTAGATATGGCTATCGTGAAAATGTCCCTAGGAAAATCTCCTGGTCTAGACGGGCTAACAACTGAATTTCATAGATTTTTTGGGAACGATATTGGAACGATGTTATTTGAAGCCTTTTTGGAATGCATCTCGACAGGAAACCTTTCTAGTACAATGAAGCATGGAATAATCACTTTAATTCCCAAACCCAAAAAGGATATACAAAAATTGGATAATTGGCGAACTATTACACTCTTATGTACTGACTATAAAATTTTGGCCCATGTTTTTTAGAGTGAATACTGGTCTTAAGGAGATAATAGATGAAAGCCAGTCAGCCTTTGTTAAAGGTAGAAGTATACATAACAATGTTAGATTTGTACTTGATCTACTATTTCAATTCAATTCAGTTTATTTATATAGCGCCAATTCACAACAGATGTCATCTCAAGGCACTTAACAAGAAGTCATTTCAATACATTTATACAAACATTCCAATCAGTTAAAAAGTTTCCTATTTAAGGAATCCCAGCAGATTGCGTCAGTCATTGGCGTGAGGTTGGGCCCCGTTGATGCAGACTTTCCAACCACAGCAATCCTTCAGCAATCCCTCATACTGAGCAAGCATGTAGCGACGGTGGAGAGGAAAAACTCCCCTTTAACAGGAAGAAACCTCCAACAGAACCAGGCTCAGTAGGAGCGGCCATCTGCCACGACCGTCTGGGGGTTTGAGAAGACAGAGCAGAAACACAGAAGGAACAGAAGATCTGATATAAGAGAACTTTCTATGTTACAGAAAGTAAAAAGTTGATAACAGGACACAGTGGATGTTCAGTTACTGGGAGCATCATCCCAGTCGATGCCCCCCGTCCAACAGGGCATTGCAGCCAAGCAGGATACCAGGTATATCTTCTATGGAGAGAAAAACACTGAGAGAAAACAAAGTTAACAGTCGAAATAACAGAATGTACTGTAATACAACTGGAGAGTAGTAGGAGAAAAGGAAGTAGCAGAGTGAAGAAAAGTGGTAAGTCTGTCCTCCAGCAGTCTAAGCCTATATCAGCATAACTACAGAGATAGCTCAGGATGACCTTAGCCACTCTAACTATAAGCTTTATGAAAAAGGAAAGTTTTAAGCCTGGCCTTAAAAGTAAACAGAGTGTCTGCCTCACGGACTAAAGCTGGGAGCTGGTTCCACAGGAGAGGAGCCTGATAACTAAAAGATCTGCCTCCCATTCTACTTTTAGAAATCCTAGGAACTACAAGTAAACCTGCAGTCTGAGAGCAAAGGGCTCTGTTAGGAACATAAGGAACAATTAGATCTCTGATGTATGATGGAGCTGATTATTAAGGGCTTTGTATGGAAGAAGAAGGATCTTAAATTCTATTCTGGATTTAACAGGGAGCCAATGAAGGGAAGCTAAAACAGGAGAAATGTGATCTCTCTTTTTAATATTCATCAAAACTCTTGCTGCCGCATTTTGGATCAACTGAAGGCTTTTAATGGCATTTTGTGGACTTCCTGATAGTAAAGAATTACAGTAGTCCAGCCTTGAGGTAACAAATGCATGGACTAGTTTCTCAGCATCACTCCTGGACAGGATGTTTCTAATTTTAGCAATATTCCGGAGGTGAAAGAAAGAAATCTTAGAAACCTGTTTAATATGGGATTTAAATGTCAAGTCTAGGTCAAAAATAACGCCGAGGTTCTTTACGTTATTACTGGGGGCCAATTTAATGCCATCCAGATGGCAACTTCTGTCTTGTCAGAATTTAAAAGCAAAAGGTTTTGGGTCATCCATGTTTTTATGTCTTCCAGACATGCCTGTAATCTACCTAACTGACTGGGTTCATCAGGATTTATGGATAAATATAGTTGTGTATCATCTGCATAGCTGTGGAAATTTATCCCATGCTGTCTAATGATTCTACCAGTTGGGAGCATATATATGGTGAACAGAATTGGTCCAAGCACAGAACCCTGTGGAACTCCACTACTAGACTATAGAGACTGCATTGATGAAGGAAGCCTAATTCTGTTCCTTGATTTTTATAAAGCATTCGATACTACTGAACACTCCTTTTTGTTGAATGTCTTAACATTTTTAGGATTTGGTTAAAAAAAAATTGTAAGCTAATCAAAATGTTCTACTATGATATTTATAGCTCAGTGTCCCTCAATCCAGGATTTAAAACAAAATTTAGGATTCAACGTGGTATCCGTCAAGGGTGTCCCATCTCCCCAAAATTATTCATCTTGTGCACTCAATTATTGGCCCTCTGCATTATCAAAAATCCAGAAATACAAGGAATTCAGATATTTAATAGAGAGGTTAAATTAAGTCAATTTGCAGACGACACAGCATTATTTTTGAAAGATAGTTCAATGGTCAGTAAAGCTCTTAATATTATAACAGTCTTTTCTAAGGCTTCAGGATTGGGGCTCAATATCAAGAAATTTGAAATTCTACCCATTCATAATTGTGCTCAAAAATTTATTTAGTCAATTACAGTTCAAAAGGAAGTTGAATATTTAGGAGTGATATTATCTAAAAATACTAAAAGAAGAGAAGAGGTAAACATCTTGGAACGTTTAATAGACATGAAAAAGGGACTCAGCTCTTGGCTGACAGGAGATTTGACTATATTCAGTAGGTCCCTATTAATTAAAGCTGATGGCATTTCAAAAATAGTATATCCCTGTCATGCCATGTTTATCTCAAGGGAAAACATTAAAAAAGCAAATTCCATTATCTTTAAATTTCTATGGAAAAATAAGACTCATTATATTCAAAGAGCTCAGCTGGTTAAAAGTTATGAAAAAGGAGGTATTAAAGCACTGGACTTTGAGGCAATGATCGGAACATTCAGGATCAAATGGTTGAAAACCTTCATTAAGGAACAAGACTCCATGTGGTTTCATATCCCTAATTCTATTTTTAAGCAGTTGGGTGGAATTGATTTTTTTATAAGATGTGACTTTGAATTAAGTAAGATAGCAGTTAAACTATCCAAATTTCACGAGCAAACTATCCTTTTTTGGAAAATGATATTCCAACATAATTTCTCTCCACATAAGTCGATTTTATGGAATAATAGATCGATATTAGTTGGCAAGAAAAGGATTTTCAATAAGATGTGGTTTAACAAAGGTGTTATATTTGTTAATGATCTTCTTGATTGTCAAGGTAATTTAATAGATTTGAAGTCCTTCAACACTAAATTCGACCTTAATTGTTGTTACAAAGAATTTTGCAAAATATGCAAGGCAATCCCCTTGGCATTAATTCAGTTGATCAAGAATATCATTACATATTCCAAGGTAAAGATTTTGGTACCAAGTTTATTAGTAAATAACTGTAACCTGCTTGATCCCAAATGTAATAATAAGGTAATTAGTAATGCCATGAAGGAAAGGATCTACCACGAATATAACAGGAACTCTTTTAAGAAACGGACAATTTTTGACTGTGGGACTGTATGGGAAAATGCCTTCTCTAAATACATCAAATGGCCTGTTAACCCCAAGGTTAAGGAAACTCATTTCAAGATTATCAATGGAATATATCCTGTTTCTAAGTTCCTGGAAAAAAGATTTAAATTTGTAGCTGATAAATGTGCCTTTTGTGAAGCTGAAGATGAATCTTTAGAAAATCTTTTTTTTCCTGCCAACACTCGCAACGGTTATGGATGGACATTAAAAACTGGCTTAATCTCAAACTTCATATCCCTCTATTTGATGTTGGAGACGTTCTATTATATGTTAAAAACTTGAACTCTACCTTTTCAGATGTCATTAATATTGTTGTTTTATTAGTTAAATACCACATACATTGCAGCAAACGGAGAAATGGTAAACCCTCCTTTGAATGTTTTCTTAATGAGTTTAAACAATACTTTGTTTCTATTAGTAGTATAAAAGATTGGAAGCCAGCCAGAATTATCTCACAGCAGATTAAGGATAACCTACTCTTCTGAATATTTGTATTAACCCTGCCTTGCTAATTTACATTGATTTATATTACTGTGTTAAATGTGTGATCGCCCCCTAGCGGTTCTTTTTTTTTTTTTTTCTTTGTTCCTACGTCCCCTACGAGAGTCTGTATTTTGGTCTGTAGTATTGTTCAAGTTCTGAATGATAATAAAAAAAAATAAATAAATTTAAAAAAAACTTTGTCTGCGTCAGGCAACGCTCCCAACGCATCTAGTTTGACGCATGTACGTTGAAGCTTGCAACGCTTGCTTCTGAGCAAAAAAAAGAGCGTGTGGGCGGGGCTTCCTCTGTTGCCAGACGTTCTGAACTATGGCGGATCGTATAGAGCAGTGTTTCTCAAACTATGGGGCGAGCCCCACTAGTGGGGCGCAGAGGTATTGCAGGTGGGGCGTGACATCAACGGGATTTAAATAGTTTTCCCCCCTAGATTCTGTCGTTGTGAATGTTTCACTTCACTGTAAATTAAATCAACCAGCTCCCCCCTCTCACAAAATTAAACACACCCAAATAAATTAGCAATTGTGATCATCATTGTAAACAGAACCGGGACCTGGAACATCGGGCTGGGAGTTTGACGTTGGAATATATCGCAGCAGAACAAAACAAGCTGAAGTAGCCGCATTATCAGAGATTCCATCTACAAAATGTACAAATATCTAAAAAGATCAGGGAACGTTTCAGAGTCAGAGAAGTCACATGGTCAACCACGCAGGAAATACAGGGATGACATTTGTTGTATTCTACTTTTTTGAGGCTATTTTTTATTAGGCAGTACATATGTTTTAATTATATCTTTTTTTAGCTTTAGAAGTAATAGGCCTGTTTATATTATTCAGGGTAGTAAAACATGACTCTGTTACCAGTATTTTATAGGGTTGAAGGTTTTACGTAAACAAACTCTTGAGTAAAGATATGAATTGAAAGCAGGGAGGATCAGCTATAACTCTAATTCATGTTACAACCCAGTTCATGGTACGGTCAGGAGACCTGGAGAAAATAAATGACCTGTCAAGATGTAGAAGGAGGAGAGAGGAGTCATGTGATATGTTCTTTGTTCTTTTGGAAATAAAAATGGTACAGCCTTGTAGGAAAGCGAGTCAGATCTTGTCTGGCTCCCATCTGCAGGTGCGTGCTTTGTGAAAACAGATATCTGTGGTTCTGTGTGTTGTGTTTACTCTCTGTCTCTCAGCTCTGGGTCTTATTTTGAAACAGTTCCCGCTGGGGTTTTGGAGTTCGGCGCCCCTCCCCTCTCTGAGTAAAAAAAAGCGAGTTCCAGAGCATATAATGAGAAGAAGCCGACACTATCTTGCTCTTTATTTATTTTATTTTTTTATTTTTTATTTTGTACTTTTGAAAGCTTTGTAAATCTGATAAAACTACAACTTTTATTTTCTCCAACTGTGAGCTGAAGTTCTACATGTAGCAACTACTGACAGCATATATTTCTGAGCCGGTTTTATACCAGTGCACAACCCCTTTTTCCAACTAATTTATACCCTTAAAAACTTGTAGACTAACTCGGCTATTTAAATAAATAAAACACTTTAAAATCAGGCGTGGTCACCATTCTGTTGGGGCAATAAAAGCAGGGGGGGCTTGTGTATGCTCCTTTGTCCAAAGTGGGGAATGATAAAAAAAGTTTGAGAACCACTGGTATAGAGAGTGATTTGATAACTTACCCAACATCCCGATCTCTTCAGCGATCTTCATCCAAGCAAGTTCCTTTACATTCCTGTCTTTATACAAAAACGAGGACGGATCATACAATTCTCTGCGATTGCAGACGGCTACAATAAGCTAGTTTCCCATTGTTGAAAATGTTTTTTTTCCTGCTCCTGCTTCATTCAAGATACGTGTGGTGGCGTCGCTACAGTCAGACGCTCCGATTGGTTTTGCGCACTGCATCAAGTGCGTCAAGTCCGTCAAAAGTTCAGCTAGCTGAAGTTCTGCGTTGCTGCGTTTGCTACGTTGCCGCTTGAAACGCAGGTAACGCTTGAAAAGTTGACGGAGCCAACGAACACAACGCACCACAGAGACGCTGACGCACCTCTGACAGACTCAACCATAGACTTTACGTGTAATCTTGCCGCAACTGACGCTGACGTTTGGGGCGGTGTGAACGCACCATTACACCATTTTCGGTGACCATCAGATTCTGTGACTCTGAGTGGCACTGTTTCGTTAATTCCTCTATAGGTCACCAGTTGTGACAATAGATGCTCCTATCATATTATGTGACCCCTCCATCACTCATGAAAGAAAGATTTTCAGAGGGTTGAAACTTTTTTAGGTAACAGTGTGTGCATAGCTAAGTTATAAAATTCACAGTTTTTGAGTGTAAAGGTGACAGAAGGATAGTGGCTCAGAGGTCACCAATTCAAACAGCTCACAGGTCCTATCATATAATGTGACGCTTCCATACCCTTTGCAAAACAATGTTCAGCTCATATCAGATTTTAATAATGGCATTAAAGAGGCTATATGCAATTTTCTGAAATTTAAACTCGCGACTGACACCTGTGGCCAAAAAACAGAACTGCTCTTCCTTTCTGCTCGCTTTCGCAGCGCGCGCTTCTACGCCGGTCGCTCTCAATCTTCGATCTTTTTCGGAACTTGTCAGGGGTTTAACTTTTTTAGTCTTATGTGGAGTTACTGTTGGTGTCAAAGTTGTCCTTGGTCTCTTCTGTGTATTCTAGGGCTGTAATCAACCAAAGAAATTCTTGGTCGACTGAAACCGTGAAATTCCGACCAAAAATCGACTAATTTGCCGGGGGTGGGGGGAAGTGTTCTGACAGCATTTTGCATTACGTGCATCTGTGCAATATAATATGCCGTGATTACTGCAATTACACTAAACAGCAAGGCAATTCAGGGAAGATTATCTTTATTAAACATGCGTGATCAAGACAAGTACAAACGGAATAAAGCTGTGCATTGGGCTCAAAACAAAGACTGTGGGCACGGCGCAATTCCACATTAGGCAAAAAAATAAAAAACCTGACCAAATCCAGTAAACAGAAATAAATCTGCACAGTAATAAAAGGGAACCATATGTTCGTTATTATTAGCAATAAAATGAAACAAAATAAATAGGGCTGTAATCAACCAAATTCTGCCACACTGCCGATGTCTTTGACATGTTAGAGGACTCACTGTAGTAAACGCTAAACTAAAATATTCATCAAGCCACACAGGGCTTAATTTGAGCCAGATCCTGCCGGAACAGGATCCCCCACCTGTTGATTCTGACCTATTTTGGCTGATCCAGCACCCCTCTCATGTATAAAATATTATATATAAAATTTTAAAAAACTATTTTAAATTTATTAAATTAAATAATAATATGCGTTGGCATTCATAGACCAAATCCCGAGATTGTAATGCTGTGGAATGTGTGTTTTGTTTTTTGTAAGCTCAGATTTATATATGTAATGGTTTATGCCATGATTATGCGTTAGTGTCGTTGCACTGTTCAGGGGGTGGGGCACTGTTCTGCAGGCTGCGCGCGGGGGAGTGCGAAGTTGACTGCCGGGGAACTGGTGTGTGTCTGTAAATGGAGCCAGACAGACAACCGGTTTATGTGAGAGTTCTTTTGATTACTGTTTTGTACGGCGTGATTGCGGCCAACAGCAGTCAGCATCAAAGCATTCGATTACAGCCATTGTCTTCATCTATCGGAGAACATTACAATATTTAAAACATTCAGGCCTGAAAGGCCCACATCATGTTTTTACACGTTTTTTTCCCGCTACCATTTACTGGTTCCGGGACCTGTGCGCGTCTTTGGTCATGCCTGCGCTGTCATGTATTTTGTGTTCCGGCACCTAATGATTTACAAATTAAGCACTTAAGCCACCTGGACGTTCTTCAATCTCCCTGTAGACTGTTAAAGCAATATCACACTATAGGCAGCGCTGTTGTAGCCTACTCTAACATCAGCACCAATCAACTCTGATGGAATGTCTCTTGTCCAATCAAATTTCAAAAGTTAACACAGATTAAAATCAACCAATCAGAGTTTTGGTCGACTCAGAAGCATCGACCAATAAGTCGACCAGTCGACTAGGACTTTACAGCCCTAGTGCATTCGCACAATCCATTGAACTGCTTGCGAGTGCTGACTAGCGGTGGTGGCAGAGTGATCTGAAACATTTAACATGAACGCGCTTGATGTCACATCCGCAGACAGCGCAGGAAAATCCGACCCGACAGAAAATAGAAGAAATTGGATACAGGCTTATAGGTGCACCCACTGTGAGCTGACAAGGTGTCAGTATGATCATCAGGAGATGTTTGAGTCATAAATGGTCAAATAAAAAGGCCATTGTTATGTTTATTTTGGGGAAAAAGTTGCATATAGCCTCTTTAAGGATTTTTACAAAGTGGCACTACAGGTCCTTCTAAAAAAATTAGCATATTGTGATGAAGTTCATTCTTTTCCATAATGTAATGATAAAAATTAAACTTTCATATATTTTAGATTCATTTCACACCAACTGAAATATTTCAGGTCTTTTATTGTTTTTAAACTGATGATTTTGGCATACAGCTCATGAAAACCCCAAATTCCTATCTCAAAAAGTTTGCATATTTCATCCGACCAATGAAAGAAAAGTGTTTTTAATACAAAAAAAGTCAACCTTCAAATAATTATGTTCAGTTATGCACTCAATACTTGGTCGGGAATCCTTTTGCAGAAATGACTGCTTCAATGCGGCGTGGCATGGAGGCAATCAGCCTGTGGCACTGCTGAGGTGTTATGGAGGCCCAGGATGCTTCGATAGCGGCCTGAAGCTCATCCAGAGTGTTGGGTCTTGCGTCTCTCAACTTCCTCTTCACAATATCCCACAGATTCTCTATGGGGTTCAGGTCAGGAGAGTTGGCAGGCCAATTGAGCACAGTAATACCATGGTCAGTAAACCATTTACCAGTGGTTTGGGCACTGTGAGCAGGTGCCAGGTCGTGCTGAAAAATGAAATCTTCATCTCCATAAACCTTTTCAGCAGATGGAAGCATGAAGTGCTCCAAAATCTCCTGATAGCTAGCTGCATTGACCCTGCCCTTGATAAAACACAGTGGACCAACACCAGCAGCTGACATGGCACCCCAGACCATCACTGACTGTGGGTACTTGACACTGGACTTCAGCCATTTTGGCATTTCCTTCTCCCCAGTCTTCCTCCAGACTCTGGCACCTTGATTTCCGAATGACACGCAAAATTTGCTTTCATCCGAAAAAAGTACTTTGGACCACTGAGCAACAGTCCAGTGCTGCTTCTCTGTAGCCCAGGTCAGGCGCTTCTGCCGCTGTTTCTGGTTCAAAAGTGGCTTGACCTGGGGAATGCGGCACCTGTAGCCCATTTCCTGCACACGCCTGTGCACGGTGGCTCTGGATGTTTCTACTCCAGACTCAGTCCACTGCTTCCGCAGGTCCCCCAAGGTCTGGAATCGGTCCTTCTCCACAATCTTCCTCAGGGTCCGGTCACCTCTTCTCGTTGTGCAGCGTTTTCTGCCACACTTTTTCCTTCCCACAGACTTCCCACTGAGGTGCCTTGATACAGCACTCTGGGAACAGCCTATTCGTTCAGAAATGTCTTTCTGTGCCTTACCCTCTTGCTTGAGGGTGTCAATGATGGCCTTCTGGGCAGCAGTCAGGTCGGCAGTCTTACCCATGATTGCGGTTTTGAGTAATGAACCAGGCTGGGAGTTTTTAAAAGCCTCAGGAATCTTTTGCAGGTGTTTAGAGTTAATTAGTTGATTCAGATAATTAGGTTAATAGCTCGTTTAGAGAACCTTTTCATGATATGCGAATTTTTTGAGATAGGAATTTTGGGTTTTCATGAGCTGTATGCCAAAATCATCCGTTTTCAAACAATAAAAGAAACATTACATTATGGAAAAGAATGAACTATATCACAATATGCTAATTTTTTGAGAAGGACCTGTATGTTTGTTCATGAGGAATCAGTGAAAAAGCGCCCCCTAGAGTCACAGAGTCTGATGGTCACAGAAAATGGTGTAACACCGCCAGTATGACAAAAATACTGAGCCAGCCGACACCATAAGATAAGTTAAAAAAACAAAGAGACATTGCCTAAGGACAGCGAAAAGGTCAAAAAGATCATAGCCAAGACAGCTGGACTTGGACGAATCTCATATGGTAGAGCGTCATTTACATACTTAAAAAAAGACTTAAAAAGACAACTTGGGTGTGTTGTTCTTTTTCTTTTTATTATTTTAATGCATTGAAGAAGGAACGGGACTCTGTATCGGCAGATATTTAAAATCAAATGACTCGGGGGTGCAAAAAAATATGATCAGGACATCCTTAATTTTTACCTATCAATTTTTAAAATGACCATAATGACATTCAGTAGTATTTAATTTTCATTCATTTTAACTCAAATTCAGTCTGAACTAACTGAACAGAGAATCTACATCATGCCATCACACATGGAGCAGATTAATAGGCTACATATATTAATTATGAACATTTCACCTGCTGTGGCCTGAACACTCCGCATGGAGCTGAACTGTTGTCCTGATGGAGGCTGAATCTGTGCTCTGCTGCCACACTGGAGACTGGAATTATAAACACCACTTCAGCCAAAATGTTGAAATCAGGGAACATTTCTCCAACTATAGTGATCAGAATTGGGTAATACTCTCTAAATGAGGGCTTTTCTGATCGCTTCAGTGGGAGGAAATTCCTGCATGCGCTCCTTCTGCATCAGTGGTTAAGCTGCAGTGATGAGTCTCAGAGAGTGTCTGTGACTCATCGCTGGTCCGTGTCCGGTGCTGTCACAGACACTCTCCAAAGCCTTCGTAACTCTTCAACGGCCTGCCTGTCAGCTCCCTGTTAGCGAGATGCACTGAGTACGGTGTCCAGATCGGAGATGATGCTCAGATGCTCCCATGGGAATCTTTTTGTGATTGATTAGTTACCTGTACTCTGTGTTTAAAGTTGAAAATGTCTGCGCATTGCACCAATTGGTCAAGGGTGTAATTTGCAATCTGTCAAAATAACCTTCATTTTTTTCCGTCACAGTTTTAAAAGAAAAAAGGTCAAATACGGAAAATATTTGATTAATGCGACCCCTGCATTGCACATCACTAATACACCATTCCTATAATAAAACATTGTGTTAGCAGCACCATGCTATCAAACAGTGCAAAGACTTGAGACTGGGGTGGAGGTTCATGTACCAGCAGGACAACGACCCAAAACGTACAGGAAGAGATTTTATGGGATGGTTTAGATGAATAAGTACAGTTAATACAATTTTATTTCATTTCACAGCTATTCACTGCTTTGTGTTGGGCCAACATAAAATTCCAAAAATACGTTTACATTTACGTTGATATTGTGATAAAATGTAAAAAAATAAAAAAAGAGTATACTTATAAATGCTGCTGTATGTCATTTATGGTCTATTTAGAATCATACAGAAGAAATATAGATTGACTATAATTAATGATGAGGATGTTGGAAGCAACTTGAATGAATGAATCAGAGGAATAAAAACTTGTATCACTGCTAACAGAGAAAAGACAGCAGCGTTATTTAAAACTATCCGTTAAAATGTGGAGAAAACTAGTGACCCGAAGACAGACTCGTGTTAAGAGGGGTCTCATGGAGAAAAGCTGTGTTTGACCCTTCTACCATATCACAGTTTGACATGCATGTAGCTTTCACGTGCCTCCATTTAAAGTCCTGCCCTCAAACACACTGACTGAACTTTCCACTGCAGCAGCAGCAGAGGGAGAAAAACACAGAAACCAGAATATATGAGTGCTGCCGTTTGAAGCTTTCCTGCTGCTAAAAATAGAGGAGGGGGGAAGCACGGGTTCTCCCTGACTGGCTCTCCCTCCTCAGTTGTTGCTAAGATTGGATCCTGCTCGCTAAAAATAGAACAGCCAGTCAAGGAGGAGATAAGGAGGAGGAGGAGGTAGAACTTGTGCTATCTCATTTTCTATTCTCCTTCTCTCCCTCTCCACTGCAGTGGAACTGTTTGTTTCTCCAGGGCACCGCACAATTACTGCAGAGCGTGTATATCTTTGTGAACAATATCTTGACAGATGTGCACTTTGCTGCCCATATATCAGGATTGAGGCAAAAAATATCAAATCTGTTATCGAGGGAAGCGTGCAGACATGTCAGCCATGCAGATAGGTGTATGCTTAATTCATCCAAAAATATAATGGAAGAGCTAGCGTTGTAAAGCGGGGGGGAAATCAGTTAGTGAAAGTCTCTCCATCCAAGTCACCTCACTGTGAAATCATCAACCAATCACCTGCTGACATGATATTACTTCAAGTTCTCTCCTCCTGTGCTCTTTAATCTCTGTACGAGGACAATGACAAGGAGAGCGAGATCCCCCCCCCCACACACACACAAAGATGTTCCAACTGCTGCACACAAACTAGTAAAATATCCCGTTTTTATGCAGAGTTTACATTATCCCCACACATGCGGTCAGGTTTCTGAATAGCAGCCCAGCTCCACCACCCAAACCCTCGCACACGCCTTCACACGGGAGCTGTACACTTATCACACCCCCGCATCGCAGAGAGCTCCTTGGTTTCCCGTGGAGCTGGGAGCTAAGATTAGAAACAGAGCTAAAAATAAAACTGGCTGCCACAGAGGAGGAGGGGGGCAAAAACGAGAGAATGCTGAGCCGGCAGGGATGGAGTGGAAAGAGTGAGAGTTGATTAAGAGATGATGGGAGTGGGAGAGTAGATTGGGGAAATGGGGAAGCAGAGGGGCGTTGGCTTTTCTGGTGCAGAGAGTGATCAAAGTGATTCACATCTAATCACACAGGCAGTAAAACGAGGAGATAAAGTTTTGGATGATATTAGAGTGAAGCTCCTGGAAGAGAAGGTGGAGGTTTGACAAGTTGCCAGCAGTTCTACTTCATCTTCACTTTTTCCTCCATAATATATCCTAATCCTGTCTTCGTGAGGCTGTTTTTACTACATAAACCTGATTTATAGAGATGCACCAATCAGGCTTTTTCAGGCTGACACAGATCTTTGAGGTCTGATTTGTTCATTTTCATATTGACTGATTTCAATGTTTTGTTCTAAGGACTAAAAGACATAAAAGAGAAAGAGATGTTATTCCCATTATGGATCAAATGTCCCTAATCTTTACCAACTTAAAAAAGTACCTCGAAGTACTTGGTTCTTTGTTTAAACAGATGTGAAGAAAAGGAGGAGGAAATCCAGTTTTCCAATATTTGATCTGATTGATTCTGGAAAAAAGAAACAAACTTTCAAACTGACAGAAAATGTTGTAATTTACAGTAATTAGAGAAACCATCCATCTACACCGTCTATTCTTCCAGAGTTGCAAGGGGGGTAAGCGTCTATCTCCAGCAATCATCGGGCGAGAGGTGGGGTCCACCCGGGACAGGTCCCCAGTTCATTCCAGGGAAACATAGAAACACAGGACAAACAACCATGCACACACCTAACGGTCATGTTTTTGGACTGTGGGCGGAAGCCGGAGTACCAGGAGGGAACTTACGAATGCACATGGAGACCACGTAATTCAATGCAGAATGACCCGAGGCTGGTGTAGGTACCAGATGTGCTCGGGTAGCCTCATCTGCTTGGGCCCTGGTGCCTGCCTATATGACATCGTATTACATGATTGGCTGGACGTTAGCATGTTGACGTACTGCACAGTAAAAAAAAAAAAGAACTTTACTGAACAAAAAGCAAGTATACAACATAAGAACAAATGAAATATACGGAATAATTCAACAGATACAGTGTATGCAGAAATGTGAATTGTTTTTTTGTTGATAGTCGGATATTGATCTTATGTATAGTTACATATTTATAATCTTTTTTGGGGGGTATTCTAACTAAAAATAGTCGATGGTCATGAAAGATTTAAAAACTGTTAATACAGTGATGGGAAAAACTACATCCACCCTACATTCTTCAATAAGATTTAAAAGTAGCAGCCAGCTGCTCATCAGCAGGCGTGAACACTACTCTAAACACAGAGATGTTGGCAGTTGTTGCTCTGCATGACTAAGGTGTGTTTTACACACATTGGTCTTAAAGAAGCAATTTCAGGTGTCTGTAAATCCACAGGAGCTGGAAACAATAAATTAGCCCCCAAAAAAGGGAATTTTAGAGCAGGAGTTGTAGTTGTCTCTGAAGGAGAACCCTTATCATCTACTATCTGAAGTTTCTTCTTGTACACTCCAGGCTTTGGATCACCCTTATCCAAACAGTTTGTGCTGACTCCAGGATTTCCTTGCCCATTATATTCAACATCAACACTTCCAGTACATTACAGCTCCACAGTTTTGCATTTGTTTCTACCTGATGGTGATATTTTCCACATAAAGCAGATAGAGCAGATCATCCAACTTCTGTAAATGTGGTGACATATTTACATGTATTGTTCTTATTGTGAGGGCTTACACTTTTATCAAACAAAAAGGTTCTGTTTCCAGCCTGTATAAGAGCTTCTTCATGTTTTAGATGGGACAAAATATTCAGTCAGATTTTTTTAAAGTACAAAAAAACTTAATCATGTATTTAAACTCTTTACTGTGCGTTAATCCACGACTTTTCCTCAGATAAATTCCATCAAAAGCAAAATGAGAATTTTGGGATCGAGCTCCAGAAATATCTCTTGACTCACATTTTGATGTGAACAACCTAAAAGATTGTAGTTTTTCTTCCTACTGATGCATTTTTAAGTCACACTGTACAATCTCAATGCATTAGGAGGATGTTTCTAAAGTGCATTTTTCTGTCTACACACAGTTTCAGCATTGTCTCTTTAATTTATGCAAAGCATAATTTCTAGAAGAATTAAAGAGGCTTCCAGCAAAGGCTGAGTCCTTCCAAGCTATGCAGCAATCCTGGCTTACGGATGTACACCAGAGTCCACCAGACTTTCTGCAGCCAGGTAAAACAATCTCAATAGGAACAATCTAGGATTTTCAATACCTACAGTAAATGTTACTGTGAAAAGATTCAGTGGGGTGGCGGAAATCTCTTTACATAAAGGTCAAAGGCCAGAGACAGCTGGTCCATCAGTCCGTCCGTCTATCCATCCATCCATCCATCCATCTATCCATCCACACTCCGGCCAGAGCAACACCCACATTACAACAGATGAGGCCCCAATCCATCTATCCATCTTCCACCCCAATCTGCCATCGCTCATACAGTATAGCAGACACCAAGGTACTTGAACCCATTCACCTGAGGCATGGACTGAGCCTCCCACCCAGTTTATCATCCGTCTGTGATCAATACAGCCACATGGGTTCCAGGGTCGCTCAGAATCACTCATCACACTTTACCAGTTGATCTAAAACTATAACCTGTTACTGCATTTAAAATAAGCACAAGTAGAATTTTAATTTAGTTTTTTTTTTTATGTAACAAATAAACATCCTACAACTACTGGGAATTTTGAAAACAAGAACTCATTGTTCATTTCCTCAAAGCTACAGAGGATCAAAATTATAGATACAAGCTGAAATCTTCACATATACCCACCAATATTTGATCAAATGTCCTTTAGGACATTATAATTAGACAAGACTCACATATTTTCAGCCTTGGTAGGTCCTGGCATTTTTCTTCCTGAATATGAATTCTCTCTTACATGGCAAAATTGGTCAAGTTGAGGTTGAGGGTGGAGCTTTGGGAACACCTTTCAAGAAACCTAACAGGCGCGTTTCCACTATCAGAACTTCAGGGAAATCTTACTGGATCTTCACAGTATGCGCGTTTGGGGCCATTCCAGGAACCAAGCGAGTACCAGCCTTGGAGTATGCACTCTGAAATGGCCGGGTACAGTCGCTGGGTGGGAGCTGTGGTTAACTCATGCTGATTGGTTTATAATTCAGAGGGAAATGAGCAGAAGTCAGCAAACAATTATTTGTAAAATAAGAAGAAATGCTGGCAAAGCAGTTTATAACAACATAGCAAAAAGAAAAGCAGCAACCATCCCTGCTTATTGTTGATCTCATGTTATTTCTACTGCTGTGGGCACGTTTTGCCGCTGATCAGTGATGCCACTCACTGCCAACAGAGGCGGAAGTCTAGTTAATTCCTTAAAGGGCCAATTTTGTATGGAGACACGACGGCTGAGAGGAGCGGGCCAACAGATTTACTGTAAAATTACCCCTAATGGTAGCCTCCTTAATCCATTATAAAACCAGTTTTTATGTGTGTTTGAGATCTTTTTCTTGCTGGAATGGCCAACTGTGTAAGGGCTTCAACCATCTAGAGATTGGTTTGAGATGAATTCCAGGAATTTGGAGGCCATCCTTCTTTCTCATTATACCTTCCACTTTGTGCAAATAACCACTACCACTGACAGTGATACAGACTCTCAGCATGATGCTGCCACCACCATGCTTGACATTTGGTGCAGTGTTAGGTTAAAAAGCCTGACCTTGGCATACTAATTGGCAATCTTTGACCATGAAAAAGAAATTCGGCTTGTTCATGTTGGTAGTTTTTTTTTTCTTTCTTGACCAACACCTTTTCAGTTCAGACTGATGTTAAACTCGCTTCACTGTGAACCGTGACAGTGGTGTTCCTTCATCCTCGGTGGTTCCTGGGTTGTTCCTGAACAGTCTAACCTATTTAGTTTTCTCTCAGGTTGAGATTCTGAGTCAGGTGGTTTAAACTTGAACACATTTGAATGTTTGAGTAGAGCATTGATTTCTAAAAGACATCAGAACTGCTTTTTCAGTAGAAAAAAGGATTGAATGTACATACTGTAGTTTTTTTCTGGTTATATTGACCACTTAAAGCTCTTTACACTAGAACCACATTCACCTACTAACACAAACGTGCAAACCATTATCAGTGTTGGGAGTAACGCGTTACAAAAGTAATTTATTACTGTAATGCATTGATTTTTGCTATAACGCGGTAATGTAAGGCATAACTGGGGGAAAAAATTTAATATTTTACTCTGTACAAATGTCAGTAATGTGCGTTACAATGCATTGTTTACCCAGAATAAAATGGTAGGTTTTCTTTTTCTTCATACAAATTCGCCAAAATCACCGCGAGATCAGCAGAGGAGAAACGTCCTCGCAAAATGTTTCACTTCCTGTAGTCAAACAGAGCAGAGATGAGTGAGCCTGCAGCTGATCTAACATCGGATAGTACATTCTCCAGATGCGATTGTTCCTTGTATTGCACCATGAACCATCACTGTGGCTATTGTATCTTACTGTTTTTAACCACAATCCAAGCTCAGTCGGATTCCAAATCACCTTCTACTGGATGTGTAATAAGATAATTGAGCATCATCAGCTACATTTAGATTTCCAAATCCATATTTGCATTTTATTTTGGTGAGAGTAACTTAAAAGCAATGCAATGGTAGTGTAATGCCTTACATTTTAAATACAGTAATATTGTAATGTAACAAATTACTTTGAAATTACAGTAACAAGTAATAAATAATGCATTACAGTTTTGAAGTAACTTGCCCAACACTGACCATTATACACTGATCAGTGGACTAGTTGGGGATAAAAGCCTTTTCCAGGGGCACATATGCATGTGAAAGGAAGCTGGAATCAAACCCACAACCTACAACATCTACTGTTTTCTCTGAGCCACAGTCATCCCACATTAAAGTTTCTGATCTGGCCTTTCTTAAAAGTCCAACCTTGGCTTATGCTTGAAAGCTGGGTTTGGATCAGCAAAACCACTGTGAATTAAATTGTCAAATTCTGCTAACAACAGATGGTATTATCCTTAAATCTTATAGACTGCAACAAAGTGTTTGGTCGAGCTGGAAGATTTAACCAAATAATAGTCAGGCTGTAAACATAAATTTCAGCGTCTATGTATAATGTTGACCCTGGGTGGACTAGAGAAACTCCACAATACATTTTTATTTTTTGGATAGAAGACTCGACTGGAGACTGAACAGTGAAGCTGTCTACAAGAAGGGGCAGAAAAGACTGTACTTCTGGAGGAAGAATTAGAGATTAGGTTCTTCAAGGTTTGCAGCAAGATGCTGCAGATCTTCTACAAGTCTGTCGTAAAGAGTGTAACGTCTTCTCCATCATCTGCTGGAGTAGCAGCACCAGAGCCAGGGACTTAAAAAGGCTAAACATTCTTCATTACATCAAGAACATTACAGACAACCCTGAGCATGCTCTTCATGAGACTATCATACAACAACAGTGTCTTCAGTCAGAGACTTCTTCAGACTTGCTGTGATACAGACAGCTACAGGAAATCCTTCCTGCCTACAGCCATCAGCATCTATAACAACTCTTTGACAAAACTTGTGTAATATGAATTACAACAAAAATTGATTTCCCTCTGGGAGTAATACAATATTCGTGAATTTGAATTGATTTGAATTGAATTATGCAGCCAATGTTTGCATTAAATTCATTTTGTTCAATAATAATTTTACCTGGAGAAATAGAATTAAATAAATCATGAATCAAAAGATGGAAATTAATATAACATTTAATGAGTGTGTGTGAACTTGTAGGTGGAGCTGAATCAGCCATACAGACATGCAGCCATCCTCTGAGTTTGAGGTCATTTTTGTGTTTAAAGTCACACGGAAGAGAACCATTAGTTCAGAGATGTGCAAATAGGTACACCGAGGCTCACTTCCATGATGTCCAAAGGTTCTATTTTGTAGCGTGTAGAACTGTATATTAGTAGTTTAGACAAATTTGTGCTATCAGCAACACAACTTCCAGTAAGTCAGCAGCATAATGCATGTACTTAACAACATATATTCCAAAGATATTTGGAAGGTATTCCTTCAGGTTATTCCTAGGTTTTTGATTAGTCTTTCTGCAGTCCAGATCCGTGTACTATAGAAAATGTGTGGCTCATGATGAAGATGACAATCAAACCAAAAACCTTAAACAGCTAAGATCTGGTGTTTTGGGGTGAAAGACAGACTCTGCAACTGTCAGTGAAATCTTCACCTCTATCTCATTAAAGTCAGGCAGACATGCCTCTCTTACTACTTTTTTGAATGTATTCAAATTCCTGATTAGTTTGTTTTTGTACTTTCTCAACACAACATTGTTGGTCCGTTCTATTGAACTGAATTATTTCAGTCACACTCCAGAGTTTTCCAGAGATGGTGATGCTGTAGTCCTGGTCTTTTTTTTTTTTTTTGAAGTCTTGAAACACACAAAAATCTATTTCTCTTTATCAGATTTTAAACCTCCTAGCCAAGTGCAGAAACAGAAATATTAGTTAATTATACATAGATGTGTTAAAATTTAGAAATGAATGATAAGCGCTTTAAACTGTAGCGCATCAAAATGAGCAAACTCTTGTGTTTGCCTGACACCTGCTGGTACAACTAAGACGCTACAGTCCATTTACCTACAGCAGGTAGACTAATGCCTTTATGGTATTAGGAAGCAGCTTTTGATCAGGCTAGTAGCAATTGTGATGTATCACTCTGCTCATGTGACCTCAGCTGACACTCTGACCCTCCTGTTTCTCAGAAGGACTGGGAGAGCAACGGTGGCCTGGTGAAGAAGCTACCGTCCATCCGTGAAGATGAGGAGGGAGATGAGGAGCAGAGTTCTGTATCTCGGGCTCCTCGCTCCCCGCTGCATCTCAGCAGGGGCCTCAGCTCACCTCTGCGCTCTCCCCTCCTGGCTCCAAGGCCTTTCCGGGCTCCCTCAGAGCAATCACGGCCCTCCACCCTGCAGATACCGGTGGTTAGTTTCTGCAGTGCTCCACCAGAGCTCAGCCCCAGGTAACATACACACCTGAGCGCATACATGTGTACACACTAACACACTCTCTATAGGTGCAAACGGTAATCACTAAAATGAGCAGTGTGACTTCCAGACACAGCCTCAAGAACTGCACAAACTGCAGTGGACTCTGCAGCAATCGGTGTCTGGCTGCCATGGCAACCAGTAGATTACATAGCTGGTGGACCATTTGGGACCTGGCTGCTGTGTGAAGGATTTCATACTGCAACAGAATGCCATGTATCCATGTCTGAATGTGGAGCGATTTATTGCACCCGATCAGCTGATGAAGGGGGTTTATAATGTTAGAGTGAAACTCAGACACATCATGTAATTACTGTTTCCTCACACCTGGTTAACAATCTATTCATGCATCTTACTTTTAATCTCTTTTATCCTGCAAAGGTTCGTGGACGGCATCGAAACAGAGAGCAATTCCACTTCGTCGCAGAAGTTTGAGTTCAGTCCCAGCTTGTCACCTGCAGCTCCACCTTCCCCATATGCAGGTAAAACACACACACAAGCACACACACCATCAGTGGTATATTAGGTCTCACACTAAGGTCTTTTTTGGGAGCTTAATATTAAAGTATCTATATTCATGCTGTCTGTAGGGATCCGTGAGCACTCTGAGATCAAGCAGAGCGTGACAAAGCTTACAGAGGAGGTAAGTGCTGATCTGATGCATCATGACTGTCGCTTTTTTCCTTTTGACTGAGATTATTAGTACAGAAATTTAAAATTCTTTCTTTTCCAGAAAGTAAAAGCTGATTCAGTAAATATTTCATTCAGTTCAATTTACTAGTATTGTGACAATTCACAACAAATGTCATTTCAAAGCACTTAATAAACTGATCCAGCTCATATCCATCCAGGATCGACACCAACCTAATGCATGTGGGTCATGAGGGCTGGTTCTTATCTCAATGGGTCCTCACTAGAGGATGACATGGGAATGGGTTTTCTTTGCTTTCCCAAACCCCTCTCATTGAAAAAAAATCCACTTGTCCAAATCCCAGAAAGCAAGGAAAAATACAATTCCATACCATCCCATTCCCGATAACATCATTCCCACTCCGTCCCAGTCCCAGCAAGTGGGGGTTTTTTGGGTGCAGCAATCCTAAACAACACCACAAAAAATTCAAAAGTTTTACTTTTTGTTTGCAGAAACACTGCAGAATAACATTGTGTAACATTGGAGTAACTTAATTAGTTTGTTACAGGTCTGGCAAACGACGTTTCAACTCTGTCACTGACAACTCTCAGAAAAATGTGTAAAATTTCAGACTTCCCCCACAGTGTTTTCTGGGTGATGCGGCATCTTTATCTGTGTAATTCGCCACTCCAACTCATCTTTCTTTACGCTTAATGTTGCCAACTCCTCAGCATGGAAAGTAACTATTGTATAGTCTACCAACGGTAGATTTGGCAGCCTTTTCGTCAGAGTGAAAATGTTGATGCTGTCTGAGAGACCCGCCAACCTGGCTTGGCTCACCATTAATGTTGGTCCAGGTTGACATGCAAGATATTGAAACAAAACAGTCAACACAGCTTCAGTTCTGGAATACAGCCTCTGCCGATTTATTGGTTTAGATACCTTCTCTGAGCAGGACAAAGCATTGATGACATACATTTCTGTCGTCCTCAATTACCCCAGCAAAACTCCCTCTCTATCGTTAGCACACAGATTTTTGTACCTAGTTCGTGCATCATATTGATGCATGAAAAGTCTGACAGTATCCAGATGTTTCCTTTCCACAACAACTTATCAACTCAACATTCCTCTGAGGGAACACGTCCTCTTTGCCAAGGCTATATGAAGTGGATATGACTGATGTCTGTAGATGTTGCTTTACTATTTCCACATAATGTTTTTTCCTCATGTTGCCATCTCGTTTCAGTTCAAATCAGTTTATTTATATAGCGCCAATCCACAGCACACGCCATCTCAAAGCACTTTACAAGAAGTCATCTAAATTCAATGTTACATACATGCCAATTAATCCTTCAGTTCATTATTCCAATCAGTTTAAAGGTTTTTCTATAGTTTCCTAACAATGACCAACCGCTTGGATGTTTTTCAGTCTGGTTTCCGTGCTCACCACAACACAGAGACTGCCCTCATCAAAGTTTTCAATGACATTCGCATAAATACAGACTGTGGTAGAACCACAGTGCTGCTTCTGTTGGACCTCAGTTCAGCATTTGACACTGTTGATCATGATGTAGTGCTGGAACGACTGGAGAGCTGGCTCGGACTCTCTGGTACACTACTTGGCTGCATTGAGTCTTAACTAAAGAACAGGGACTTCTTTGTTTCAATAGGAAACTTTTCATCAGAATTAACAGAAATCACATGTGGGGTGCCCCAGGGCTCCATCCTGGGGCCCCTCTTATTTAATATCTACATGCTCCCACTATCCCAGATTATAACAACTGTCAAAGCTATGCAGATGATATTAAGCTCTACATTACGATGTCAACAGGTGACTTTGAACCCATCCAAACCCTAAGTAAACGCATCGAGCAAATCAATTGATGGATGTGCCATAATTTTCTCCAGTTGAATAGAAACAAAACTGAAGTAATTACTTTTGAACCTAAAGAAAAATGATTAACAGTCAGCACACAGCTTCAGTTAATTACAGCTAGAAAATATTGATCAGGCCCGAAATCTAGGTGTAGTAAGGGACTCAGACCTGAACCTCCAGGGTCACATAAAGGTAATAACAAGATCAGCGTTCTATCACCTGAAGAACATTTCTAGGATTAAAGGACTGACTTCGCAACTGGACCTCGAAAAACTCATCCATGCCTTTATCTTTAGTCGGACTGATTACTGCAACAGCGTCTTCACAGGTCTGCCTAAATAGTCAATCAGACAGCTGCAGCTGATCCAGAACGCTGCTGCTCGTGTTCCTCACTAGAATCAGGAAAGTAGAGCAGATCACCCCAGTTTTAAAGTCCTTACACTGACTTCTTAATACTTTTACTAGTTTATAAACCACTGAATGGCGTAGCACCAAAGTATCTTGAAGATCTATTGTCACTACACCAACCCCCCCCCAGACCACTCAGGTCCTTTAAATCCAGTCTATTCAGCATCCCTAGAATTAGAACCAAACATGAAGAAGCAGCTTTCAGTTTCTATGCTCCTTTAATCTGGAACAAACTTCCAGACAACTGCAACGCTGCTGAAAAACTGAGTTCTTTAAATCACAACTAAAACCTTATCTGTTGAGTAATGTTTTCATGTATCAAATGCTTTGTTTGTGCTTCCTGCTTTATTGCTGTTTTTACTTTATATGCTTTGTCTGTGTTTTACTGCTATTTTTATTTTACCTCTTAACCATGTAAAGCACCTTGAATTACCTTGTTGTTGAAAGTGTGCTATACAAATAAAATTGCCTTGCCTTGCCTTATTGACTGTCCCAAAAGTCGCTAGAAGTGGCTAAATTACATAATTACCTCATTTGCATTATGTGCAAGTAATTGTAATCGATGCTGTAGGAAAAGGGAATAATTGTTTTTAAATATCTTTTGCTGAATCATTTTTTTAACCAGTGGTGGTAGTGTGGTTTGTGTGGAACTGTTATAAGCTTTTTCCTTTTGAGTATGTTTTTGAGAGGTCATGGCATGGGTTTTTTGTATAACTAATTGTGGCAATAAAAATCTGCCTTACAATCCGGGCAGTAGGCCTGTGTAACATCTTCAATAAATGGCTTCAACCAGTCTTTTAATTCAGGGTTCGATTCCCATTCCTTTCTGTATTTCTGGGAGTCCAGATCAGACTGAGACATGACTGTTTAACGTCTGTCACAGAGAGCTGTACACACACAGTGGTGCTGTCGTTTATTTTAGACAAAGAAATATTTGCATTTACATTCTGCCGTGACTTAGAGGATAAAACCAGCCAGTCGCGGTTTCGCACATGCGCGATGTATTTGCAATCTTGATATTGTGGGGTTAACATCTGCTCTGGGCCTGTGTGGACGGGGCTGCAGCGTAAGGACTGCTTTCTTTCTGTGAGCGCCATGGGACAGGACAGGTGCTGCTCGGTGTAAATAGTAAGAAGGATAGATGCTTCAGTCTCTAAACGTCTCCAATAAGACCAAAAAGTCACTTGATTTTTCACTAGTCACCTTTTTGAAAAAGAGTCACTAGATAGGTCTAAAAACTTGCTAAATATAGTGAAAAAGTAGCTAAGTTGGAAACACTGTTTCCACCCATGTTGTGTCAAATGTAGCAGCTGAGAGGCTCGCGGCAGCCATTTTATTTCCGCTTTTGCTCACTCCTGTTGATTATTTTCTCTGTTTTGTCCCAGTAACGTGATTATAAATAACTTAACTCTGTTCTCACGAGAATCCCGCAGGACTCTGGTGACCCACATGAATTCCAAAAAATTGTCAGCCTCTAGTCCTGACTGGACAGGTCGCCAGTCCATTACAGGGTCATAAACTCACAACTATGGCCAATTTAGAGAGACCAGTTAGCTTAACTGTTATTTCACTAGCAAGGACCACGCTACGGGTTCGGAATTTGATAGTTTATTGAAGGCATGTTGAATTGAATGGTCTGGGGAGAGACGTCGCCGGAGACCCGGAGGAAGACTCTGTGTGGGGGTGCAGTCTTCGGGAAATCGTCTTTCCGAGCCTGCCCAGGACCCCCCCAGACGGAACCTAAAAGAGAGAGACGTTAGAAGAGGCTGTGCCCGATGAATGCTGTGAAGAAAAGGCGAGGGTTGGCAGGACCCTGAAAAGAAGAGGCGAGGGTCGGCAGGACCCTGAAAAGAAAAGTCGAGGGTCGGCAGGACCCTGAAAAGAAGAGGCGAGGGTCGGCAGGACCCAGGACCTAAAGGGAGGGGAAGGGAGGGGTGAAAACGAACGAAACGGACAAGGGATGAAGGGCAGGCAGAGTTTATATGTGTATCCTGGCATGATTAGGGATGTAGAGCCGGCGTGTGGTACCGGGTGGATCGAGTTAAGACTGATTAGGATTTATGAAGCGGGTTTGAGGCGTGGCCTTGCTCCTGAACCTCAGCTAACCTGTTAGCTCCATGTTTTTTAACTCTTTGAGAAAACCATTGTATCTGAAAATAACCCACATACGATATCCACATGGAGAACATGGCAACAGCGCCAACAACTGCACCAACATACAGCTTTAATTAATATCCAGTTACTTAGTTGCTTACAAACAGTCCAAACATTTTGTTGGTAACCAGTACGCTCCTGTGGGTACTGCTGGCCTTAAAATGGTGTTTACAGTGTTTTTCCACTCCATGCTTTAGATGGAGATGGTCTTTGTTTGTTTGAGGTCAAACATTGGGACTTAAGCTCATTGTCATCTTCATTTGCCCATGTCTTCCTTAGTGCATGATGTTGGACTCTACAGAGTTTGTGTAGTGGTCACATTCTGCAGATGTGACCAAACCACTGTAACCTGTCTCTGGACTTGTTTTACAAAAGCAGGATAGTGTTGTTGGTCAGTCGATCAGTCAGGGACAAAACAGATTCACCAGTAAAAAAGTTTGAATTTGTCACACTCTTGTTTGAGAATGGTTCAGGTCTCGGATCTATAGACGGAAGAGAGTATGGAAGAAGTGCATTCTGGCCTTTTGGGAAATTATAGACCTTTTCTAAATACACCATCTTACTGACAAAAATGCAAGCCCGGGAATCAATTTGGAAGTAGATCTCTGTTGTTTATTCCCTTCACTGTCACCCGTAAACTGAAATATTTAGACTTCTGTGTCTGAACAGTCTATCAAGATATTCAGTGCTAGTGACTCGTTCTTATAAGGCCTTTTTTCTTGCTAACCTTGTTCTTTAGACCAAAAGACAATGTAGTATGAACAACGGGATGTGTGTGGAGTCGACATTATCATCAACACAAATACTGCTGTCATCTGCAAACATGAGATTGGTCACAGATCACTCCCAAACTCTTCAGCCTTTTCTTGTTAAGTGCCTTGAGATTACATCTGTTGTGAATTGGCGCTATATAAATAAAGTGAATTGAATTGAACTCAGTGGTTGTAAAATTGGAAGAGTTGCTAGTGAAGCAGTATATAACAACAAAGCAAATAGAAACGCGGCAACCATCCCTGCTTCATCCATTCTGGATCTCTTGTTATTCTCTTTTTGGGACCGTTCAGTGACATCACTCACTTCCAAAAATGTCATGATATGCAGACGTCTTCGCAAATCTTTTAAAAAGGTCAGTTTTGTATGAACAACTGCTGAGAGGAGCGGGCAGACTGATTTACCCTGTTAGCTTTTCTCTCTCAGTAATGTCCCGAACTCGTCTAGTGTTCGGGACATGTGCACCTAATGGCGAGCAGGCTAATGGCATGGCAGTTCTTATACTGCCACCTTTTTATGGATGTAAATGGTCATAGCCTTCCTCCATCTCCATGATATGTGGTCAGATCACCATATACAGTGGGTTGCAAAAGTATTCGGCCCCCTTGAACTTTTCCACATTTTGTCACATTACAGCCACAAACATGAATCAATTTTATTGGAATTCCACATGAAATACCAATACAAAGTGGTGTACACGTGAGAAGTGGAACAAAAATCATACATGATTCCAAACATTTTTTACAAATAAATAACTGAAAAGTGGGGTGTGCGTAATTATTCAGCCCCCTGAGTCAATACTTTGCAGAACCACCTTTTGCTTCAATTCCAGCTGCCAGTCTTTTAGGGTATGTCTCTACCAGCTTTGCACATCTACAGACTGAAATTCTTGCCCATTCTTCTTTGCAAAACAGCTCCAGCTCAGTCAGATTAGATGGACGGCGTTTGTGAACAGCAGCTTTCAGATCTTGCCACAGATTCTCGATTGGATTTAGATCTGGACTTTGACTGGGCCATTCTAACACATGGATATGTTTTGTTTTAAACCATTCCATTGTTGCCCTGGATAAACATGTGGAATTAATCACCACCTCATGCAAACTCCATGCAGAAAGACTCTAGGCCGAAATCCAAACCCAGGACCTTCTTGCTGCAAGGCAACAGTGCTACCAACTGCTCCACTGACCTTTCCATTATTCATCAAATTTACAGCTACTCAAATGTAGGATCGGCATCATAACAGATCTTATGTTCCTCTTTATTCAAAGTGTTGAAAGCAGGTAACAAGGATAGCATGGTTAGACCAGGTGATCTGGAAGTCTTGCTGGTAGGTACAATCATTCAGCTCCCTCCAATCCAATTTGATGGATCCAATGGAGTGAATCCTATGTATGACACATATGATCAATTTCAGTTGGTCATGTAATCCAAATTAGTAAAATTAAGAAAAAACACTGAGGCAGGAGTACTTAGTAATGCCAGTAAGAGTTACATTTAAACATCTGCAGCTGACTTTTACGGTTCTGTCTAATGGGGAGCTCATATAAATGCATAAACTGGTTAATTGACTGGCACTGAAGAGTTTTAAGTGTTTCTACAGAACGAAGTGCATTAATCCATGCAGATCGGTAGCAAAATTAGGGTTCTGTATCTTGTGGTGGGGAGAGGCTGCTATTGGTACCATGTCTTCACACTTAAATAAGGCTGAAGCAAATATAATCTAGCTTTGTGATTAACCATAACCTGATCGTCTGCTGTGTTTGTCTTCTTCTCATCCAGATGAACTCTCTTTCCAAACAAGTGTGCAACCTCAGTCAGGAGCTGCGGGAAATGGCTCGCCTGCTTAAGCCCCTCCTTCAAGCAGCCCCGCAACCAATCCTGACGAGCATGGTGCCAAACCTGACCCTGCCTCAGGGGAGCACCAGCCAGGTGTTATCCACCTCTTGGTTCACAGCACCACCCACAGTGGCGCCTTGTTCCCCTCAGAAAGCGGAAGCTCACTCCCTGCTGGATAGCGGAGACCCAGAAGGAGAGGGTTTGCCACGATGCCTTCTCCCAACTCCTCACTCACCAAAAAGGCTTGATTCCTCTCCATCAGCATCAGCACAGCCCCCAACCAGCCCCCTAGGGGGGAATATAGAGAAGACAACTTGCTCAAACTTCCTCTCAGCTATGGAAGAACCTCTGAAGGGGCCCTCAGTGTCCCAAAGCCCCCAGAAGTCCCCCAGTAATGGGATTATCTTACCTTCACTGCAGGACCAGCCTCCTCTGCGCTCTAACACCCCTTCACCATCACTGTCCTTCTCTGTCTCCCTCACCTCTTCGCCATCATTTTCTCCTTGCCCATCACGACCCACCAGCTGTGGCAGCAGAGGCTTGCTGCCCCCACCCCACTCTCAGGACACACCTCCTTCTGTATCGTCCCACCGCTCAGCTCCCTCATCTGTCTCCTCCTCTCCTGGGCGTCACCGGATCAGACCTTCCCTTTCCATCCCCATTACATCCACTCCAGCTCCCTTCCATCCCTCCACCCTATCCCTCCCCTTGTCTCTGGACTTTGGGAGTTTAACAAAACGAGACACTCAGACACCACCGAGGTGTAACCCACAAAGACGCCATGAGGAAGTGAGAGCCACAGCGAATCCCCAGGAGGTGGAGATGCAGGAGTGGGGGGGACAGGGAGAGGAGAGAAAAACCTCCATAGAGGACTTCAGTTTCATTGATGAAGAGGATCCTGCGTTATAAGCAGAGCCGCAGTGAACAAAGCAATGGCAAGAAGCACGTCAGCAGAGAAAGGTGAAGGAGAAATGGATCAGCAGTGGGAAGCCAGTCCATCTCAGACAGGAAGTCTGAGAGGTGGACCCACAGCCTGCTGTTAGTATATCATACACTTATCACCCAGCAAATTTTAACACAAATCCCACAGATCTGTGGCATGAGTCGATGGCCTCAACTCCGGATACGCACAGAACCAGAGATCATTTCCTTGCCCATTCTGTGGCTTATTTCACCGTCTCCTATCTTAATTTGCTGATATTTTTAAATGGATGTCTCCCCCTCCAGAGGCAGGGGCAAACATACATATCCCAAACCAATAGGTCTGAGTCATCACACCAGGGCCTGGAATGTAAAGTCGCTCATTCTCGATCCAGTTTTTATTTCCTAAAGGAAGGCAATCATCTGCCCCTAGGCACATAAACACACATTCACCACTTATTTACCTTCAATCGAAAAGCCAGTTTCTCTCCTGGATTCATGCTATATATTTCAACTGTTTCTGTTTGCTTTGAGGATTGTTGCTTACAGCAAAGGTAAACCCTAAACAGTTTCTCTGAAAAATTTTATATTATTTCAAACCAATAGAAAATGATTTTAATACAGAAATGTCAGCCTACTCACATGCATTCAATACGTTTACATGAATTACTGCATCAATGTGGTGTGGCATGTAGGTGATCAACCTGTGGTTCTCATTAGGTGTTCAGGAAGCCTAGGTTGCTTTGATAGCTGTCTTTAGGTCGTCTCCATTTTTGGCTCGGGTGTCTCTCATCTTCCTCTTGACAGTAATTCATAGATTTTCCATGGTGCTTAGGTCAGACCAGTTTGTTGGCCAATCAGTGATTGGTCTTTAAAGCAGGTGTTAGTGCCTTTGGCAGTGTGGCCAGGTACCAAGTCCTGCTGTAAAATGAAATCACCATCTCCATAAAGCCTGTCAGCTGCAGGAAGCATGAGGTGCTCTGAAATGTCCTGGTAGATACCTGTGTTGACTTTGGACTCAATTGACCAACAATAGCAACAGCTCCCCCATTTATTTTTGGCGGGGCTAGTGCCTTCTTTCCTCCAACAGTAATTGGCAAGACTTCCCCTTTCAATGCACTCACACCTAAGGGCAATTTACAGTGACCAGCTAATCTAACAAGCCAAAGTACCCAGAGAGAAGCCATGCAAGAATTGGGAGAACATGCAAACTCCATGCAGAAAGGGACCGATCGGGATTTTAACCTATGATCTTCTTGGTACTAGCAACTCAGCACCCATCATTAAAACATGAAATGAAAAATGTATTTTGATCTAAAAAGGATCAACATAAAAAAAGTTCTGTCCTCTTTTTACAGTCTGGGAACTATGCTTCTGACATCTCTGGATTAGGAGTAGTGTAACAGAAAGAATGGGATAGTTGTAGCCCAGGGCTTTGCTACATCTCCAGTGGCTTTTGAAGTTCTGAATCCAGCTCCAGTCCACACTTTGTGAAAATCCCACAAACCCATGACTGGTCATCACTGTAGTTTTCAATGTCGCTGCTGAACTTCTCTGCCACACTTTTTTCCCCCACACTCAACTTTCTTTGAATACAGTGCCTGAAAAAAGTATTCACCTGCTTGGACGTTTTACCCTTTTTATTGTAGTTACAAATAAATCCTAATCAACAGATTTTGCCTGTTTTGACAAAGAAAGTAAAAAAAAAATCCCATGAATGACAAAGTGAAAACTGATTTCTATATAATAATAACAATTAAATAAAAATATTTACCTTAAAATAAGTGATTTCATAAATATTCACCCCCTTCCAGTCAGTATAGATCCCAGCAGGCAGTCTGTGTGGACAGGTCTCAGTCAGGCTGCTCTTCTGCAGTTTTCCTCCATTTTTCCTGCTAAACTGTTCCATCTCTTTCAGGTTGGTGGGGATCAGATGTGATGGAGGTCTGGGCTTTGACTAGGCCACTAAAGAACATTCGCCCTTTTGTCTTCAAACCATCTCTGTGTAGCTTTAGCTGGATCCTTTAGCTGGTCGTTGTTTTGCTGGATAATAAACGTTCTCTGAAGCTGTAGTTCTCTGGCAGATGGAACCTAATCGTCCTCCAGGATTTCTCTAGATTTAGCTGCATTTATTTTACCTTCTAATCTTATAAGCCTTCTAGAGCCTGTTGCTGAGAAGTATCCTCACAGCATGATGCTGCCACCACCATCCCTCACAGTGGAGATGGTGTGGTTGTGGTGATGTACAGTGTTTGATGTCTGCCAATCAGAGCATCTTGTCTGATGTTTAAAAAGCTCCATGTTGGTCTCATCAGACCAAAGAACTTTCTTCCTCTTGACCATGGAGTCTCCCACATGCCTTTAGGCAAACTCTAGTCCAGCCTTGATCTGAGTTTTCTTCAACAGTGACTTTCTCATTGCCCCTCTCCCATAAAGCTCTGACTGGTGAAGAACCGGGGCAACAATTGTTGTCTGCAGAGTCTCTCCCATCTCAGCTACTGAAGCTTGTAGCTCCTTCAGCGTAGTCAGAGGTGACCTGCTGACCTCTCTCACTAGTCCCATCACCCAGGTTGTGAGGACGCTCTGATCTAGGCAGATTTATACATGGGCCATATTTCTTGCACGTCTTGATGAAGGATTTAACTGAACTCCAGGGGATGTTCATTGCTTTGGAGATTTTTTGTATCCATCTCCTGACTGATAATTGTCATTAACCTTTTCTCTGATTGACTTGGAGTGTTCTTTAGTCTTCATGCTGTAATATAGCCAGGAATAATGACGAACAGTGAATGGACCTTCCAGACACAGCTGTCTTTATATTACAATCACTGGAGACAACCTCACTGCTCTCAGCTGATCTCCATTCCACTCATTGAGAGACTACTAGCACCAATTGGCTGGACTTCTGTTGGATTAGGTCAGTCACTTTAAAAGGTGTAAATATTTATGCAATCACATATTTTATGTTACAGATTTTTGTCATTATTTTGTAGAAATTAGTTTTAACTTTGACAGAGGGCCTTTTTTAATATAAAAATTAAGATTAATTTTGTTGATCATGATTAATTTTAAAGTAATAAAAGGGTAAAACATCCAATGGGGTGAAAACTTTTTATATTCTCTGTATGCTTGGATACACCATGCTTTGAACAACCAGCTTCTTTAGCAATGACCTTTGACCCTCTATATGGAGGATGTCAGGGACTGTTAGTTGCACATCTGTCCAGTCAGCAGGCTTCTCCATGATTGTAAGCTATAACATTACAATTCTGTATCAAAAGTCATTTTTACTGGTGTATTTACATACTGGTTTTTATTAGCTGTAGCCCATAATTATCATAATTAACACATGTAAACGCTTGAAATCATTCAACATGAATCTAATACTTAGTTTCTGTTCTTGAAATAAATTCCTTAAATTAAACTTTTCAAAATTTTCACTCATTTAGATGAAACTGTAGTTTTTACGCCAGCCTATTCAGATTGTACATCCATTTCCCCCTGAGCTTTAGCCATCCAGCCATTCGTGCCTTCTCCATGTGAAGACTTCCCCTCAGTCAGTCCAACTTTATCCAGAAGAAGCCATCAATGCCACCCACTGAGAACACTTGCACCGTCCTCTGAAATGTAACCACTCTATTTAGGCTCTCGGTTCATCTGTGCAGAGGAGCAGCGGTGGGTTTGTACCCCACATCATGTAGAACCTTTCACAGTTCTTATGTAGCACACGCATATCATCTCCGACCAACGGCGGAGCTGGTACGAGACTTCAGCCTGGAGCTAGAACTACAACATCCAGACTGGAACACTACGGAAGTCTCAGGACCTTTGTTTGTTTTGCAGAGGTGTTTTGGGCACCACCCATTTATTGTAATATAGACACTCAGATTTCTGGTTCCATTTTGTTACAGAAGGCAGAGGTGACTCTCTTGGACTTTTTACATGCTTGAAGACAAAACTCCTAGGCGCCATGGGGGGGTTGCAGTAAAATGTAGTGTGGGGTGTATACTATAGGGATTTAAATCAAATGCATGTTTTTTATTATTATTTTTGCATGAGAAATGTGCCTGCTTTTGAGCTGTTCAGGCCAGAGGGCTCATGGGAGCAGAAATGTGCTCGCCCTGGTGGAGGCTGCTGGGTTTTTAGATGTATTTTATTACAGACTGCTGTTACATACAAATTTAAAGTGGGATTACATACATTACAACAATAAAGAAGTGTTGTTTTGTAAGAGTCGAGTCTCGTGGTTCTGTTTTTTGTTTGGTTCTTTTTTCTTGGGGGGGGGGGGGGATTTACATCTAATTCGGTTGACATGATGGATGAAAGTGATTTGGTTTGCAACAAGTTGGTGTCAACCAGAATGGCCACCACAGACCACGAATAATGGCGTTACAGACATTTGCTGTACCACATGACAGTCAAAATACTAAGAGGGGGATTTATTATCAACATTTTAAAACAGCAGCAGTCCTCGACAGTTTGAGAGGAATCACGGTGTTTGTGAGAGGCTGGTTGGTAGATATGTAACAGTAACCAATGGTTATGCAAAAGCCCCACCAACAGTCACAGAATAAACATGTCAGTGAAATTGTTCAGTCAGTTCAGCAACTGCCTCCAACAACCTCACCCCACTTGTAACATCACTTACAGTTGTCATACCAACATACACATTACAGAGGCTTGCAAATCAAGTGATTTACCTTCATGTGCGGTAAAATTACAGTGCCTGGCTAAAATATTAATACCATTAAACCTTCTCAGTTTTTGTTACATTACATCTATTGATGATATATTGTTTTCAGAATATTTCACCAATAACTCCAAGGGGTTCCCTAGAGATTCCAGGAGGTCCTCACAATTTTGTCTATGCCGAGGTTACAAAAACTATATTTGTAAATATTAAATTTATAAAATCCAGAAGACAAAAAGAAAATAGTCAATATAATCTATAGTGTAAAACAAGAATAAGAAAAACTTGCAATTGCTGTTCAAATTTTGCAGATAAAAGTTTGTGATTAATCACTTTTCATGCATGTATGTGGTAGCAGTTGGGGTTGGGGGTGTTGTGGAGACTTTCTCACGACTGTGATTCAATAGTGGTCTGATCGCGGAGTGCACATCTGTTAGAATGCGAAGGAATAGGCTGGATGGATCTTGGGATGGTTCTTTATTTAAATTGGTATTTTCAATTCAATTCAGTTTATTTATATAGCGCCAATTCACAACAGATGTCATCTCAAGGCACTTAACAAGAAGTCATTTCAATACATTTATACAAACATTCCAATCAGTTAAAAAGTTTCCTATTTAAGGAATCCCAGCAGATTGCGTCAGTCATTGGCGTGAGGTTGGGCCCCGTTGATGCAGACTCCAACCACAGAAATCCTTCAGCAATCCCTCATACTGTGCAAGCATGTAGCGACGGTGGAGAGGAAAAACTCCCCTTTAACATGAAGAAACCTCCAACAGAACCAGGCTCAGTAGGAGCGGCCATCTGCCACGACCGTCTGGGGGTTTGAGAAGACAGAGCAGAAACACAGAAGGAACAGAAGATCTGATATAAGAGAACTTTCTATGTTACAGAAAGTAAAAAGTTGATAACAGGACCAGTATTTTGAGGTGTATCTGTATGTATGGTTCTGTAACAAACAAAAATAAAAAGAATATTAATCACTATTTACATTGACTTACTATGACCACTCAAATAACAACGAAAACAATAATGTAAATATAACATGGGGAAATGTGAACTTAATTGAAAATAATAGAGGTAGAATGTACCATATGTTCAGCGTACCAACAGTCACGTGCTCTCAGGTAGGCCTAAAGCCTGCACTACTACACTGAACTACTGCTACTACACACAAATGAGCACATCTCTCACTATATCAACATTACTGGAATGTGTGACCACTTTAACATAATAGGACACCTTGAACCAAAGAAATTTTACATAGGATAAATATAAAGTGTGCAGGAAAAACGTGCCTTAGCATCTTCTTAGCATCTTAGCTCAAGTGCTAACAATGACAGACAGGTAAAAATAATGTCCAAACATAATCGACAGTATCACTCATATAATTTGGCATAACAGACATTGAACAGCCAACATCCACCTGTCTCATGGACGCACACTCTGTAGAGAAAAGAGAACAAGGAAAAAATGCACCTATTGCCGCTGCTCAGGGCCAACAAACTAAACACAGAAACTTTTCCTGCTCACAAAACGGCCGCACCCCTAGTGGTCGGCCTGCAAACTGCATGCAAGTAAAACGCTGTCTAAACAGTCTTGTCTTCATAACACAGCCGCCCCCAAACTTGCTCCGGCAAGTTTGAAGACTGGATTTACTGTCCATCTTTGTCCGGCACAGCGGGGAGCCGTATGAGGCGACTCACAGGTCTCACATAGGTGCGGTCCTTCACTTTTACTTCGGCCAAGATGATTTAGCCATCAGCTCCTGGAAAGACTTTACTGATCTCTCCATCTGGCCAGGCCTCTCTCAGTAGTTGGGGGTCCACTATTAGCACAACAGTGCCAACTTGATTGGGGATGTGTCCTTCTGCTACTTGTACCTGGTCTGCAGGGTTGGCAGATAGTGGCGTATAAACTGTGTCCAGAAGCGGTCACTCAATACCTCGACAGGTCCTCCAGTGTCGGCGTCCGATCAGCTCGAAGTCATGGTACATCAACTGGGGAAGTGAGGGGTCCAGCCGCCCCATCAGCCGCATGTTGGGGGTGACAAGGTCTGGGTCAACCAGGTCTGACGAGACGTATCCCAATGGCTTCGAGTTGAGGACTCCTTCTATCTCGATCAGCACTGTCTGGAGTACTTCAGCGCTTACAACCTGAGAGCCCAGAGAGGATGCTAAAGCGGCTTTGATGGATCTTATCTCCCGCTCCCAGGACCCGCCGAAGTGAGGAGCGCTGGGAGGATTGTACCGGAACATCAGACAGTACTCTCCGAGCTGGGCCTGCAGGGATGGATGCAAGGTGTTGAATGCTTCCTATAATTCACGTTCCCCACCTCGGAAATTAGTGCTTTGGTTGCAAAGTATCTCAGCTGGTTTCCCACATTGAGCAATAAACCTTCTTAATGCCATCAGGAAGGAGTCTGTATTGATGCTGGACATAACTTCAATAAGCACAGCTCGAGTTGTTAAACATTTGAAGATCAGGCCCCAGCGTTTTTCATTATGTCCACCAACTTTCACTAGAATGGGCCCAAAGTAGTCTATACCAGTGGAGAAAAAAACTGGTTGCTGTAACTGGAGGCGGGACACAGGAAGGTTGGACATTTTTTGATTGACTGGTTGGTCTTTCCACCTCTGGCATCCTGGACAGGAACGCGGCTCCTGTTTTATGGCTTCACAGCCTCGCAGAATCCAAAATCTTCTCCTCAGCTCTGCAAACAATCTCTCAGCCCCCTGGTGGTTCAGCTCACTGTGATCATGGACATGTCTTTGTAGAGCATAGATTGCGCAACATGGGGAACATGTGGTCCCGAATGGAAGGACCTGCCATTCGGTAACATGTGGTCCCGAATGGAAGGACCTCCCATTCGTACACCTTGGTAGGAGCTTGGTAGAACCTGCAGAAAGAATTCTTTCTGCAGGTCACGCCAGAGGAAGCGCAACAGAGGGCGGTCTTCGGGCAGCATTCTCACCTAATGGAACATCCCCTTAATGTCACTGCTCACAGTGATGGAGTGTTCTCTAAAGCGTATCAGGACACCAAGGAGAGAGGCGCCCAGGTTTGGACCGGGCAAAAGCAACTCATTCAGGTTCTGGTCCTTGTAGGTGAAAGAGCAATTAAACACAACGCGATTCTTATTGTTGTGTGTCACCATATGGTGAGGAATGAACCAGGATTCTATTGAGGTCGCTACCTGCTCGTCACTTACTTCTGTGTCATACCCTGCTTTCACCAACCATGTGATTTCTGCCTGGTATTCTGTGGCCTTCTCTGGGTCTCGACTGAGGCGTTTTTTTAGTACCTCGCAGGGTGGGGAGGACTACTTCAGGTGGTACAGAGTGTGGGCATATTGTTGACACGCATGAGGGGAGTGGCATATCTTTGGATGCCTTCCACGTTCACTCTTGTAGTTTTCATTTCCAGAAGATCCAAAGCTTGTTGTTCTCTCAGAGACCGTGTGACCAGCTTCTCACTACGGTGTGGCAGAACGTCAAGTTGCCATAGCTTCTCTACATGACTGAAGAGCTCTGCTGCAGGTGAGGTAGTGGACAAAAAAAGACATTGCTGGGGCTGACTGTTCTGACGGCAAGAAGGCATGGATCCCTGTAGTGTCCAACCCAGCCTGGTCTTGACTGCGGCTGGGCCTCCAGGTGGACCCAAACGCACAGGCTGGATGGGAGTAACCAGGTGGGCACAATCGGAGCCAATCAGTAGCAGCGGCTGGGCATTTGTGAATGGCTGCAGTGGTAGCTTTCTCAGATGCCTGTACTTCTGTTGAAGAGCTTTCAATGGGTATGAATGCTCAGCCAATCCTAGATCATCCGCTGTGAAGGCACTCGCAATAGTGAAGGTCTTCGATGGTTGGCTTACTGGTGAGACTTTGAATGCCAATGATGCCCTGTGTAGTGTTCTCAGTCCTTTTCTCACAGTTCGCAGTGAGAGACTCTCTGGGGTCCCCCTTAACTTCAACCTCTGGGTGGCCTCTTGAAGCAGGATGGTCCTCTCAGTATGGCAAATGTCTCAAGTGTGTGCTCACCATTTTGCAGCAGGCCTTTACTGATCTTCAGGAGGACCTGATTGCATCCTGTTCGCCTAGATAGAGCATCTGCAGAAGATTTATACTCTGACTCAGAAGTTGCTAGGTTTACTGGTCTGGATGCAGCCACACACAGATTCATGTCATGCAGGGCCTCAAGATGCTTCCCTTTACATGTCTTGCATTGTACTTTAAATCGGCACTGAGCCACTTGGTGGCGCCGCCCACAACGCCAGCAGCAGTTGTTTGACTTAATCCAGTTGGTCTTCTGCTCCTTTGTCAGAAGCTTGAAGTTTGAACACTGATCTAGAAAATGCAGGGTGTTGCAGCAGTTGGGGCAATATGCTTTGGGCTTGTCTTGAGTTGAATGGGTTTCAACTGGCAATTCTCTGGATGTACAGTCTTGTGTCGCGCCGAGCAGAACTGTTGTAGTCCTCTTAGCAGCTCTTTTATCTCTCTTTGAACCGCTTCTGTCTCTCTGATTATCCTCTTCTTTATCCACTCGATCACCGCCCTCTTGAATGACCAGCTCATATGCCAGCCACTCTGCAAAGTCTCTAAGTGATGGTACTCCACTGTTTCATGGGTAGAGGTAGTGGCGGAAGGCAGCTCCTAGGTCCTGAGGTAGCTTCTTTGCGAGTCTCGCCACATGGGATCCAAACTGTAGTTCTACACAACCGTCATCTCCAAGCTGTTCCAGCATGCCGACCAATACTCGGACTCTGAGTGCAAATTTCCTGAAGCCTGCCGTGTCACTGGAACGAATATTGGGCTCATCCATCAGCTCTGCTATCCTTTGTAGTGACAAGTGATGAGGCTGTCCATAGTGTCTGTGTATGGGCGAAGAGAGTTACAGTACAAGTCAGCAATCAGAAGAGCTGCTTCGAATCGGAGGTGGTTGCATAGCACCTGATACTTGAATCTCTCTGTTGCGTCAGTTGGAAGAATGTTGTCCAAAGCTAGTCTTAACAGAGCAAACTGTCTGGGGTCAGCCTGGGTAAACTCTGGAATTGATGGCTTTGGGCTTCTGTAAATCTTCTTCCTCATGGCTACAGACTGAGTGGGAGTAGACGAGCGCTCTGGAGACAGGATGTTACCCTCTAGCATAGTACCAAGAGTTGGTGATGCTGGAGCAGGCTGTGCCACATGGCCCTGGGTGTCTGTATCAGTGGTCACTGCAGCTGTGGCCTGTTGAACTTGTAACTCCTGCAGATGCTGGCTAAGCACTTGAACAACGCCTGGCGGCTGCGAGGGTAGAACAAACTGCACGTGTTGCGGGTCAGGATGGTCTCTGGGCAGGGAGAATGGAGGTGGTGGTAGTGGCCACTCCTCTTGCTGCTCAGTACCTCCTTGTGCACCAGGTATAGCATCCTGATGCAGAGAGGTCTGAGTGGGAGGATGCGTAGAGAGCCATGAATCACTGGCTGAGATGCTTCCTGGCAGTGCAGGCTGCAAACTTCTAGAAGCCAATGCAGCAGTGCCACGATCCATCTGTCCCCACATATCCATAAACATCATCTGAAGACGCCTGTTGTCCTCCTGCAGTTGTTGCACAATGTTCATAGGAGCACTGGATAATGCTGATCCAGTGATGGGAGTTTGAATATAGCCAGGAGATGTTCCACTTATCTGTCCTGGGTGTTGATGGAGGGGCGTCATCTCAGCGTATCCCTCTCTGGCCCTGTACTGCTCCGGTGGGGCAGGTGGCAGTGTGTATCCCTCATAATCACTCATCCATCCTTGCGGTCGCACTGTCCTCCGTGGACGGGCACCCCCTCTCTGCAGATCAAAATCCATCCTCACTCCGTAATCACCGGTTCCTGGGTTTTGGCACCAAAATTTGTTGTGGAGACTTTCTCACGACTGTGATTCAATAGTGGTGTGATCGGGGAGTGCGGATCTGTTAGAATGCGAAGGAATAGGCTGGATGGCTCTTGGGATGGTTCTTTATTTAAATTGGTATTTTGAGTTGTATCTGTATGTATGTGTGTGTGGTTCTGTAACAAACAGATAATAAAAAGAATATTAATCACTATTTACATTGACTTACTATGACCACTCAAATAATAACGAAAATAATGTAAATATAACATATTATAAATAAATATAGCATATTCTTAGCATCTTAGCTCAAGTGCTAACAATGACAGGTAAAAATAATGTTCAAACATAATCGACAGTATCACTCTTATATAATTTGGCATAACAGACATTGAACAGCCAACATCCACCTGTCTCATGGACGCACACTCTGTAGAGAAAAGGCCAACAAACTAAACACAGAAACTTTTCCTGCTCACAAAACGGCCGCACCCCTAGTGGTCGGCCTGCAAACTGCATGCAAGTAAAATGCTGTCTAAATAGTCTTATCTTACTAACAGGGGGGGGGGGGGTCCCAGCTTCTCTTGGACACAGGCAAGGGGGGGGGTCTTCAAAAACCACTGTTCCTCTGGATGTACGGGTCGTTCTAAAAAAATTAGCATATTGTGATAAAGTTTATTCTTTTCCATAATGTAATGATAAAAATTAAACTTTCATATATTTTAGATTAATTGCACACCAACTGAAATATTTCACGTCTCTTAAGCCGCGTTCACACCGGTCAGCGCGTCCAGGCAGCAGGGCAGCTAGATTACATGCAAGTCTATGGTATCTACGCATCTAGTGGGCGGCAAACTGCCAAGCAGCAAGTCGCGCGCGTCGGCGCAGCTGGCATCAGCGCGTCCATGCCCGGACCAAGTTGGGAAAATTGAACTTTCGGGCAGCAGACGCGCGGCGTCAACCAATCAGAGCGACTCGTTGTACTGACGTAGTAACTCCTTCCATGGGGGAATCGGCAAATTTTTTATTCAAGATGGAGGACAAACTGATCGTCGCTGTATGTAATGTCCGTGAACTGTATGACCCATCTTCGTCTTTTTACAAAGACAGGAAGAGATCGGATCTGATTTGGAGGAAGATATCGGAGGATATTGGAGTACCAGGTAAGCAGTTAAACATAGAAAAAAATATTTTTTCTTTTAACTTTCTTGTTATGTTAGCTAACGCTACGCTAGCCAAAAGCGGTTAGGGCAACTACGGTACTAAATACGCATTACCAGTTTCCCATTGTGTATTTAGACGAGATCTGCAAAAAACCGTGGAAGACATTGAGGGACACATATGTCAGGCAGAGCAGAAAAGAGAAAGAGAGAAGGAAGAGCGGAGCAGAAGGAGGGAAAGTGCAGAAATGGAAGTACCTCTCTGTCCTGTCCTTCCTCGAACCCTTCATCGCCCCCCGCGAAACATCGAGCAACATGGGGGTCGAGGAGGAGCAGGCGGAGGGGTATGACCACCCAGAGGAGCCAGAAAAAGAAGCAGCAGGGCGGTTAGAGGCAGAAGGTTGGTGATTTTGAGAAGAAAACCCAGACATAGTGGCACACAAACACACACAAAAACGTGCTCAGAAACATGAAAGTAATTATTGTAAAGCTGAAACCTACATCATTTTGCTACTACAAAGTTTTGCTATTTATTATTAGTGCTAGCAGTAGAAGTATTTGTGATCTTGGTATAAAGCATAATAAACAGGAGGGTCAATAATATTCCTTTCTGTCTTGACAGATCCAGCTAACATGGAGGCAGGTGACATGGCTGAACCAGAGTCCCCTGGCCCTTTTCTTTTCTTTTTCTGACCAGCCTGGCCCTTCCTCTGCTCCAGCACCTGCAGGTGTGTAGTGCTGTTTGGAAAAGTTGGGAATGTAGGTTTTATTCAAAGATGTCAATCTGTTTCTTTGGGTTCCCAGACACTTGGCGAATTACTTTTTGTACTTTCTGAAATGTCTGTGTATACCCTGGAATTCACACTCAGCCTTTCATACAGACTTAAACTGTTGCTTATAATTTTATCTAATTTGTATATTTGTTCAACATAATTGTAAGCATTTTTAACAAATTTTTCTACTGTTTTTTCACAGGCCCTCCAAGAAAACGAAGGCGGAGGCAGCAGGACTTGTCAGTGCCAACAGAGTTCCAGCAAAAGCTGCTTGATGCGCTCAAGGCCCGGCCTGAACCAGCTCCTGCTCCTCCTGCAGATGATGACATGCACTTCCTTCTCTCTCTTCATCCTCTCCTGAAAAGGGTGTCACCTCTAGAAAGAGACATCCTAAAATTTGACATTCATAGAATGATTTTTGAAAGAATGAACAATTTGACCCATTTGGACAATACTCAGTAGTTTTACTGATCGGGCTGACACCTTTTTCAGGGGAGGAAGGAGACTCCTTTCTGTGTCCCTCCTGTCTTCCACCGCACTTCCTCCAAATAAGGTCCTTTCTCTTCCTGTTCTTTATTTTATTGTTTTATTATATGTATATATGTTGTATGTATTTTTTTTATATTAAATATTTTTATATGTAACATTTTGGTCAGCTACTTTCCTTAATTTAATTCTACTGTCCTATGTAATGCCATTTGCGTGAAAATATTATTTTTAATAACAGATAATTACCTTAATGAAATATACCTTTTTATTGACTATAGAAAATACCACAGAAGTACAAAAGCAAGAACTATTTGAGTTTATTTGATTGATTTCACCATATCCATAGACGAGTTTGTGGGAGAAAGCAGAGCAGTCTGTCAGTGATTACCTGGAAACGAGAGGTACAGGTGAACAGGTCAAAAGTATATAGGTACAGAACAAACAATAATCCATAAATGAAAGGGATTTGTGAATGTATATATGAATGTATAGAGAAAAACAAATTACTAAAATATAATATAGTAAATATAGATGTGGAAATTTTCAGAAAGTTTTGCTCTTAATTTTTTTACTGGGTGGCTCTTAAAAGAGCCGTTTTGGGTCAGTCCTGTATGGACATGACTATTCTGCCGGCTGCCATGGCACTGCCCCCTCCTCACTGAAGTGGGCCATGAAAACTTCTCTGGTCTCCACTGCCTCTCTGGTTGCGTTGTTGGCTCCGATTCGCCCCACAGCTGGAAGTGGTCTTTCTCCATGAGCAGCGGCAGCTCCCCTCACCACTCCGGGGTTGACTTCCAGTCTGCGGTGAAACATTCTCCGCTGTGCAGACCAGATCCCGAATGCATCTTCCACCACCAGCCGGGCCCGGGAGAGCCGGTAGTTGAAGACGCGCTGCTGATCCGACAAGATCCGCCATGTTGTAAACAACTAGCAACAGACAAATCCACGCCCGCACGCTGACGTGATGACGTGACGCGCTGATGCCCCGACGCGCCGACGCAGACCACAAGTGTGCAAGCAGCTGGGTTTTAATTTTAAAGGGTCGACTTTCGTCCGTTTGAGCGATTTGACGCCTGGACGCGCTGACCGGTGTGAACGCGGCTTTATTGTTTTAAAACTGATGATTTTGGCATACAGCTCATCAAAACCCAAAATTCCTATCTCAAAAAATTAGCATATCATGAAAAGGTTCTCTAAACGAGCTATTAACCTAATCATCTGAATCAACTAATTAACTCTAAACACCTGCAAAAGATTCCTGAGGCTTTTAAAAACTCCCAGCCTGGTTCATTACTCAAAACCGCAATCATGGGTAAGACTGCCGACCTGACTGCTGCCCAGAAGGCCATCATTGACACCCTCAAGCAAGAGGGTAAGACACAGAAAGACATTTCTGAACGAATAGGCTGTTCCCCGAGTGCTGTATCAAGGCACCTCAGTGGGAAGTCTGTGGGAAGGAAAAAGTGTGGCAGAAAACGCTGCACAACGAGAAGAGGTGACCGGACCCTGAGGAAGATTGTGGAGAAGGACCGATTCCAGACCTTGGGGGACCTGCGGAAGCAGTGGACTGAGTCTGGAGTAGAAACATCCAGAGCCACCGTGCACAGGCGTGTGCAGGAAATGGGCTACAGGTGCCGCATTCCCCAGGTCAAGCCACTTTTGAACCAGAAACAGCGGGAGAGGCGCCTGACCTGGGCTACAGAGAAGCAGCACTGGACTGTTGCTCAGTGGTCCAAAGTACTTTTTTCGGATGAAAGCAAATTTTGCATGTCATTCGGAAATCAAGGTGCCAGAGTCTGGAGGAAGACTGGGGAGAAGGAAATGCCAAAATGCCTGAAGTCCAGTGTCAAGTACCCACAGTCAGTGATGGTCTGGGGAGCCATGTCAGCTGCTGGTGTTGGTCCACTGTGTTTTATCAAGGGCAGGGTCAATGCAGCTAGCTATCAGGAGATTTTGGAGCACTTCATGCTTCCATCTGCTGAAAAGCTTTATGGAGATGAAGATTTCATTTTTCAGCACGACCTGGCAGACGCAAGACCCAACACTCTGGATGAGCTTCAGGCCGCTATCGAAGCATCCTGGGCCTCCATAACACCTCAGCAGTGCCACAGGCTGATTGCCTCCATGCCACGCCGCATTGAAGCAGTCATTTCTGCAAAAGGATTCCCCACCAAGTATTGAGTGCATAACTGAACATCATTATTTGAAGGTTGACTTTTTTTGTATTAAAAACACTTTTCTTTTATTGGTCGGATGAAATATGCAAATTTTTTGAGATGGGAATTCTGGGTTTTCATGAGCTGTATGCCAAAATCATCAGTTTTAAAACAATAAAAGACCTGAAATATTTCAGTTGGTGTGCAATGAATCTAAAATATATTAAAGTTTAATTTTTATCATTACATTATGGAAAAGAATGAACTTTATCACAATATGCTAATTTTTTGAGAAGGACCTGTATCTTTAGTGCTATCGTTCTGGTGAAAGGGGAACCACATCCTCAGTCAAGTCTTGTCCAGCCTTAAACAGGTTTTTCTTCCAGCGTTTGGCTGCATTTAGCCCCATCCATCTTCCCACCAGTTTTCCTATCCATGGTAGAAAAAAAACATTCCCACAGCATGATTCTGTCACCACTATGTTTCACAATGGGGATGGGGTGCTCAGTGCAAATTTGCCAACACATATAGCATTTTGTTGGAATTAAAAGGCTAATCCTGGTTCCTTATGATCAGTGTTTGCTGTGCCCTCTACATGTCCTGTTGCAAACTACAAATGTGATTTCTTTAGTTAGGCTTTAATAAAGGCATTAAATTGTCTGACAGATCTTTTTTCCCACCTGAGTTTTGGATTTCTGCATCTCCTCTAGAGTTACCTCTTAGCTGCTTCTCTTCTTGCTCAGCAATACCTTGCTAGACATCCAGTACAAGTCAGAGACAGATTATCTGCAGAAATACTCAGATGACTCTGCAGTTGTCCGGTGTATCAGAGATGTACAAGAAGCTGAATACAGACAGCTGGTGGACCGTTTAGTGCAGGGGTGCCCAATTCCAGTCCTCAAGGGCCGGTTTCCTGCATGTTTTAGTTCCTTCCCTGGTTCAGCACACCTGGATCAAATGATGGCTCATTTGCAGGCCCATGCAGACATTTGACATGCTGAGGAGGTAGTTGGACCATTTGAATCAGCTGTGTTGGAGCAGAGACACATCTAAAACTGGCTGGAGACAGGCCCTTGAGGACCGGAATTAGGCACCCCTGGTTTAGTGGCAAGGTGTGGAAACAATCGCCTTACCTTAAATGTGAACAAACAAAGGAGATAATTGTAAATTTCTGGAGAAACAGGGATAAGTGAAACACTGTTTCCATCATGGGAGAAGACGGGGAAGTGGTTGGGGAGTATAAATATCTTGGTGTTCACCTGGACAACAAACTGGACTGGAGACTGAAGCTTCTACAAGAAAGGACAGAGCAGACTGTACTTCTGAAGGAAGATTAGGTCCTTCAAGGTTTGCAGTAAATCTTCTACAAGTCTGTTGTGGAGAGTGTAATCTCTTCTCCATCATCTGTTGGGGTAGCAGCATCAGAGCCAGGGACTTAAAAAGGCTAAACAACCTGATAAAGAAGGCTGGTTCTGTTCTGGGGGCGACTGTGGAACCTCTGGAGATGATGATGCAAAGAAGGATTCTTCATAAAACCAAGAACATTATGTCATTACATTATCTTCATCAAATCAAAACAATTATGTACAACCCTTAGCATTCTCTTAATGAGACTATCATACTACAACAGAGTGTGTTCAGTCAGAGGCTTCTTCAGTTTCATTGCAACACAGACCGCTACAGCAAATCCTTCTTGCCCACGGCCATCATGATCTACAACTACTCCTTAAGGAATTAGTTAGTTTGACCTACAACACTTAATTTCCCTCTTGAATCAAAGTATTTTTGAATTGAATCTTGGGGCTCTCAAGAAATATTCAGTTATTCTGAAGATTAACACTAAACTACACTTATCCAGACTTTTTGGGTAGTTAAGGAGATCCTTGGGAATATTTATTGAGCCGTTTTTGGCAGTAAAGTGTTATTTTACATCAATGCCGGTCTGCATTTTTTGACAAAGGTGGGTTATAACGTCCTGTTAATGATTTAACAACCTGTTATAAGCTTTTGATATCAAAATGAAGCTAAGTACAGCTAGCGATATGAGCTAACGGTAACTTATACAGCTAGCTGATCAGTTAGAATTTTGCTAACAGTGTATAGCTGTTCACAAACAAGTGCCAGACAATTAGCTTGTTAGCTCATTTTGAAATCATAGCTAAAATGAACATACTGAATGAATGAAATTCATGTTAGTTCACATGCTAGCGATAGCCAACATGCTAACAATAGCATCTGAGTTAAAATGAGCATTTTAGCTCATTTATAACATAGTATATGGAGTAAATTAAACTTACTTGGACATTGAGTTCAAATTTTAACTGTAGTTCATTTATGCAAAAGCCAACTACTTTGTAAAGACAAGATTGCTGAGGGGATATCATTTGAGGCAGACAAAAGTTGGATGGTTCATAATTTCTGATCTGTCTTATACTTAATTTCATTACATAACACTCATTCATGTACAGTTGACCTTTAATTCGCACAAAGGATTATAATATTGACAAGACCTTCATTGTGGATTTGCAGGTAAACATTTAAACTTTTTTGGACCATTTTCATCAAAGACATGCAGACAGGAACAAACTACTTGCTTTTTTAGCTATTAAAGCTTTGAAGCTCAATCCATCAATCTTGCTGGGCCCAACTCGGCAACATAACCTCGGATTGGGGTTTGACTGATATGCACCATGTGGCAGGCCCCTTTTAAAATTCTGGCATTTTCTAGTTTAATAACAGCTTAAAATGGACAGAATTCATTTTTTAGAAGCTTTGTATAATTTCCACCCATTTCATGATCAAATGCATCCTTGTGGTGGCCTATTACATGAAACCCCGATAACAATAGATTTAAAGTGGCTTGAAAAAGTATTTGGACCCCTTGAATTTTTCCACATTTTGTCACATTACAGCCACAAACAGGAATCAGTTTTATTGGAATTCCACGTGAAAGACCAATACAAAGTGGTGTACACGTGAGAAGTGGAACGACAATCATACATGATTCCAAAGATTTTTTACAAATAAATAACTGAAAAGTGGGGTGTGTGTAATTATTCAGCCCCCTTTGGTCTGAGTGCAGTCAGTTGCCCATAGACATTGCCTGATGAGTGCTAATGACTAAATAGAGGCACCTGTGTGTAATCTAATGTCAGTACAAATACAGCTGCCCTGTGACGGCCTCAGAGGTTGTCTAAGAGAATGTTGGGAGCAACAACACCATGAAGTCCAAAGAACACACCAGACAGATCAGGGATAAAGTTATTGAGAAATTTAAAGCAGGCTTAGGCTACAAAAAGATTTCCCAAGCCTTGAACATCCCACGGAGCGCTGTTCAAGCCATCATTCAGAAATGGAAGGAGTATGGCACAACTGTAAACCTACCAAGACAAGGCCGTCCACCTAAACTCACAGGCCGAACAAGGAGAGCGCTGATCAGAAATGCAGCCAAGAGGCCCATGGTGACTCTGGATGAGCTGCAGAGATCTACAGCTCAGGTGGGGGAATCTGTCCATAGGACAACTATTAGTGGTGCACTGCACAAAGTTGGCCTTTATGGAAGAGTGGCAAGAAGAAAGCCATTGTTAAAAGAAAACCATAAGAAGTCCCGTTTGCAGTTTGCCACAAGCCATGTGGGGGACACAGCAAACATGTGGAAGAAGGTGCTCTGGTCAGATGAGACCAAAATGGAAATCGCTATGTGTGGCGGAAAACTAACACTGCACATCACTCTGAACACACCATCCCCACTGTCAAATATGGTGGTGGCAGCATCATGCTCTGGGGGTGCTTCTCTTCAGCAGGGACAGGGAAGCTGGTCAGAGTTGATGGGAAGATGGATGGAGCCAAATACAGGGCAATCTTGGAAGAAAACCTCTTTGAGTCTGCAAAAAGACTTGAGACTGGGGCGGAGGTTCACCTTCCAGCAGGACAACGACCCTAAACATAAAGCCAGGGCAACAAAACATATCCATGTGTTAGAATGGCCCAGTCAAAGTCCAGATCTGAATCGAATCGAGAATCTGTGGCAATATCTGAAAGCTGCTGTTCACAAACGCTGTCCATCTAATCTGACTGAGCTGGAGCTGTTTTGCAAAGAAGAATGGGCAAGAATTTCAGTCTCTAGATGGGCAAAGCTGGTAGAGACATACCCTAAAAGACTGACAGCTGGAATTGCAGCAAAAGGTGGTTCTGCAAAGTATTGACTCAGGGGGCTGAATAATTACGCACACCCCACTTTTCAGTTATTTATTTGTAAAAAATGTTTGGAATCATGTATGATTTTCGTTCCACTTCTCACGTGTACACCACTTTGTATTGGTCTTTCACGTGGAATTCCAATAAAATTGATTTATGTTTGTGGCTGTAATGTGACAAAATGTGAAAAAGTTCAATGAGTGTGAATACTTTTGCAAGGCACTGAATGTCCAAATTGGACCATTCATTTTGGGTGCTAACCAGTTTGTGTTGGTGAGTGTATTAATCCCATTTTCTGCTGAGATAACGCAGTCGATCCCTGCTGATTTGAATCATTAACAGTCGGAAGCCATTTCCAGAGTTTAGCAGTCCTAAAGTTTTTAGAGAAAGTACCGAGGAGCTGCGTGTGACAATGGCAGCACTGACACGTTCATCAAATCAGACGATGTATAAAACCTAATGACTGATATTAACAATTATTTTTATTTTACAGCAGATGAACCGTGAAGATTTAATGTTTAGCTTAGCAGCTTCAGTTTGTCTGATCCTTTCGTTAACTTCAAGTCAGCAACACATTCTAAGAAAATAAGAAAGAGGCCATTTTGGGCCTGACATCTTAAGTCAGAAACAACAATATGGAGTTACAGTCACAAATGTCACTTTGTTAGTGTTACTATAGCCTTTTTTAAACTTAATCAGGCATAATGATATCTGCTGCGAGGTCGGCGCATATACGGTTCAATTAATTCCTGATTTTTTTTTTTTTTTAAAGAAATTAATCCAAAAACCAAAAGACAAAAATAATTATCTGGACTGTTCTTAGTACCACATCCTAACATTAAGCATGAATCAGGAACGAATACATTAACTAGCAACCCCAACCTCTTCTGATTTGGGACTGAAATAAACTGTATGCAGTCTTTTTACGGAAGAAAAGACACTCAACACAAATGAATCTGCAGGTCTGCATATATTTCCATTTGTAACATTCATTCTATCAGAGCTTCATTAAGGTATGAAATGTCAGAGGGCAACACTAAAACCCTCCTGGATGGAGGAGAGATTCTACACCAGAGCGTTAAGTTCAGACAAGTGCTTGATTCTGCTGCAGTGGATGGTGACTGAACCTGTTGGAGGAGGGGGGCGGTCTTAGATTGTCCTTCCTTTAATCACTTCCCATGTCTATGTATTCATTCTGACAAGCACTCAGACGAAGGAGTAGGTGGGGTGCTACAGAGATAGCAACGGTGAATCCTAATCTTGTTCAATAATAACGGAGAAGATCAGATTAAGCGCTCCCAGCTCTGGAACTACGTTTCCCATGGGGACTGGAAGGACACCGGACAGAAGTGACCATCTTCAAGGAGCAAGCAGCCACTTCATGGTGTCAAAACACAAACTTACAAATCTGGGTCCTTACATCTGTTTTAATTTTTCCCCCCTGCAGACAAAACTCAGGGTTTAATCAGGCTTCAGTTCCAACTGTGCTGAGAATCATGGTGCAGATGGAGCAGATGAAGTCAATGGGCAGAGAAAGGGAAAATAAAAATCCAAAAATATATATTTATCTTTAAATTTATATATATATATATTTATATATATATATTTACGAGGTATATGTCCACAAAAAAATAAAACACCCAAAGTTTCAAAATAGGCATTTCTTCCACATATATCCTTGCTAGTGATGCCATAGGCAGACATTTATATTAACAGCAATATTAATCCAAAATTCCAAAAGAAAACCAGGAAGTTCTCCTGTCCTGAATCTCCAACATCAGGAGTCCAAAAGAAGCCAACTGTGTGGCACAGGTCTCAAACGACTGCACTTCAGGAATCTGACGTCACCTCAACCAAAGAAGAAGAAAAACTTCCCTAACTTCTCCAACAACCACACTCTCAGAGCTGTCCTCCAGGACGAGTTTGGGCTAAGTAGAACCGCTGAGAATGGGAGGCAGGAGAAATGTGGGCCACAGGTCCAAGAGAAAAAATAAAAAAGGTGTCTCTGTGCAAGTCTTAATATTAAACCGAAAATAAACCCAAGGAGGGAACAGCAGACGTCCTCTAGATGATTGTTAGTTCGGCTGGCAGTAGAGGATCGCTGCCCACTGTAGTCATGCTAGGTATTGCTGCAACGCTGTCTTCGCCCTGACAAACACACAAACACATCATCAGAACACAATCTTTGGTAATTCAGCAGGAGTGGGATTTTTCTGGGCTCTGCCCCACCTGTCGCTGAGGTTAGGATCGGTTGACTGCGTCAGTTTATGCAGGACATCCACAAAGCCCATCTCCCTCAGCTTGTCCTGACGATCCTGAGAACCTAACACACACAGAGGCAATTGTAAAACTTTTTAGCATTCCCATGGCATTGCTTCTACTACCTTAAAGAAGGTTCGGACGGCGGATTTGGTACTGATTTTCTATTCTTAAATTACTCAGACTGGTACCATGGAGGGAAAAGCTTTACGAGTGCCCCCAAACAGTCAGATATTCATCCATCGAATCAGAATCGCCTTCAGTTTCAAGCATCCAGCATTCTGAGGTGAGGGGATTGCTGCATGAGATTAAGGCATGTTACTGAGTAACTTCTACAATATTTGAGTTGCAGCTGCATTGATTCTCTGGCAGTGGTGCAGCATATATGGTATGCACTTTGGCAGCTTATCTGGAGATCACATTGTGTATACCAGTGTCAAATGCATAGTATTGCGATCCTGAAGTGTTTATTTCTTATGTCTTCACTGTGCCATTGAAAAGAAAGGCAGCAATGTGATTGGGTTATTACATAACAAACCTGATTGCAGAAGGCCAGAAAAGACTTTTAAAAACAATGGGGGACAAAATATGAAATAGACGGAAAACTGCTTCAGACATTTTCCACTGGTAACTCTAATGCTCTTCAATGAAAAAGCTCAAACTAAGAAACACCATTTACACTAACTTAAACCGTTTTATTTGTCAGCAAATTGTAATAAACATACAACATAGAAGGATTACTACAATTCTGTTTGTATTAAAAGGTTAATGTCAGAGTGACTTAATGTTGGGATTTAAGAGCGCAAGCGAAACAAAGATTAAAACTAGTAGATTGTGCATCTAACAATCTATTTTGTCATGAGAATCCTGCTTTTGTTTGGCAGAATTGAGATACCCTGCCTAGCTATGACTTTTCAACAGAAACTGATCAACTTTTAAAAGTGTTAATTTAAAAGAATGTTACATTTATCTTGAAGGTGGCACCAATCATTCTCCCATCAGTCATTTTAAATAAAGCCCCACCCCCTTTGAGACTTTTTAAACGTTACCTGGGATGCTATCTAATGTGTCTGCATCTGCAGGAATTTTCCAAAAGTCCAAGACCATAAAGTCAAGCGACAGATAAAAATATTCTGGATTGGAACGGTTCTTACCGTCCTCCTCATTCCAGATCAGGTTTGAGATACAGAAGGTGGCGGCGAGCTGCAGCTTCACGTTCGAGTGTCCCTGTAGGAACAGAGGATGTGAGGAGACTCAGAGACACATCCCCTGGCCTCAGTCATTCTGAAACACCATTTCATCATTTGGTGAAAGGTGTGCTTTCCCAACAATGTGCACAATTTTCATCCCAACTTTTTCCCGAAATCCCGAATCTATAGTTTTATTCCAACATTTTTATTTTAGTCTTAATCATAAAAGCTAAACATGAAATATTATCAGGGCATACCGATGCCTAACATACACATATAATACAAATCTAATTAAACTAAATTAAATAAATAATGTGTCTAAGTAAATGTATTTTAATGAGGCTGAAAACCTGATATTAAATACAGGAAGCAACAATGAAGCCAGATTGTGTAAAAACATTAAACTCTGGGTAAGATCAATAGTGAACAGCAGGAAACCACATCTGCACTGTACCATGTAATATTTAACTTTCTGGAGCATGTCATCGTTCGTCATGATGAGCTCCTTGGCTGTGTTTCCATCGGCGATGTTGGCGAGGATGCACAGTGTCTAAAACAAAGAGGAAGACACAGTGATTTCATTGGACCACCAGGTGCTCTGTGATCATCTGATGAGTTTGCAGCTTTACAGTTGCTGACTATAGATCCAGCCAAGATGAAACCTAGATACCCATTCTGTAGGATGCAATAATCCCTCTGCTGTACAGCAACAGCATGAAGAGCTGCAGAAAAATCCTTTCACACACACACTCACCTGCTCTTTAACCTCTATGCTGTGCTCAGCTTCCAGGATAAGGGTCACTGCCTGCATGATCTGCTTCCCATGGGAGCTCATGATCTGGTCAATGTGCTGATAACACGAGAAGGAAGCAGGGGGAAGTCAGTGTTTAACATGCATGGGGAAAAATCATTCACATTCAACACATTATGGGTCAAGGAGAAGTGTTCTCAAACATGAGAGTCTGAGTGCAGCACTAACTGGCCAAGAAATCCATACATTAAGACACTGTCTAAGCAAACTCACTTCTAATTGGTCTGTAAGGATTCTTTATATGTTATCAATCATTTGTTCTGTTAAAGGGGGGGTATTATGCAAAATGGACTTTCTGAAGCTTGATATGCTGAGAACCTGTCTTTCCCTCATTAAAAACATGCCTGAAGTGTTAGAGTAATCTTTGAGTCTCTGCTGATAGTTCTCTGGGTTGCTGAAACGCCTGCTCCCACCTATCCCCGCCTTTTCCACCCATCTCCTCCTCCGACCTTACGTTCTCAGCCGAGAGCCTCGCCCCTGCAGAGCTCCCCTCCCCACCTTACACAACTCCGGCTGAGTCCCAAGGTGCAGTAATTATAACACACCAGCTGCAGCGGCGCGTCTTTTGTGGGATTTTTTTTTCCGACTCCGTGCATGCTGCGATGATGCACGGTATGTGACGAACTGAAGGGGGAGTGTCAGAAAGAGTAGGAGGGTCTTAGAGAGGCACAGGCGAAAATCAAGGCGTCCAATATGGAAGTAAATTTCTTTAAGGTGGATTTGGATATATGACGGACTTTTAAAAGACTTAAGGTGACAATTTTATATGAGTGTGCTATAGAAGGGTAATATGTGCCTGGAAGAAGCATAATACCCCCCCTTTAAGGAGTTCACTACTGCCTTCTTTCCATGTTCGGTCAAAGGGAATGGATGCCCCAATGCAGTGTGCACAACACAAGTATAGTAGAACAAGGTGTGCACCATGGAGGGCTGATGATGCTGAAGCTTGTATCTGCTTGGCAGCTGATAATTCAGTGCAAAATGAGGGCGAGCTCAGTATTTTTATAATAAGTCTGGAAATTTATTTGACCATTTTGAAGCTCAAAATCTTTCATATTTAGACCAGTCAGACCTTAAGTGAACAAATCCACACAGAAGGAAGACTTTTTAAAACTTTATAAAAACACAATTTAAGGTTCGTTAAAACTCTTATTCTATTATTGAAAACACAAACAGAATATTTTGTTTGTGTTTGTTGGCATGTAAGTGTGAGTGAATTTCTCACCGGACGCGTTGACAGCAGATTACGCAGCAAACCGAGAGTCTTCATCAGCACATTGGTGTCGGGATCAGAGAGCAGACGGAACAGCTGCTCTGTGCCCAAACACCGGACGATCTCCACCTTCACCTTCTGATCGGCCTGGAACGCCATGTTCTTTAACACACAAAAGCTTTTACTGTTTCCTGCATTATGGGTGTAAACTCTACATGTATAAATATTAGGGGTACACGTATTTGGGTTTTTTGGTACGACCCTGTCGGTTCAGTACGCACATGGACCAAACGAATCCAGCTGTTTTCTACCTGAACACATGCAGAGTGTTTATGTGCGGAACTCAGAGTGCAGTGCAATGTTCTGCAGGGCAGCTTTAAAAAGTGACACCAAAACAAAACAAAACAAAAAGGACTCCCAGCTATCACTAAACTTTATTGATGAGAAGGTATGGAATTATATTTCAGTCAAAAATCCCGAGCGAGATTTTCAACCCTCACCTGCAGGTATTCAACAAGGAAGGCACGTAATTGCTCATGCGCGTGTGCGCATATTCAACAACACGCGCGTGTAGAATTCATCTCATGAGTATCCAACAACCCGCGCATGTGGATTTCACCTCACATGCGCTCTACACAAAGTTTTAATACACGCGTGAGGGTAAATCTTAGGAGAGGCTGCGCCCTCGAAAGGAAATTCTGCGTGAGCGAGTAAAAGACTTTTGTGACGTTGTGAAATGAATAGAAAATAGAGTCAAGACATTGACAAGGTTAGAAATAATGATTTGTATTTGAAATAAGATTTTTTTTACATCAAACTTTGCTTTCGTCAAAGAATCCTCCATTTGCAGCAATTACAGCATTGCAGACCTTTGGCATTCTAGCTGTTAATTTGTTGAGGTAATCTGGAGAAATTGCACCCCACGCTTCTGGAAGCAGCTCCCACAATTTGGATTGGTTGGATGGGCACTTCTTGCGTACCATACGGTCAAGCTGCTCCCACAACAGCTCAATGGGGTTCAAATCTGGTGACTGCGCTAGCCACTCCATTACCGATAGAATACCAGCTGCCTGCTTCTTCTCTAAATAGTTCTTGCACAATTTGGAGGTGTGTTTTGGGTCATTGTCCTGTTGTAGGATGAAATTGGCTCCAATCAAGCGCTGTCCACTGGGTATGGCGTGGCGTTGCAAAATGGAGTGATAGCCTTCCTTATTCAGAATCCCTTTTACCCTGTACAAATCTCCCACCTTACCAGCACCAAAGCAACCCCAGAGCATCACATTACCTCCACCATGCTTAACAGATGGCGTCAGGCATTCATCCAGCATCTTTTCAGTTGTTCTGCGTCTCACAAACGTTCTTCTTTGTGATCCAAACACCTCAAACTTGGATTCATCCGTCCACAACACTTTTTTCCAGTCTTCCTCTGTCCAATGTCTGTGTTCTTTTGCCCATCTTAATCTTTTTCTTTTATTGGCCAGTCTCAGATATGGCTTTTTCTTTGCCACTCTGCCCTGAAGCCCAGAATCCCGCAGCCGCCTCTTCACTGTAGATGTTGACACTGGTGTTTGCGGGTACTATTTAATGAAGATGCCAGTTGGGGACCTGTGAGGCGTCTGTTTCTCAAACTAGAGACTCTAATGTACTTATCTTCTTGCTCAGTTGTGCAACGCGGCCTCCCACTTCTTTTTCTACTCTGGTTAGAGCCTGTTTGTGCTGTCCTCTGAAGGGAGTAGTACACACCGTTGTAGGAAATCTTCAATTTCTTAGCAATTTCTCGCATGGAATAGCCTTCATTTCTAAGAACAAGAATAGACTGTCGAGTTTCAGATGAAAGTTCTCTTTTTCTGGCCATTTTGAGCGTTTAATTGACCCCACAAATGTGATGCTCCAGAAACTCAATCTGCTCAAAGGAAGGTCAGTTTTGTAGCTTCTGTACCGAGCTAAACTGTTTTCAGATGTGTGAACATGATTGCACAAGGGTTTTCTAATCATCAATTAGCCTTCTGAGCCAATGAGCAAACACATTGTACCATTAGAACACTGGAGTGATAGTTGCTGGAAATGGGCCTCTATACACCTATGTAGATATTGCACCAAGAATAGTCATTTACCACATTAGCAATGTATAGAGTGTATTTCTTTAAAGTTAAGACTAGTTTAAAGTTATCTTCATTGAAAAGTACAGTGCTTTTCCTTCAAAAATAAGGACATTTCAATGTGACCCCAAACTTTTGAACGGTAGTGTATATATATACACACACACACATATATATATGTGTGTATATATGAGGCTGTGTATATATATATATATATATATATATATATATATATATATATATATATATATATATATATTAAAACTCCAGTCAGTTCTACAGTTCTATAATTTTAACTTTTTTAAGTCATAGAACATAATAAAATCAAATTAAGTTCAGGAATTAAAAGGAAAGAATTCAGGAAGTAAAAGGTTCTTTGTTTAATGCTGATCAAATCTTGATTAAAGTGAACCAAAAATGGACAGAACCATGACTTTTGTGTACCGTTACACCCCTAAAAAATATCAATACTTTATCAGATGGTGGTTTACTCCATGTGGGGGGAAAATAAAAAGGTTTGTAGATTAAATACTTAAATCAATTCTATGATGATATGAAAGTTTGCTCCTTACCATCAGGGCCCAGATGCCATTGACTCTCAGAGCAGGGCTGTCACTCTGAGTCAGACTGCATAGTAACTCAATGACCCCAGACTCCAGGATGGGCTGTTAGAAAGAAGTTCATTTAAGGATCAACTTCAAACTGATCTACTGTCCATCAGATTTAACATTTACCTTCTTTACTAATTGGGTTATTAAAACGGTGACGCTAAGAGCAAGGGGAGGTGAGGGCTCCTCTAATATCAAAGGACATAATCACCTCTTTACTTGGTGAGAACTCCAGCAGTAGGTTGCATAGTGTTGAGGAAGCCATGACCAGGACCTCATCTGGGGCGTTCTGGAGCAACTAGACACAAACACATCATTCTGTACTCATTTAAAACGCATGAAGCCGGAGAACTAAAATCTGATGGGTGCAATTGATTCAAATGAGATGGGCGGAGATATATGCAAACTGACCTTCATGAGGGGTTTCCACACAGCATGATCATGAAAGCTGGTCCTTAGTTGCTGCACTGACCGTGAAAGACTATGAAGACATCTGCCGGGAGGGGCACATATGAAGAAACTTTAATGTCGTTAATCTTATCCTGATTCATAGGAAATTATTGTGACAAACAATATAGTCGTTTTGAGAACATTTTCAACTAATGTAATAATAAATGCATGTACATACTCTGAATGATCAATAAACTTGAATTTCTAATAATACAGTTACCACTGCAATTGGAAGACATTTTCCATATCCAACATAAATTAACACAACTGAAACAATAAAAAATGGATGAACTCTGTAAACAAGACTGCCCTTCAAAACAAGATGAATCACTTGGCTCAGACAAGAAAAATAGGAGAAACTAGGAGTTTTGTAAACAAAAACACTCAGTTTGAATTCTAAAAAAAAGACATCCCATTTTAGTCTGCCACTATAGATAAATGAACCATATGTGCCTTTTTTCATTTAGTCTCTTTGGTAGAAAGAGGGAGCTATGCAAGGAAAACACACAAGCATGTAAATGGAAATTTTTGTGGCTGGAAGAATTATTGAGCTCATCTGAATTTATTGTATGATTAATTGTTTTTTATTGCTTGTTGTGACAGACGTTTTTAATTCAACATATTCAAGTTATTAATTTCCATTTCCTTCAAAAAGCTCATTCAACTGTAAGTAAGTACTGTACTGTTTGGTTGTGTTACACTGGTTGCTGCTGCTCGTTCCGGTGTTGTTATTCTTGCTTACGCTGTCCCGTCACTTCCCAAAGAGGGAGCCCAGGCTGGTAATAGCTAAACTAAGCTAGGATGCCTTTTCTTGAGTTTAAATGAAGACAACTGGACTTTTCTTGTTTTGATTAAGTTTCATCTCTCATCCAAGAGGCTTCTTCAGTTCTGAAAGCTGGATTGGGAGTATCAGATTTATAAATCTAAGGTTAAGGCTCACTAATGGGGCTATCGTTATACCTAACGAGGCTATCAGGGTAGCGTAAGCTTCTAAGCACTAAGCAATCTTGGTGATGTAAGAGTGGGTAACGGTGAAACAACCCCAGTTATGTAACTATGAGCTGTTTTGGTCACATGACTCAATGTGTGAGTTTCAGTGAAACTTCTTGGGTAGGCAACTCAAGGCTGCTTTGTATGCATTTGAAAGGGGGAATCTCCACCTCCTGTTCAAGGTTGGTTTCCTATGTTTTACATAGATGGCTTCTTTCACTCCTCTCTCAAACCATCTGTCTGCCCCATCTAAAACGTGTACATTATCGCCTTCAAAAGAGTGACCTTTGTCCTTAAGATGTAGATGGACTGCTGAGTCTTGGCCTGATGAGTTTGATCTTCTGTATTGAGCCATCCTTTTGTGTAGTTGCTCTTTCGTTTCTCCAATGTACAGCTCTGAACATTCCTCATTGCACTGGGCTGCATATACCACTGAGCTTGTGTTTGGGTGTTTTGTCCTTAGGATGAACCAGTCTTTGCCTGAGAGTGTTGTCAGATTTAAAATGCACTGGGATGTTATGTTTGGAAAATATCCTTCTTAGTTTCTCAGAGACTCCAGTCACATATGGAATAACTATCTTTTTCCGTCTCCTCTTCTCCTCCTGTGCGTGAATAGGTGAATGTAGTGTAAAGCACTTTGTGGTCCTCTGACTTAAAAAGCGCTATACAGGCCATGTCCTGTTTCAGGCCTCAGAGGTTCTTTAGAGAACATTAGAGAATGAGAAAAATCAGTCACGCCTGATTCACACCGGCTGCACTGCAGATGTGGAACTCTGTTAACTTTCCACATAAAGTCTATTTTTTTCAGGACACAGCATGGGGATTTGCATGAAGTTAAGAAATAAATGAAAATGAAGAAATTACATAAGCCAGACAGGAAGTGAGACGTGAGCCAGCAAGGTGCATTTGGTATATTGCAAAATAAAATCTGTGTAATTCTGGCTTTTCCTTTTATTATCAATGACAGGGGCATCAGTTCACAGTATATGATGGTTTATTTTTATACGTATATCTTTGAACGTATTGTAAAATTTTGTCAATGTTTTTTGCAGAGTATTGCTAAACATCCATTGCTTTCATTCTGTGATTTCCACATTTCCTGAAAATTTCCTCAACATCCGTCCATAACTTTGAGTTATGTTGCTAACTGACAGAGGCACTACCTTCAGAGTGGAAGACAAAATTTAGAGAGTCTCACCTCACTGCTGCCAACCGCACTTTAATGCTGGATTCTGACAGGCCACTAACTATTCGGTCCATCATATTCTCTGTCTCTGTGATCTAAGAAAAACAAAGACAAGGGCATGTATTAGAACATGAGCATGTGTCCATATCATCACATATGCAGAGAGGGAAAAAAGAACAGCTTATAGAACCTTTTTGCGAATGTCCTCGTCATTTGAGCCTAGGGAGGCATAGAGCTTGAAAGCAGCTTGTCTCAGCTCATGTGCATGTTTAAGGTCATGGTCCAGCTGCAAAGGACAGCAAGGTGGACAGGTGAACATTTTCAATAGGGCTAGGTTTTATTTTTATTCACAAAAGCTTTTGGAAAACATTCAAAACAAACCCCCAAAAAACGTCATTAGAACAGTCTAAACAATCAGAGATAAAGAGGGGCAGAACGCCTAAAGCAAATAAGATGTAATGCAGTTTGGCAGTTGTTTAGTATTGTTTGATGGCAAAGCACTAAGTATTAAACCTGATAGAGTTGTAAAGATCACCACTTGGGTTGACGCTTATCAATCAAAAATACATTATTGTTTTTTTCCTATTTTTATTCAATTTTTTGCTTATTTGTTTAATGCCAAAAGGTGAAGCTGAACTCAGACCAAAGAAACCAAGTGAGAAAAAAACTAACTAGTATCTTTATTCAATTTCCAAATCCACCACGATTCATTTTCCTTAACTTTGTTTTGAAAAGGAAACAGTTGCCCCCTAGTGGACAATAAACAGTTCTTTTTATTTATTTTTTTATTTTTTTATTTTTTTTAACACCTGTAGTGGCTTCTTTTGTTTTATAAACATTAAATTAAATACATGTTATGTTTCTTAAATTACATTAAACCTAACTGGAAATCTGGCCAGTCGGAGGAAACACAGAGTCCTAATTTTTACCACTATTGCATTATGCATCTTTAAGGCAGTTTCATTGAAAACTTCATATAATCATCAAAATTATCTAATTTCCTGTTGTTCTGATAGTTTAAAGCTGTGATTAATATTAACCACAGCTATTGTAGGGTTATTTAATCTGTGGTGAAAACCTTTTTCTTGGCTACGTTAATGCGTACTTTTAATGCTTTCACACATGAAAAAACAAGTCAGGATGCTCTGGCAGAAAGTAAAAACTACAGAATCACATTCATGTGTTACATTATAACATCTGATGCTAATTATTTGTCATGTAAGCATCATTAATTTCCATTTCCACTATTTTTGCTTATATTCAAGCAATTATGCAGGTTAAACAAGCAGTCAGCCTTCCACCAATCTCAGAAGACAACCACTTTCCCACAAACTCAATGCAATATGACAGTTTTCTCCAACAGGTATGGGACATATTGATAGCTTCACAGAATCTTGTTTCAAATAATCAAAGCTATCAATTTCAAGCAGTCGCATGTAAAAGGCCGGCTTTGTCCCACCCTCTTGATGTCAGTGATGGCCGACACAGAGCTAGGGTACTTGAAGTAGTCGGCCAGCATGGCCACCAGGTGGTCAGTGGTGCTGGCGATCCTTTGCAGCTCCACGTCGGGCTCCATCAGGTAAGCTAGCGTCTCTGCACCCTCCACTCTCTCCTCAAGTAAATGCTCTTTACTGCACATCCGCACAAGGCAGGGCAACGTCTGAACACACAACAACAAGTCGAGTCAAACAGAGAAGGATCACTGACAGTAGTTGGAACCACTGGAGGAAAAAAGCCTGACCTTTAGTACTATGCAGCTGTCGTCTGTCCTGATGGCGCCTGCTCGACACATGTAGGTTAGACTGGAAAGCAAACAGCAGTCACACATTAAGGTGTACAACTAATACACTCATGAATCAGAATGTTATTAGAGAAAGCTGTTACATCACTCACCATTTGGCTGCTGTTAGCTGCATTTCAATAGGCTGATCCCTTTGCATCATTTTAACAAATACCTGAGTGAGCTGCTCCCCATCCACCAGGACTGACAACAAAACACCAATCAGATTTCAGAAGAGAAGAGCTACTACAAGAAAAACAAAACCAGATAAGAATCTCACCATTCACCAGTGTCATGGAGACCTGAGTGTTCTCATAGGCCAGGACTGAGAAACACTTTAATGCTTGCATCCGGACCTGGTGAGGCAACGACACAGAAGATGATGTACACATCCCTGACATTAGGAGCAGATCAGAGGACCTCACTGTAAGGAACACCATACCTTATAAGAGGCTGAAATAAGCAGAGGGGCAATATTCTGGATGGCGCCATGGTTAAAAAGTACCGTCTGGTGCTCTGGAGTCTGCAGACAACAAGCAGCAATGGACTGTTGTCTGGCTGTGCGTGTGATTGAGTCCTTCATGTTTGTGTGTGACCAAATACCGGCAAATACCTTACAACAGTGAGAGAAGATCTGAGTGATATACTCCTGGGTTCTCTGGGAGTTGCTTAGTAGAGACATCAGATGGGGAATCACAGTGGGGTCCTTCAATAAAACATACAATACACCATCTGTGCATGGCTTCACAATAATAACAGAAAGCAGAGGCATATACTTACAGTGGGGCAAAAATTATTTGGCAGCCACCGACTGTGCAAGTTTTCCCACTTAAAAAGATGATAGGTCTGTAATTTTCATCCTAGCTACACTTCAACCGTGAGAGACAGAATGCGAATCAAAAATTGTATCACCTTGTATAATTTTTAAAGAATTCATAGAAATAATTTAATAACCTCATTCAAACTTGCAATTATTGCCACCTCAACATTTTGCAGTGCTAATTTGATATTTTTATATTTAATATTACCTTTTAATTTCAATTGAAGTAACTTATTTTAATTGTACGAAGGATGCCTTTGTTTTTTACTTTATTGCTTATCAAATCTCCAGTCAGTTCTATACATTCAACTTTAAGTTATAGAACATAATAAAATCAAATTAATTTACAGAAAAAAGTTATTTGTTTAATGCTGATCAAAGTTTTTTTTTAAAGTCATATACATATCTGTATTTAATTTTCTTGATTAAAGTGTACCGGAAACCTACCGAACCGTGACTTTAAAACCCAAAGTTCATACAGAAGTGTGATTTTTGTGTTACACCCCTAATACTTACTTTTCTGAGGAAAAACTGTAGAAATGGTGATAACATGCTGGTTATCAATGAAGCTGTGATGAAGTTCCTACAGTAGTAGCTACTAATCATCACTGAATCCAGTGCTATAAACTATATGGACTCATTCTAGTACATGTGGACAGGAGTCCTCTGAACATTATTCTGTAATCAAATAAAAATAGGACCTAAAAGATGTTACAGTATAAATAATCACATTGCCAGAATCTAGAAGAGCGGCGCTCATGGTGCAGCTCTGTGACAATAGTTTTGATTTGTTCTTTTTTTAGATTTTTTCTTCATTCTTATAGTTGAGTCATTCCATGTTTGGACAATTATTCCATCTGGCTCTGGATGATGTCCAGCTGGAAGGATTTACTTTTTTTCGGTACACTTTCTCTTACGTTTTTATTTTCAGACATATGTAACTGTGGCAACAAGGTGTTTAGGGATTTAATTTACTACTGGGAGCAGCTGATTAAAATCTCAAAACCTCAAATAATACCTGAACTACGACCCCAAATCCCAGGAGTTGAAAAGGAGGCTTCATTGATGCAGAGCAGGACCAGAAAGCAGAGAGAGAAGGAGGAAGTTCAAACTATCTCTTCCATCCATCATAACGGAAAGGATCATATCCCCTACTCCAGTGTCTCTCCGCCCAGCTTTCTGACCATGCGGCCAGACAGAGATTTAAAGCAAATGAGGTGGATCACCAGAGTTGCTAACAACTTATGGAGTCATCCAGGACATGTCGCTGTAGAATATGGTCTCTGCTGCCTAAATATTGAGTTGTTAGCATGTCATGATGGTCATGAGGCTGTTATACAGCAACAGTCTTTGGTCAGAGGCCTATTCAGATTCAGTGCAAGACTGACTGCTACTGGAGATCCTTCCTGCCTACAGCATCAATCTGCAGCAAGATTTGAAAACTGATACTCACAGATAGATGAATGTGTTTGACTCAGAGGGGATGAGTACATACACACACTTCAGATTTTACATTCGTATAAACTTCAAACCATCTAAAACTGTCATTTCACTTCACAATTATGCACAACTTTGTGTGGATCTAGAAAATACTTTGAAGTTTGTGGTTGCAATGTAACAAAATGTAGACAAGTTAAAGAGGTATAAACACTTTTCCAAGGCACTGTAAACATGTGCAGCATTAGAGCCAGGTTTGAGGTGACCTACTGTATACAGCAGCTGCACAGGAGTAACTGGACTGATGAAGACAGTTCTGAGACATCGAAGACAGGCTTCAGTGAAGATCAGGTCTGGGGACAAGAGACCTGCAGAGCACAAAGGACAAGTGTTTAGTCCTTGATCTTTTATATACATGCATCACAATGTGTGTTTGTCTGCCTTAACCTTGAAGCAGAGTGGGGATGATGTGACAGTCCACCAAGGACTTAATGTTGTTCTCAGTGCCCATTGCCAGACTGCCCAGCACCACGGCGCACTCTGTCCTCAGCTGCAGGCTTGATGAGCTTTGCTGAAGCAGGTAAAGTAGCCTGGAAGCAGTGAGAGATGAAAACCTTCCAATACAATCACCTGGAAGGAACAACACCTGTAACAAATACTTTACTTCTGTGATAAATCTGTTGCTTTAATTCTAGTTGATCACCTACATGAATAAATAAGCTAATATTGTGTTTAATTATAGCCTCATTGTTTCCCTGAACAATGTGGACTGTTTCCATGTAAACAGACCAATAGAGAGGGCAGACCATCTGTAGTTGCTAAGCTGAGGTCAACAATGAAGCTCGCACAGCTCTCAAATAAAGTGGGAGGGTGGGATTTCTAGTCAGTTCCAATGCAGGATCTGACAATAAATTTGCTTCAGATGAGATCATATTATTATTTAATATATAATAAGTTAAAGGCAAATGCTCCAGCCCCATTATGTCTGGTATACTACCAAATGTAAATTAGATAACACAGAAGAAAAAACAGCTTAAAAAGTACACACATTAAGAGCAGTCAGCAGATCAGAGATTACAGTTCATCTATGGTAAGGTTTTATTTGTAAACAAAGGGAAAAGAACAGCCTTTCACTGTAGCTTCTTTACAACCATCTTCATTTTAAAGAACATGAAATAATGAATTAAGCACCAAAAACAGCAAATAGCCATTGGAAAAGGAGGATAAAGAGCTGCGTGGAGTACCTCGGTACAGCCCCAAGGACGATCAGATTGGCCTTCTGTTTGTTGTTTCCTATGACGGCATTCTTCATGTCTCTAATAAAAAATAAATACAAATTAAATGTTTAAAAAATAAAAAAATAGATAGTCTTTTTTGTATGCAGTAATTATCCCCCCCCTTAGGCTCTCAGACTGAACTAAAGACTTTCATTTGTTTCATTCTATTTCCCGTTTTTTTTTTTTTTTTGTCTCAGTGAAATGTTTCAGATGAACTTTAATACATGAGTGAATACATAATTCAGCTTTCAAATAAAGCCATCCAAACCAAGCTGGCCCTGGGTAAAACTGTAATTACCATCTAAGGCTAGCAACAGGTTAGTCCTTTGGTTTCCACTGTGGAGAAGTGTTGGCCCTCGCTGCTTTGCTGAATTGTTTCATTTCAGCCCCGTTGGAGGCTTTTCGAGCATGAACAGCCTGTTTGAGGTCATTCCACAACAATTGGATACAAATCTAAACTTTGATTAGACCACACCTAAACCTTCAAGTTGCTTATTTCTTAGCTATTCAGAGGCGAGTTTGCTCCTGTGCTTTAGATCACTGCCGTGCTGCAAAACCCAAGTGCTCTTGAGCTTCAAGGTGACAAACTGATGACTGGACATTCTCCTCCAGGATTTCCTGCTAAAGTGAAGAATTCAAGGTTCCATCAGCTATGGTAAGTTGTCCAGGTGTCTGCGTTATACCAGACAGGACCCACACCTTCTAAAATTTTCTACTTTTGTCTCGTTCATTCACAAGATATTTGCCCAAATGTCTTGGAGATCAATAACATCAGCAGTGTTGAGCTGTGGTTTGGGCCTTAGAACTTTCTTATGGAAACTATTTTTGCCCAGAACCATGAACTCTGACCTTAACTGAGGCCTGCAGTGCGTTCGCATATTGTTCTTACTTCTTATGTGACCTTCTGGATGAATCGTTGATTGACTGGAGGGGTTTTTGGAGGCTGGACACTTGTGGGGAGGTTCCACACTGTTCCCTGTTTTTTAAGGATATTGCCTTTCACTGTGGTTATCTGGCGTCACAACGTCTGAGGGCTTCTCACCCCTCTCAGACTGACAGATGTCCGCGACTTTGTCTCTCATTTGTTCTTAAAAATCATGATTGGGCTAGGTTGGTTTAGATTTGTTTTTTTTTATTCCTGCATTTTGTTTTTACTCATGTTATCTTTATCTGATTTGAAAAGCTTGTTGTTTGATCTGAAACATTCAAGTGTGACAAAAAAGCAAAAACAGAAGAAATCTGTAAGGGAGCAAGCACTTTATCATGACAATGTTGACCACATTGTTATGCAAATTGATTTTTGATATGAAATCTTCAGTTTAGAACCACATTATCATGTTTCACTAAAAGAAAAACACACGTGTCTGTGTCCCTCCATGATAAGAGCTTGCTTTAATAGTTTCACCACAGGTGAAATACTGAAGACAGGTGTCTGAGGCGCAGCAGAAGACATAAACATGTAACTAATATTTATATCAGTTTGAAGTCCAATATGCACTTGGTCAACACTCAAGCACCCTGCTCCTTTATTTCAGCATATTTAATGCTGCAGCGTTTGACCCAGCTGAATGAATTTGGTGGAACAGCCCAGCTGGAGCTCAGATAGCGCAGTGCTACGAGCCGTAACTAGAGCTAGTAACCTAAAAATAACCAGGAAATAGCCAGACTGGCCATGACTAATGTCATCTACCTTATGATGAATTCTGATAGAGTATCAGATAAAGGCCTGCACACGTAAACACAGACACACACTACATCTATTTATTTCCTGTGTTTGACCAGGAAGATTTTATTACTCGTGGAGCTTCCACGATAAGCTAAAACCTGAGCTACATTAAAATAACTTACTGTCCTATAATTATTGACTGAACATTTTGTACAACCTCTTTATGCCACAAGGACAACACTTGATCTTCTCACAACATTTCACTAAGTTGGAGCAAACAGAGAGATGAATCAGACCATTCTTCTGTGGTTGATCCCTCCGGATCTACATAGACACAGGTTTTGTAGAGGATTTAGGTCGCTGCGGTTCGGTATGTTATTTTCTGGTCCGGCGTATTCAGGAGAGCGTTTCCACCGCCAGTTGGACTCATTGGGGAGGCAGGGTCAAACTCCAACACCTAATATTAGTGGGACAATGTGACACACTAGTATACAGTTGTGTGCGAAAGTCAGGGCACCCCTTTAAAAACAGCATATTTTATATATTTAAAAATGTATATTCATATTTACTGTCTCTCTGGTATATGGGAAAAAAAGACAATATTGTCAGGAAACATTAATGCATAGTTACATTTTATTTTATAAATTGAACAAAATTACAAAAATTAAAAACATAATTTTGGCATGTGCAAAAGTCGGGGCACCCTACAGCATCAGTACCTTCAGTACTTAGTAACACCCCCTCTGGCAGATATCACAGCTTGTAAACGCTTTTTATAGCCAACAACAAGTTTCTGGATTCTATTATTTGGGATTTTTCCCCATTCTTCCTTGCAAAAGGCTTCCAGTTCTGCAATATTCTTAGGACGTCTTGCATGCACAGCTCTTTTAAGATCTACCCACAGATTTTCGATGATGTTTAAGTCGGGAGACTGTGAAGGCCATTCCAAAACCTTCAGCTTGCGTTTCTTGAGGTAGTCCATGGTGGATTTGGAGGTATGTTTAGGATCATTATCCTGTTGTAGAAGCCATCCTCTTTTCAGCTTTAGCTTTTTTACAGATGCTGTGATATTTGCCTCCAAAATTTGCTGGTATTTAATTGAATCCATTCTTCCCTCCACCCGAGCAATGTTTCCTGTCCCACTGGCTGCAACACAACCCCAAAGCATGATGGATCCACCCCCATATTTAACAGTTGGCAAGGTGTTCTTTTCATGAAATGCTGCTCCTTTTTTTCTCCAAACATACCTTTGCTTATTGTGGCCAAAGAGTTCTATTTTAACTTCATCAGTCCATAGCACTTGTTTCCAAAAGTCATCAGGCTTCTGTAGATGTTCTGTTGCATATTTTTGACGTTGTATTTTATGATGAGGTCGTAGATAAGGTTTTTTTCTGCAGACTCTTCCATGAAGGTCTTGTTTGTGCAAGTATCGGCGCACAGTGGAAGGGTGCACCACCACTCCCGAGTCTGCTAAATCTTCCTGGAGGTCTTTTGAAGTCAAATGTGGGTTTTGGTTTACCTTTCTGATCAGACTACGAGCTGTTCTCTCCGAGAGTGTCCTTGGTCTTCCAGATCTCTTCTTGAACTCCACAGTTCCCCTCACCTGCCATCTCTTAATTATGCCTCGCACTGTGGAAACTGCAAGCTGAAAACGCTTTGCTATCTTCTTGTAGCCCTCCCCGGTATTGTGGGCATCAATTACTTTCATTTTTTCTGTCTTACACAGCTTCTTAGAGGAACCCATGGTTGCTGAGTGTTTGTACAAGGTTTGTGGAGTCGCCGTATTTAAGAAACCCTCAAATTGGCACCAGCTGGCACTCCCTAATGACAATTGTTGACACATGCTTCAGGACCAATGAGCTGGTAGAGGTCTGAGCTTGTAAAAAGAATCTGAAACTTTGAAACTCTCAGGGTGCCCCAACTTTTGCACATGCCAAAATTATGTTTTTAATTTTTGTAATTTTGTTCAATTTATAAAATAAAATGTAACAATGTATTAATGTTTCCTGACAATATTGTCTTTTTTTCCCATATACCAGAGAGACAGTAAATATGAATATACATTTTTAAATATATAAAATATGCTGTTTTTAAAGGGGTGCCCTGACTTTCGCACACAACTGTATGTCAAGCTTGTAGCAAGCTGTGACGTTTCTCTGTCCCCCAAATCGATGGACTGTTGTGTAACGCCAGTAGCTCCGCCCTAACCATACCGGACCATTGTCCAATGGACCTCCAACAATTCAATTCAAAAATACTTTATTGATCCCAGAGGGAAGTTAAGCTTTGGTATAGCTCATATAATTAATTCTTTAAGGAGTTGTTGTAGATGCTGATGGCTGTGGGCAGGAAGGATTTCCTGTAGCGGTCTGTGTTGCAGCGAAACTGAAGAAGCCTCATCATCTCCAGATGTTCCACAGTCGTCCCAAGAACAGAACCAGAACCTTCTTTATCAGGTTGTTTAGCCTTTTTAAATCCCTGGCTCCGATGCTGCTACCCCAACAGATGATGGCTGAAGAGATTACACTCTCCACAACAGACTTGTAAACCTTGAAGGACCTAAGCTTCCTCAAGAAGTACAGTCTGCTCTGTCCCTTCTTGTAGACGGCTTCACTGTTGCGCCTCCAGTCCAGTCTGTTGTCAAGGTGAACTCTGAGGTATTTATACTCCTCAACCACCTCCACTTCTTCTCCCATGATGGAAACAGTGTTTGACTTATCCCTGTTTCTTCTGAAATCTACAATCATCTCCTTTGTTTTGTTCACATTCAAGGTGAGACGATTGTTTCCACACCGTGTCACAAAGCGGTCCACCAGCTCTCTGTATTCAGCTTCTTGTCCATCTCTGATACACCCAACAATTGCAGAGTCTAGTGAACTAGAATGTTCTTATTTTTATTATTTTACATAAACTTATTTACACTCTCATACACTCTGAATGAGTTTTCTACATCAATAAGACATTGAGAAAGTTTTTTTATTTATTTACTACTACTTTGCTTGTAACCCATAACATCCCATGATGCTTAGGGGAATTGTGCTTGGTTTAAGGGGAATATATGAAAATAAATTTCAACAGTTATTGGCAATGTTTATTTTAATTTGGGGGGTTTTCACCCATTTTGTATTGAAATAAATGCTATCTTAGAAACCAGATTTTTTATTAGAAACTTTAAATATAAAAAATTCTTCAAGGTAATAATAAAAAAGCATATTGTGATTTTTTTGTCCATATCACCCAGCAATAACTAAGATCTGTCATATTTATAAAACGGAGACAAAAACATCGTAGATTACTGATTAGTATACAAAGCATAGGTTGCATTTATTATTAAGGGATTGTTAGAGGTACTAATAATTCTCTCAGAAGTGATTTTGTTTTTTCCATGCCTTTGCTTATTTTTATGTATTTTCCACACTGAAGAATTGGTCAAACAAAACAATCACAATACGTAAAAACAGGCAGATTTTTTTTTTTTACACTTAATGCTTAACTGAATGAATTCAGCTCCGCTAGCCTTACATGACTCCCTGCAGCACTTTCTGTGGGTCAGGGTCGAACAGTCGATCAACATAATGGCGACTGGTGGCAGTGACTTCCTGTGTGAAGACAAAACCAAAAATATTACCAACAGAATCCAGAGTTATCCACTCTTTACATTTCGAAAGCTACAGTGACTTGCAAAAAGTATTCACACCATTTGAACTTGTTCTCATTTTGCCACATTAAAACCACAACCTTCAAAGGGTTTTATGGAGATTGTATGTGACCAACACAACGAAGTGCTTATTTGTGAAGTCGAAGGAAAATCATCCACGGTGTCCGAATTCTTTTTTTTTTTATCTTAAAAGTGTGGCATGCATATTTATTCAAGCAGGCGGGTCAGGGAGGAAGTTTAAAGCAGGGTTGGGTTCTAAAGCAATAACCCAACATTTCACAGAGCTCTCACCAATTCATCATCTGAACACCAGTATGGCACATCTGCAAAACTACCAAGACACTGACAAGTCGGATGTGTAGAAAATTCACAGAATCAGAGAAGCACCCAAGAGGCCCATGGTAACTGTGCAAGGTCCCACTGCTACAGAGTCCCTCAACAAGACCTTCACCCCATACATCTGGCCTTTATGAAAGAGTGGTCAGAAAAAAAGCTATTGTTGAAAGAAAGCCATTAGTGCTGTTTGCTACGAGCCAACTAGGGGACACAACAGTGGTCAGATGAAACCAAAATTAAACTTTTTAGCCTGCATTACCCTGAACTCTCCATCCATCTCCCACTGCAGCATTATTCTGTGGGGATGCTTTTCTTCAGCAGGGACCGGAACGTTGGTCAGTACTGGTAGAAAGATTGATGGAGCTAAACAGGACAATCCTGGAAGAAAACGTGCAGCTGTATTTACAATGAAAGGTGGTTTTACAAAGCATTGACTCAGAGAAGCTGAATGAAAATGCAAGCCACACTTTTCAGATTTGGAGTTGCAAATAAATTTGAAAAAAAAAAAAAAACTTTCATCATTCTCCTTCCAGTTTGTCATTATACAATGCTGTGTGTTGGTCTGTCATAAAATTCCAGTAAAGTATGTTTAAGCTTGTGGTTGCAACACAACAAAAAGGGAATAATCTGAAGGAGAGCAAATACTTTGGAAATAAAGTCTCAATCTTTTCCATCACCTGTTTTCTTACACAATACAAAGAGCAACAAATCTGAATCATTTCCAGCACAATCTGATTTTTTTTTCTTGCTGAAAAAATAAGCAGCATTTCAGTAAAACAGCAACAATCCCATGACCTTTTCAAACATAAATCAGAAAAAAAAATTTCTTGCTTGCTAATGTAAAAGCAATCATGTGCTCTGATACATACTGAGGTCTCCATTCTACCAGCTCCCCCACAACGCTCTGTTCTATGCCATTTAACGCGGCTGCATGTGACACCAGAAAACTCTGTTTATTCCACTGACTGTTTAGAACCAGAACCTTCCTCCTGACCCCAGAGAAGCAAAGGTCCGCCAGCTGAGCTGAGAGCACAGTGACACTGTTGGCTGGCTCCTGGTGCCAGCACACACACACACACACACACACACACACACACACACACACACACACACACACACACTTCAGCTTGTATTTTTCTTACATACTTTCATCGCATATATAGTTGCAATATACATATTTAAAGAGTTACGCATGCTCAAAAATACGCAAAGAAATCCATATTTTAGATTATGTGTAGCTAAAAACTGGGGCATCTCGCGATTGCTTCTTTTAACCTTTACTAAACTTTGGCTAAATAAAACAAGCAGCCATTAGCTCTAATTAAAATGATTCGCAGTATCTTAAAATGGCAACACTTTGGCTTATTTTCAATCACTTGAAACCATGAGAGAGCTCACAAATGTTAGCAGCGTTAGCTTAATTGTGTGCTGCTAACTTTACTACCGCTAGCTTAACAACGCCAAGTTTACAGATGTTCCACTCAGCAGTAGGGGCAGTGGTTTAAATCAAATGATAGCATGTAACTGGAATGAAAATGCGCATCTATAACTGGCTTCTGTCGGTGCTTCGTGCTGTATGTTAACCTGTTTTAACAGTTTGATCACATTCACTTGCAGCTAGCTGCTAACTTATTCCAAATGACACTGACATGACAGCTCCAGTGGTCGCTTCGTTTGTTTTTTGGCGAGCACCGCTGGGGCGGGCGTCCATGAGACAAAATCGCCAGTAATCGTGTTTCAACTGTTTCCACCCGCCTGAGCGAGGTTGGGGTAAAATAAACGTTCCCACCAACAGCTATGTAGTCGCACAGCTAGCCCGTTTAGCTTGCTAGCTAATGGTGGGTTTGAGTCCTTCCTAGCTTTTTATGACTGCTTCCGTGGTATCAAGCGCTTGATGTTGGGGGAAGAATTTTGCAAACCGGTTGAATTTATGACAGTGAGACTCACAGACAAAACACTGATGCGGAGAGGGGCCTCCAACAAGCACGCCATCTCTCTTCCTCCAAGCGGGCGCCCCAATCGGCGCAGCACTCCGCGGACACTCCGCCCCCTAGAGCAGCTTCGAGCGGCTTTAAAAAGTAACTGCGGCCGTCCCACGAGGCTTTCCACGAGTTCTCCTTTCTTAATAATACATGTGAATCCTGTTTGAGTTCGGCTGTGACAACAGCGACTGGATACAGAACAAAACACAGCCTGGTTGTGTTGGCGAGCTGTATGACAGTCTGTGGCTTTACCAATTAGGTAAATGTTGTTTATAAGTGTGACGCGTGTGTCCTCCTTCCCAGCCAGATTCGACGCTTCACCAAGATAAAATCTGTATTTTTTCCCCCAACAAAATGATTATCAAATAGTTTTTCCCTCATACATGAGATTCAAAAACACAAATATTAAACATGAATAAAAATAGAATCCACAGATTGTTTGATGGAATCTGCTCCAGAGGGTAAAAGTAAAAACATGCTCAAGGAAGTGATGCGCATGCGCGTTGAGTGGTAACAGCAAGGTGGGAAAATTCATTCTTTCGCTCTCAACTGTAGACTTGTAGCAAAGTCATGCGTTTTAGAAGAAATTAGAACCTATCAGGAGCATTTCTGGGGACAAATAAGCCGCTCAGCTCAGATCTGATACATGTAAGTACGGAATGAGCCTGCCTCTGCTGTTTTGTTTTGTTGCGTAGTTTCGTCCTAAAGGGTGCTTACCTAGGTTGTCTTGCTAGCTGAGGCGTGCTGTGTTTGGTTTGTAGCTGTAGAACTTCAGCTGCTAATAATCCACCTGTTTGTTTGGAAATATTCTTAATAAATTGAGTTTTGCTAAAGTTTTGAGAAATCGCAGCAGCAGTTCAGCTTGTGACAGCAAAACGAGATAACTTTCATGTTTGCGTAGTTAAAGCAACGCTTGTCCAAAATCCTGCTTGCTTTACACAGATGATGTACAGTTTGTAGGTTGGTTTTCAAAATATCTAAATCTGCCCCATAATGACTGAGCAGGAAGGTTATTTAGCTCATGCAAAGGTTTACAATGCCTAAAAAAGCCCTGTAGGTTGACTTTAAATACAGGCTTATGGTGGCGCCGTTCAACAAAAACAATTACAGTAATTAATAGAGAAAAAGAAATGGATGTATAATAATGCAATAATAAAAAAGGCAGGTATGAAAAATCAATGAAAAAGACAATACATGCACATGTCTGGCAGCATTTTTACAAGCTGGAGGAGAGACTAGCAGTGTAAACTTAATTTGCATTATTTTATGCTTTTACTCTAATAGTTTTTGTACATTACTGAATTGCATATTAAACAAATAAAAAAATCTACTTGTAATCCATAATGCTGAAGGAAATTGTGTTTAGTTTATGGTCATTTAAAAATGATTCCATCAGCTTAGGTTTTTTTTCAGTTTGTATTGAAAGAGAATCTGTCTATAAACTGGATAGTTAATTGGAAACTGTGTTGTGTCAATTATACAAGTATGGAGGACTACGCGGGTCACTGGAAAAACAATACAACATTTTGACGATGAGTGCTTAATTGTGAATTAGATTGCTAAATATAATTTCAAATTCAACAATTTATCCATACAAAAAAAGACACATTTGAAAAGCATTTTGTAATTACACATTTTAAATTGAAATACTAAAGAGGAATAGCTAATTGTATTTATTATTTGATTATTGAATACTGTGATATGATTTTTTTCTTTCAAATCCTATTTCAAAATGGAGAATTAAATAACACAATTAATAAATGAGATTGTAAATATCTTTCCTTTTCATACATTTAAAAAAAGTTATTCCCGAGTGACCCTCCTGGTCCCTGAGCACACTGAAATCCAAGTTCAACCAATCACAGCTGCTCCTCGAGTGTAAGCAGCTCTCTCATTGGTTACACAGCCACATTTGGGTGGACCTTGCCAAGATGCACAGCTCGTGTCAATTCAATTCAAATTCAAAAATACTTTATTGATCCCAGAGGGAAATTAAGTGTTGGTATAGCTCATATAATTAATTCTTTAAGGAGTTGTTGTAGATCATGATAGCTGTGGGCAGGAAGGATTTCCTGTAGCGGTCTGTATTGCAGCGAAACTGAAGAAGCCTCCGACTGAAGACGCTCTGTTGTTGTATGACTGTCTCATGAAGAGGATGCTCAGGGTTGTCCATAATTTTTTTGATTTTATGAAGAATCCTTCTTTGCATTATCATCTCCAGATGTTCCACAGTTGTACCAAGAACAGAACCAGAACCTTCTTTATCAGGTTGTTTAGCCTTTTTAAGTCCCTGGCTCTGATGCTGCTACCCCAACAGATGACGGCTGAAGAGATTACACTCTCCACAACAGACTTGTAGAAGATTTGCAGCATCTTGCTGCAAACCTTGAAGGACCTAAGCTTCCTCAAGAAGTACAGTCTGCTCTGTCCCTTCTTGTAGAGGGCTTCACTGTTGCGCCTCCAGTCCAGTCTGTTGTCAAGGTGAACTCTGAGGTATTTATACTCCTCAACCACCTCCACTTCTTCTCCCATGATGGAAACAGTGTTTGACTTATCCCTGTTTCTTCTGAAATCTACAATCATCTCCTTTGTTTTGTTCACATTCAAGGTGAGACGATTGTTTCCACACCATGTCACAAAGCGGTCCACCAGCTCTCTGTATTCAGCTTCTTGTCCATCTCTGATACACCCGACAATTGCAGAGTCATCTGAGTATTTCTGCAGATGACAGGTCTCTGATTTGTACTGGAAGTCTGATGTGTACAGAGTAAAAAGGAATGGTGAGAGTACGGTCCCCTGTGGTGCTCCTGTGCTGCTGACCACCTGGTTTGACACACAATTCTTCAGTCTCACAAACTGTGGTCTGTCGGTCAGGTAGTCATTGATCCAGGCGATTGTTGGGGGCTCCACCCGTGTCTTCAGGAGTTTCTGACAAAGCAAATCAGGCTGAATTGTGTTAAATGCACTGGAGAAATCAAAGAACATGATCCTCACAGTGCTGCCTGCTTTGTCCAGATGACAGTGGGTTGGTTGAAGCAGGTGGATGATGGCATCTTCAACTCCAACTCCACAACGATAAGCAAACTGCAGTGGGTCCTGATACGTTCTTGTTTGCTTACTCAGGGGGGCCAACAGGAGTCTCTCCAGGACCTTCATGATGTGGGATGTCAGGGCAACAGGTCTATAGTCATTGATGACTGATGGGCGAGTTCTCTTTGGTACTGGGACAAGGCAGGATGTCTTCCACAACACTGGAACCTTCTTCTGAGTTAGGCTAAGGTTGAAGATGTGCTGCAGAATCCCACAGAGCTGCTCTGCACAGGCCTTCAGGACTCTGGGGCTGACACCATCTGGACCTGCAGCCTTGTTCTGGTTCAGTTTCTCCAGCTGCCTCTTCACCTGACTTTTGGAGACAGAGAAGTGGGAGGGGGAGGCAAAGGGGGTAGCAGCATTTCCTGACTTGGTTGAAGTCAAACTTGTGGAATCAGAAGAGTCCATGGCTGAGGTGAAGGATAAAACATCCGAGGTGTAACAGGAAAGCTGTTGATCAGAGGATAGTGGGATGTCTGTTTGGCTGGGAACAGGAGAGGGGGATGCTGAGGTAGTTCCTGAACTGAACCTGTTGAAGAATATGTTCAGTTCATTGGCTCTGTCCAGACTTCCATCTATCCAATCTTTCCTGTCCTTAAAACCTGTGATCTTTCTCATTCCTGACCAGACATCTCGGATATTGTTCCTCTGTAGTTTGTTCTCCAGCTTCTTCCTGTATTCCTCCTTGCTGTCTCTGATCTTGACCTTAAGTTGCTTCTGTATACTCCTCAGTAATTCCCTGTCTCCCTCCCTGAAGGCTCTTTTTTTCTTGTTTAGCAGTTCCTTCAGGTCACTGGTGATCCAGGGTTTGTTATTCGGGAAGCATCTCACTGTTCTGGTGGGGATGATGTCTAACCAATGAGAGAGCTGGTTACGTTGGAGGAGCAGCTGTGATTGGTTGAACTTGGTTTTCAGTGTGCTCAGGGACCAGAAGGGTCACTCGAATGCTAAAAGGAGAGGGGAAACCATTTAGGAAATGTAATTGCAAAAAGGATTTGAAAATGGGAGCCGGAAAGAGAAAACGAATGTAGAAAAGGGAATAACTTTTTTTAAATGTATGAAAAGGAAAGATATTTACAATCTCATTTATTAATTGTGTTATTTAATTTTCCATTTTGAAATAGGATTAAAAAAAAAAAAATCATATCACAGTATTCAATAATCAAATAATAAATACAATTAGCTATTCCTCTTTAGTATTTCAATTTAAAATGTGTAATTACAAAATGCTTTTCAAATTTATCTTTTTTTGTATGGATTAATTGTTGAATTTGAAATTATATTTTGCAATCTATATTTTTAATTCACAAGTAAGCACTCATCTTCAAAATGCTGTATTGCTTTTCCAATGACCCCCGTAGTCCTCCATATATAAGGCTGTTTGATACAGAAAATTATATTTAGATGTTTTTGTCCTCATCGCCCAGCTGTAGTTTATGGAGTGACATATGAGTTTAGCAATAGTATAGTCAATGATCATTTAATAAGACTGATATCATTTTGGATCCGTTAGTGTTTTGCCAATGATTACTATACAGCCTGAGGTTTACTAAGATTTGACACTTGGATGTTTGTGTTAAAGTTTCTACATAGACCTGAAAAATCTTTTGTAGTCTGGACTTTGATTTAAGCAGTTTCCAGGTCTGCACTAGTGTTTAAATACAGAGCATGATAAATGTTTATTATAAGACCTCAATCTGTCTATCCTTCCATCATTCAAGCCCAAGGGATTCAGTAAATCTGTTTGTCATTCCATCCATCCATCAGTTCATTTATTAATGCTTTCATGTATCCATTCATCAGTGCTTTTATATATGTGTTTGTTGATTTATCCATAAATCCATCCTTACTTTCAAAACTAGAAATAATGGGGGGAAAATTCTCGAAATATGAGTCTAAACAAGTCTGACATTTTCCTATGAAAAAGGTGTAGGAATCATGTTGCACGCACTCTGTTTAGATACAGTCATGGCCAAAGATTTGGGCCAAATGTCCTTTTCTAGCTTTACCATTTTTAATTCTAACTGATGGTGACCCCTCCTTGCCTGTTTTAGTGCTTGGAGGCGATCATCTTGTTGGATCCTGTTCAGCTACCACAGGGTCTCAACATGTCTGATTCAGTTCAGTTTATTTATAATGGACCAATTCACAACACATGTCATCTCAAGGCACCCTACAAAAGAAACAACTTAATTCTTGAACATCTTCAGTTCTTTAAGCTGCATTATTTTTAGGAGGGATATTCCACAGCAACATGTCCTGGATGAAACCATCAGTTGTTGGGAAGATCTGCTAATTCAACTCATTTGCTTTTGCTGCTGCTCTTTAATCTCTGTCTAGCCTCATGGCAGAGAGATGTTGGAGTAGGGGATATGATCCTTGCCTATCATGATGGCTGGAAGAAATGCTTTGAACTTCCTCCTCTGGGATTTGAGGTCAGAGTTCAGGTATTATTTGAGCTTTTGAGATGCTAATCAGTTGCTCCCAGTTGTAAAAACAACCTTGTTGTCATGGTTACGCATCATAACAACTTCAGAGAGTATGAAAGTAAGAAGAAAAATCGTTCCAGCTGCACAGCATCCAGAACCAAAGGGAATAATTGTCCAAACATGGAATGACACAACCAAAAAAAAAGATGACAAAAGTTACTAAATGAACAAATGAGAAGTAAAGTAACAGAGCTGCTCCAACATGCTGCCACCACGAGCGGCGATGCATGTTGAAACGGATCAACAAGAACTGTCTAGAAATCAGTTACCATGTGAGAAATAATCAACAATGTGAATTATCAGCACAAAGCTGTGAAGTTCATAAGCACAACATTTTGTCACTTTTTAAACTTTTGGCCACAAGTATGGATATTTGCTCTGTTTTGTGGTAAATGTGACCCTGCTCCATAAACAAGAATGATTTGATTGGTGTTCATGCCAAACACTGGACCTTGAGGATTCCCAACAATAAGAACACCAGCCGACTCACCGTGTGAATGTGAGGTTCTCATGTAATCTGCAGCTCCTCTGTTCATGCAGCATGAAGATCGCAGTAGAAGGCTGTTGCCACGGGGAGCTGGACAAGATCTATGAGACCATTGAGTATCTGGAGAAGAAGGAAGCAGTCAAAGTGGATCTGCTGCTCTGCTGTGGAGACTTCCAGGCGGTGCGAAATGAGGGAGACATGAAGTGCATGGCAGTACCTGCCAAGTACAGGACGATGCAAACGTTTTACAAGTCAGTGTTTTGGTTTTGTTTGTTGATGGTGAAGAAGATCAAAAGTAGACGTTACTGAAATAGGATCTAACTGTTCCAGATATTACTCCGGAGAGAGGAAGGCTCCAGTACTCACCATCTTTATTGGAGGGAACCACGAGGCTTCCAACCACCTGCAGGAGCTGCCGTATGGAGGCTGGGTTGCTCCCAACATTTATTATCTGGGTAAGGAGCAGAGGACGGTCTACATGTCTGCTACATGCTGTGGTTAACTTGGTTACGCTTGGTTCTCTAGGTTACGCTGGTGTTGTTCGCTATAAAGGGATCAGGATCGGTGGCCTATCTGGAATCTTTAAATCACATGACTACAGAAAGGGTTTGTTTATTTACATTTTCCTATCTCATTTAGTATATTTAGAGGGTTTTTTTCTCCCTCACAAAATGTGTCTTCTATAAGGTCACCATGAATTCCCTCCATATAATCCCGAAACTCTTCGGAGTGTGTACCACATCAGGAATATCGAGGTGTTTAAACTGAAGCAGGTACATATTTAATATCCAGTTACAAACTCTTCAGATGCTAGTTGTAAATGTTGTTTATTTTTCCTTCTGATAACTAAATGACTGTTTCAAAAAAAGATTCAGATGCCTATAGACATTTTCATGAGCCATGACTGGCCTCGAGGAATCTATCACTATGGAAACACGGAGGATTTGTTGCGTAAGAAGAAGTTTCTGCGTCAGGAAGTGGAGACAAACACTCTGGGAAGTCCGGCTGCTGAGGAACTGCTGGCTCATCTGCAGCCAAGCTACTGGTTCTCTGCCCATCTTCACGTAAAGTTTGCTGCTGTCATGCAGCATCCAGTAAGTAAATCATTCTCTCCAGCTGGTTGTAAGGGTGCTCACTCAAATGTTAGTCCACAATCAAACTTGGTTGTGTTGTTCGTAGGCTAAGGATAAGGCAGCCCCACGTGTCACCAAGTTCCTGTCTCTGGATAAATGTCTCCCCTACAGAGAGTTTCTGCAGGTCAGATGACGTCTCCTTCATACATATGGGTATCACAGTCTGGGTATGGGTTCACAGTCTACCTGTATATCTTTGTGTGTGCCTCAGGTTGTGGATATTCCAGACAGACCAAGTTCATCTGAGGGTCTGGAGTATGATCCAGAGTGGTTTGCTGTTCTAAAAGCCACCAACAGTTTACAAGTGACCACTCCTCAGCGCTGGAACCCTCCAGAGAATAACGGCTTACATGAACGGTACACAAATGTTCCAAAGAAAAAGGATCCAAAATAGACTCACCAAATCCCTGCATGTGCTTGCATCATTTCTGTAAACAGATAATATCAAAAAGAGACATGTGCCGAGAAACTGGCTGTTATCCTGACCTGGATTATTTTCATCTTGACTGAGCCATTAGAACATCAAAAATCCAATTTCTTTCCCAGGGATCGCACCACTACCAAAAACACTCTTCAGTATGATCATTGTTACTGAGGAAAGAAGACTCCATGTTAGTCATTTTCAGTATCAACGAGGTATCTAAAGCTAACAGAAAACTGTAGTTTCTCTGCTGGATTTAGAAATGTAGGTAGTCTTAATGTAAGGATCTACATTCAACTCTATATAGTTGGATCACGACAAATAAACTAGTTTTAAATATTTCAAAAACACTGAGTATAATATTTGGTTCGAGGCGCAGATTATCACTTAATCCCAAATTAAATTTAAAAGAAACTAAGACTGTACCTGTACTCTAAACCGTAGTGTCTGTATCGTTTAAATGAGGGGGTTGTCACTTGTTATTAGGCTGTAGTTTTTATTCAGTTTTTTTTTTTTATGTCCACAGCATTTTATGTCTTATTGTTTTGTTTTTGCTTTCATAGAGTGTTAAATAGGTGTCTGTAATACTGTTCGGACCCCAAGAAGACTAGTTGTCATTTGTCCGTCAGCTAATAGGGATCCTTTTAAATAAACAAATAAACATTCTCTAGTTTATAAAGACGACAGACTACTATACGTGTTAACGCTACTAATAGCAAATATAAGTTGTTTAAGACCATTTGAAATATGCTTGAATCATTTCGGCAAATTCAATTTAAAATTGTATTTTTCCAAAGGGAAATTAAATATTGTAACTTATATCATCCAAGTATCTTCAAAGAATCATTGTGGTTGGTGATGCTGTGGGCAGGAATGTTCTGCGGTAGCAGTCAGTCTTACAATGAATCTGAATAGGCCTCTGACTGAAGACTGTTGCTGTATCACATTGTTATGACTGTCATGACATTCTAAAAGCTTAATATCCAAGCATCAGAGACAATACTCCACACCAACATTTCCTGGATGGCATCATCAGTGGTTAGCAAGCACTGCTAATCCTCCTCATTTGATTTTGCTGCCCCTCTTTAGACATCCGTCTGGCCTGATGGTCAGAAAAACATTTAGCGATCACTGATTCCAGGTTAGAAATATAAACTCTGTCGGGAGAAGGAAAGATTTTGGTGAAGTTTCCTGGAAGGGTTCCACACAGCTAACAATGTCTCTTCATTATTTATTAGCAAGATTAGTAATCAAATCCTAAAATTCATCTTTAAAGATGAATATACGCTCTACTCGGCCTCGTGATCCTCATCTCTGATGTGCTGTATGATGACTAAATCAAACCCTCAGTTTTGAGAGTATAACTGTTGTCAGAGAGTTTACTTGGTCAGGTAGAGAGTTGAAATAGAAGCACAGGAGGAGGAACGTTCTTAGGGTTAGTGTTTTCTTCTTCTGTAAGAAAAACCAGTGGAGAACTTTAGATTATCCAGGAGTAGAACTATGGATGTTGAAGTTACATTCACATGTTAAAAGAACTACTACTACTACTGTAAACAGATTTACTTGGCTGTGGACAATCATTTCTCCTGGTGCTGCTGATTGATCTGTGGACTGTCTGTAACCATCAGGTGGGACTTCAGAGCTTCAGAGGCGGACATGATGCAGGTGGTGGAGGATCTCAGCGGGGAACTCAGCGTTCCAGACAACTTCAGCCGTACGGTGCCGCCTTACGACCCCAGCAACCCTCAGCCACATGCCTCCGCGAGCTACAACACCAACCCACAGACAACAGAGCTCTGCGCCAAGTTGGGCCTCACAGACATCTACTCTAAGGTCGGCCAGCGAGGCGCTGACATGGACAGGTCTCAGAGCGCCGGAGAGGAGGAGGAAGAAGAAGGTGTGGATGAACCCAGCGAGTATCCTACTGATACGTCGGGGTTGTCCAGTTCTTTTAACCCTGATGAGATCACCATAGAGGATGAGTGGGAGGAAGAGGAGGAGGAAGAGGTCTGTGGAAAAAAGGTGACAGAGAAGGCAGACTTGTCCTCTGATATCCACACCCCCAGTCGAATGGTTCTGCCAGAGCCCAAATCCAGTGTCTCCTCATCCCACCGTTCCCCCCTGATGAACCTGCCTCCTCCCTCCCACTCCACCCCGAGAGCCACTCCCGCTCAGTCAGAGGCCGGACAGGAAGGACAGAGTGACGGTGCCGATGAGGAGCTCACTGCTGCTCGCATCCTGAAGCGGAGCAGCGACGGAGGAGGCGACAGAGGCACCACTCCAAGAATCAAACGCAGGAACCAGGTCATTTACCAAAGCATGGACGATGACGAGTGTGACGGTTAAAGCTCAGGAAACAGATTTCTTTATTAAAGTGTCATTTTATGTTTTTTAAACAAGGCCAGAGCCTTTTAGTTAACAGGATTCCCAAGTTATTTTTTGTACCGGAAATTTCTGATTTAATTCAACGATTAAAGAAGTTGAAAATGTTTTTTAAAAGAATAACCTGGCACTTTAGTACAACCACTAAAACTAAAGAAATATATCAAATGCAGCTGCCTTGTTAGAATCAGCACTCTATGTAAAGCTCCAGTAAGGCTGAACTCTGAGCGAACCTTTAAGCAATAAATGAATGACTGAATCGCTCGTTATCACAACAAAAGTGCCGATAGCGTACAACTTTTAGTAAGACATCTACAGGCAAATTTCTCTCCATTTTTTATTTTGTGCAGATACTCCAACTTACTAATGAGTTTTGGATAATTGTAAGCTGCAATAATTGCACACGTCCAACAAAACTCAGCCCTTCAGGTAAAATTGTACTGAACTCACTTCATGCTAGAAACAAAAAGTGAAAACCCTTCTTAACACTGATTATGTAAATCATTGGAATCCTGTTTTTTATTGTGTTTGAAATAAAAAAGGACAACAAAACAACTGATAAACTTTTAGTGTTCAGCTCATTCCTGCTAGGAATTCTGGTATTTACACACTCAGTAGCTCAAACCATTTTTATAAAACTGCAGTTTAAAAAGACTTTCAGAAAGTTCCTAGATTTATTATGTTTGCACTTGGTAGTTAAAAGTCCTCAAAACCAAGTAGAGATCAGCCCTACTAGTTCAGGTTTTTCTCCACCTGGGTACAGGTGAAGTTAGAAAAATTAGAATATCGTGCAAAAGTTTCTTTATTTCAGTAATTCAATTTAAAAGGTGAAACTAATATGATATAGAATAATTACATGCAAAGTGAGATATTTCAAGCTTTTATTATAATTTTGATGATTATGACTTGGAGCTTATGAAAACCTCCAAATTCAAATTAGAATATTGTGAAAAGGTTCAATACTTTAGGTGCAAAGTGTCCCACTCTAATCAGCTGATTCATCAAAAACACCTCCAAGGGGTTCCTGAGCCTTTAAATGTTCTCAGTCTGGTTCAGTGGGAATCACAATCATGGAGAAGACTGCTGACCGGACAGTTGTGCAGAAAACCATCATTGATCCCTCCATAAGGAGGGAAAGCCTCAAAAGGTCATTGCAAGAGAAGTTGGATGTTCCCAGAGTGCTGTATCAAATCATATTAGTAGAACGTTTTGTGGAAGAGAAAGGTGCAGAAGCAGCAGGGATAAGCGCAGCCTGCAGAGGATTATCAGGAAAAGGCCATTGAAAAGTGTTGGGGACCTTCACAAGGAGCGGACTGAGGCTGGAGTTAGTGCATCAAGTGCCTCCACACACAGACGGATCCTGGACATGGACTTGAAATGTCCTATTCCTCTGGTCAAGCCGCTCCTGAACAACAAACAGAAGGATCTTACCTGGGCTAAAGAAAAAAAGAAATGCAAATGTTGCATCTGATTTGGAAACCAAGGTCCCAGAGTCTGGAGGAAGAATGAAGAGGCACACAATCCAAGATGGTGGAAGTCCAGTGTGAGGTTTCCACAGTCTGTTGATTTGAGGAACCATGTCATCTCCTGGTGTTGGTCCACTGAGCTTTCAGTTCATTTCAAAGATTTGAGAAATGCTGCACTTCAGTCATGCCCGTTGGGTTTATAGCGTTGTTATGCACTAACTGGGGTGTCCCTGTCGATCTTCAAGAAACATAAAGACCCAGTTGTTCAGAGAGTATCTCCTACTCTGTCCTTCCCTCTACTTCAACATCTCTTTCTTTACTTTCCTCTATGCCTTCACTCTGGTCTACATGGTTTCACCCATCTCCTCTGACAGACCCCGACTGGTGGTCTTCCTTCCAAGTAGCTTTCTGTCAGCTTGGACATTAACTGCATTATGTCCTAATTTTTAAGTCACTTTGGCTAAACTCGTCTGCCAAATGCAAAAAAACCCAACAAAAAACACTTTTAAACAAGTTGAAAAAATATTTTTCAAGAAAAGAAACAGAAAAGGGAACAAATTACTGCACTGGTCACTACTGTTGGTTTAAATCAAATAGATTTATAACACAGATTAGAGTCCTTTGAACAATCCATTCCAGGTTTACAAGTGTGATCTGCTAAAATCAACATACATTTTCAATAAAATAAGGACAGTATATGACATACAGTGTCTTTGACGAGATCTCTTTACATCCATTCAACAAGCCGTTACAGTGTAGCTTAACAAGGCGCCATGTTGTTTTAAATACAAGCCAGTGTCAGGGAAGAGCTTTTCCTGCACCCAGTCTACAAAAATCACACACCTAGGAAAAAGAAAAGTGGTAGTAGGCACTTCTGTTCTTGTGTTTCACCAATTATTTTCTTGTCTTTTTCAGCCAGGCTTGACAGCTACCAAGCACATTTAACTTATTTCAAGAGCGTTGTCTGAAAATAAGTTCATTCATAAAACCATCTAAGATCACTGTGATGAGAGACAAACGAGGGACACTCACCAGAAAATCTGACACAGCAACGAGTTGTTTTAGATCTTCTCTGCCATCTTCCACATAACTAAAACAACCTCAGGATATCAATAATCTGAGGAGAGAATTTTGACATGCACAGAAGCAGACACCACGGCATTATCTGCAACCAAATCACCAGTGCAGCTCTTCTACCAGCTCACAGCATGATTCTGGTCTTTGATGCTGGTCTGAACTCTTCAGGCTCCCTGCTGCAGACTTTTTAAGCCTTCCAGCCTAATGTTTCGTGCCCGACATACCCTCCTCATCAAGGCCATAGTGTTGTGATAAAGTTTGCCTCTCATTACACATGCACTACACTGCAGGGATTTTTCAACATCGCATCATAAAATACCTAAATACAAACGGGTTTAGCTCTGTGAGCTTACATGTTGGCCTCATGTCGTAAATTTACGTTTCTATCTAGACTACACAACATGATTTGGACAGGCTGGAAAATCATAGCCAGAAGGCAATGAAGACTAAACCATCACACTAGAAATTTGACCAAGGTGACACATTTGGGAAAGTCTGACATGGATCTTTTTTTGGGGTGTGTGTGTGTGTGTGGGGGGGGGGGGGGGGGGGTGTTAAGCATGACAGAAGGGGTAGATCATTCCAGGACAGTGGTATGGGGCAGTATTCACAGCCGAGTTTGATCAGTTCAAAATGAGACAAAGCAAGCTCCACAAAGAAGAAGAAAGTTCACTTTCTGCTCGTTTTCTCCTTTTTGTCCACTCACAAGCATGTGCGGTTCATTTTAGGCCTTTTTTTGCAACAGGACTGTGGGTGAACTGATGCAAGGCAGAGAGAAACAGGACTTTCACAAGTAGTGCTAAATACTACAACTGGCTTGCCACTGCCTTCTATGTTCTTTCATTTTCCACTTCTCAATCTCCGTCTTGGCCTGTGATTTCCAAAAGTCAAATCCAAGTCCTGAATCACACATGAAGGTCAAGCTCAGGTATCTGCCCTTTATTCAACTGGCATCAATCTTCTGTCTTCCCCATTCCTTTGAGTTTCTGTCTGCTTGGACAGGAGGATAGGCGCAGCGCACAGAGGTGAGTGGATGCCAGGTTTCGCCACATCAGGCTCACCCCTGCACGTTGCTTCAATACGACGTGATGATTTCAGGGCTGTGGTGGAGAGAAGGGGGTCAGGAGGGGAATGCACGGCGGGGCAGGGGGGATTCCAGAGGGTTAGTTTCCACCACAGCAGGCTCGATTGGAGTGAGCGTCTGGATCCTGGAGGTTAACTCCCCGGTGTCGTGCAGCATGCGTTGGGTTCTGGGTGTCTGTTTTTGGCATCTTTTTCGCTACAGTAGAGTAAATGACAGTTGTAACGGCATTAGTAAAATACAGCATTTATATTCCAGATTAGTAATCCACATATGAAAGAGCTAATTAGATAAACCTCATATGTCTCACCAATAGCCAAGAAAAGCTCATTGACATTCATGGCTGTCTTGGCAGACGTCTCCATGAACAGCAAGCCGGTGTCCTCAGCGTATGTCTGGGCTTCCTTCATAACACAGAGACGTGCAGGAAGGACAGTCAGTCCGGGACAACGTCTTCTTGTACTTATCATTGTAAGAGTTTAATGAATTGGGCATAATCCCCCCCTCTCACCTTGAATTTATGTTTTGAAAGGCCTTGCCTGGGATACACCGCTCTAGCATTACAATCATTCTACCATAAAGTGATAAATGCCGATATTGTTAAGGTCATAGTGGAGGATTTTAACATTCATGTTGACACTGAAAGTGATAGCCTTAATGCAGCCTTTAATACTACCTTAGACTAAATTGGTTTTACTCAAAAAATACAGAGACCCACCCACTCAGGTCAACACACTTTGGACCTTGTACTGACATACGGCATTGAGTGTAAAGAAATAACAGTACTTCCACATAACCCTGTCCTGTCTGCCCCTTTTTGATAATTTTGAATAAATTTTATCTGACAACTTGAAACATGAAAGAAACATTCATTATAGTAGAACTTTATCAGACAATGCTTTAACAGTTTTGAAGGATCTGTTCCATTCTTACTTTCCTCAGTATCCCATAGAAACCCAGCGGAGGACAGAAATTCCATCTCTAACCCTTCACAAATTGATGGTCTGGTTCATAGAGTTACTTCCTCATTGTGATTTGTTGTGGCAGATGGCCATTCGTACTGAGCCAGGTTCTGGTTCTGCTGGAGGTTTCTTCCTGTTAAAGGGGAGTTTTTCCTCACCGCTGTCGCTACATGCTTGTTCAGTATGAGGGATTGCTGCGTGGTCAACAACACAGTGCAGGTGATTGTCTACTGTTGCTACATGTTGGTCCAGGAGGGCTGAATGCTGCTAGTCAATGACTCAATGCAATCTGCTGGCTTTCCTTAGATAGAAAACTTTTAAACTGATTAGAATAATCAACAGGAGGATTAATTCGAATCGGTGTATGATTGAATCGAAATAACTCAACTTGTAAAGTGCCTTGAGATTACATCTGTTGTGAATTGGTGCTATATTATATAGTGAATTTTCCCCTTTTTGGGGATAAAGTATCTATATGAACTGAACTGGATTGATACACAGAGGTTTGAAGACATTATAGAGTACAGACCCCTTCAAAATAATCACACCTCATAAACTTTCCAACTTTTTGTCATGGTAAAGCTATCAACTTCAGTGCATCTTGTTCCTGTGTGTACGTGTGTGTGTACATGTCTTGCTATACTTGTGTGGACCAACCTTTGACAGGCCACCAGCATTGTGAGGACATTTTGCCTGGTCCACACAATGTTTCCAATTCAATTCAAAAATACTTTATTGATCCCAGAGGGAAATTAAGTGTTGGTATAGCTCATATAATTAATTCTTTAAGTTGTTGTTGTAGATGATGATAGCTGTGGGCAGGAAGGATTTCCTGTAGCTGTCTGTATTGCAGCAAAATTGAAGAAGCCTCCGACTGAAGACGCTCTGTTGTTGTATGACAAGAGGATGCTCAGGGTTGTCCATAATTTTTTTGATTTTATGAAGAATCCTTCTTTGCATCATCATCTCCAGATGTTCCACAGTCGTCCCAAGAACAGAACCAGAACCTTCTTTATCAGGTTGTTTAGCCTTTTTAAGTCCCTGGCTCTGATGCTGCTACCCCAACAGATGACGGCTGAAGAGATTACACTCTCCACAACAGACTTGTAGAAGATCTGCAGCATCTTGCTGCAAACCTTGAAGGACCTAAGCTTCCTCAAGAAGTACAGTCTGCTCTGTCCCTTCTTGTAGAGGGCTTCACTGTTGCGCCTCCAGTCCAGTCTGTTGTCAAGGTGAACTCCGAGGTATTTATACTCCTCAACCACCTCCACTTCTTCTCCCATGATGGAAACAGTGTTTGACTTATCCCTGTTTCTTCTGAAATCTACAATCATCTCCTTTGTTTTGTTCACATTCAAGGTGAGACGATTGTTTCCACACCATGTCACAAAGCGGTCCACCAGCTCTCTGTATTCAGCTTCTTGTCCATCTCTGATACACCCGACAATTGCAGAGTCATCTGAGTATTTCTGCAGATGACAGGTCTCTGATTTGTACTGGGTTTAATTGATTTAACAAGCTTTTAAACTCTACTAGTTAGGTTTAGAGGTATGGTGTGAATTAGGTTTAGGTTAAGGTTAGGGTTAGGCATGTATCAGAAATGGTTAGGGTTAGGCATAGTAAAATCAATGGAAGTCAATACAATGTCCACACAAGTATAGCAAGACAGGAGTGTGTGTGTGTGTTGTGTTGTGTTGTGTTGTGGGGGGGGGGTGAATACAGTACTTTTCCAAGGTGCTGTACACTGGCTTCAAGGTTTCCAGGGATTTCCTTCTATTTTTTTAACAGGACAATGTAAAACACCACTCTGCACACAGACTGAGGCACTAGTGCAAGCAATGGACTGACCCTACTGTATTTTTGACCTCTCTCCAAAGAGAAGCTGTAGAGAATTTGGATTTTTTTTCCGAATATCGTCCTAATGTGTGGGTGTAGAGAATAAAGTGGAAAAAATGGCCAGTAATTGTGAGTGTAGTACCTCATATTCTACCAGTCTCTTCTCAGCCAGGTCGGCCTTGTTTCCAGCCAGAGCGATAACTATGTTAGGACTTGCCTGCCTCTGCAGCTCCTTCACCCAGGCCTTTGCTCTTTCAAAGGTCTCCTGCAACATCCCCACGAGAGGTCAAATAATAATCTTTACACAGAGCAGCTCATAAATAATGAGTTCTTTGCCTCCACATACTGGTTTAGTGATATCAAAGACGACGATGGCAGCCTGAGCTCCACGGTAGTACATGGGAGCCAGGCTGTGGTATCGCTCTTGTCCCGCTGTGTCCCAGATCTCAAACTTCACTGTAGTGTCATCTAGACACACTGACTGAGCCAAGAACGCAGCTGGATAAACATGGAGAGAAAAGAGCAACAAATTAACAGAAGGAACATCTCTCTATCCTCATGGCACAATCCCCTTCTGATCAGCACCGCTGCATCTCACCTCCTATAGTCGTCTCCTGGAACTCATCAAACTGTCCCTTGACGAAGCGCAGCACCAGGCTGGACTTGCCCACAGCCATGTCCCCCAGCAGCACCAGTTTGAACTGGCAGATCTTGGTCTGTGGCAGCGTGCCGTTGGATCGGCCGCCGCTCCCTCTGGAGCTCATACCGACCTGTGCACGAGACGGCTGGCGGACGGGGCTTCCTCCCTGGACGGCTGGTCTAACAGTGACCCAAGTGGCTTCCCAAGTAGTCAGATGATGCTGGGCTGGCTTGATCTGTGGTCTCTCCTGGTGCTTTTCTTTGGTCAAAAGGAAAAACTTCAACTTTTGTTCAGTTAATTACAACAGGTCCTCTACTTAGTAAAATCCCTTGCTTTATTAGTCACTGCTCCGAATCTGAGGAGTATAACTTTGATCAGTGCTTAGTTTTGGTTTTTCATCTTTAACTCTGAACTGTTGTGTTACACTCATGCAGATAAATATCTGCACTTTTCCTCCTGCTCAAAGAACCTGAAGGAATGTCAATAACACATACAGAACATCCGTTTTTGGGAGGAAGGAGCTAGAAGACCCTGGGAGAAGGAACCCTCCTTTGTCTCAGGGGATTCTAAACATTGTGAAGATGAATACATATAGTTCATTACTATGCTATATCACTACTAATCTTTTTTTTTTTTTTTTTTTTACAGCTAAAGACAAACCCCACATACCTCAACTCATGGCACACAACCCAAATGAGCATAGAAAGACTAAGTGCCTGATTCAACAGTTTATAGAATCCTGCTTAGCAGGAACATTTCTGGAGAAGTCCAGCCACAGCTTCTCTATTCCTTTTCACTCCGTTGCTTATCTGCTGCTGTGTTTGCGATATTTGTTCTCATCAATTTGGGTCAAAGGTGATCCATCAGACAGATAGCTTCACATTCGACACAGGAGAACCTTTATAGGCAGAGCAGTTCACAGTCACCCCCATGACTGTAAGGTGGCCAGCTCCCCAAGGCAGCATGCCACCAGCACCCTTCAGTTGGTATGAGCTCTTTGGTTATTTCTATACAAACAAACACTGTTTCAGAAGTATGGGATAAGATTTGTGCCAAAAGTGTCAACCAAAAAAAATACAGTCTCACACAAGATATACCAGAATAAAGCAACCAAATAGATGATTTCAGAAGCAAAAATGTGAATTTGAAAAGCAACAAAACAACTTTTTGGTTCTTACTTAATTCTGCGTTACTCAGACTATTTAGGCTTTTATTCTGAAGGGCATGTTTTGGTTCTGCTTTTCTGGTTTTTGCTTTTGCATTAGAAAGTCCTAGTGGGAGGAGCTTATTAGCGTCCGATCTCATTGGTTATGAGGGTTTGGAGTGAGTGGCTTGAGGTGTTTGCTAGACACCATTTAAAGATCAACTCATCCCCAAATAAACGTTTTTTACTGATAAACTGAATAAGTGTCAAATAGTGCTATCTACATGTGTAGCCATTGTTTTGGCATTTTAGTCCTAAAATATAAATGTTCTGCCTGTAAACCACCAGTGTGGCGTTTACTTCAGGTTAACAGTCTGCACTACATTTGTTTTGGAATCAGCCATCACTATTTTCTCTGCTGTGATATGTCACGTTAGCCACTGTGTGGTATAAAAGCTCCGCCTCCGGAGTGAGTTAAAGTTTAAATAGCAAGCGTCAGTCACAACTCAGCCCTCGTTCCGCCAAGCAACGTCTCCTTTTGGTGCACTTTTCAAAAAGGAAATGTGGGTGGAGGTAGACTCTGGTAGGGGGGTGAGTTTTCACAAGAAGCGCGTTTCCCAGATGTTAATCATTCCAACTCCGTTTTTCTGATCAAGTATATATTATTTAGTTTTAGAGTGATCTTTTTGCTTTTGAAATTCACAGTTTTGCTTCTGAAATGTTCTATGTGGTTTCTTTATTTGTGTGAGACAATTTTTTGGTTGATCCTTTTGGCACAAATTTTATCCCATACAGAAGAGTCAGGGTTGGGTTAGATGCAACCTTTCAAACCTTTATAGTGCTGCCATGTTCTTCGGAGAGAAATCAATTCTCTTAGCAGCTGCCCCCAACAACATCTACTGTCATGAGCTTCATGAGATTGTTGCACTCACTGACAACACACTTTATGGGACTGGTAGTAGTTGTCATGATCATATCCCACTTCTGAATCGTCCTTCTTGCTGCAGTTATGTGGACCTTGTCATTTTAAAATGACCATAGCCATTCCCAGATGGAAGAGCAGCAACATTTGTTTCTGTAAGCTCGGCCCCGAACTCTTCCTGCCTCACTACTGCGTCAACACCTGAATCCACCGCGGTCAAGCCAGCAGACGCTCTTATAAAGATGAGCTTCGCACATACATGGTACATTACGGTGATAGAGCATTGGTGCGGTATTTCAGGCGAAAACAATTTAATGTGGAGGATAAAATGTGTCTTTTTATTGAGTGTATCTTATTCAACTATATAAGATCAAACTTTTAAAAAATCTTCTTTCATTGATAACAAGCAGTCATATTTATGTTTTTTAAATCCATTTTTGTTTGGAACATTTACATATTCAACGTGACAACTGAAGTCAGTGGTAATATTTGCAATGTCTGCAGATGAATCGAGCTGATGTGACAGGTTAAAGAGAAAATAGTGGGACTGCCCATCGTGCCAATATTAGCTTTATTTAGTAGTTTGCATGATTATTTATAAGTGAAGAAGTTGGGTTTCATTTATTCTCCTTTGTCAAAAAAATACATTAAATTTTTGTTAAATAAAAACAAACATTTGTGTGGAATAATGCTACAGTTAATAACTGCACAAATTATGTTTTATCTTGCCAGTAAGCCTGGACATGAAATGTGTGTTTTAATGAGCAACAGATGGAAAAAACAAAAGGAGCGTCACCTGGATAATGATAATTGTACAATACAACTGGGTCGATTTAAAAAAATATACATTAAAATGATGAAATATTTATTCTGGTTATAGTACAGGTGACCCTTTAACATAATCTTGAGGAAAAAAAAGTTTGTTGTCACCTCTTGGGAATTGGGAGAAATAAATTCCTGAAAAGGACACAAACACCTATTCTGGAAAGGCATTATGCAGTACTTTGACTTGCCATTTTTCAAAAAATCTACAGTAAAATTATAAACTAGACAAACAAGGCAGCTCAGGCCCACCCACCCTACACGGTGACCCGGATCACCCCCAAAATCTAATCACTTGTTTATTATGTTGCTAACAAACTAACTCTGGCAAAAACATAACCTCCTTGGTGGAGGTAAATATCTATTCTGGTTATAGTACAGGTGACATTTTACTGGAATCCAAAAACAGTTTGTTGTCAACTCTTATGAATTGGGAGAAATAAATTCCTGAAAATGACACAAATGCCTATCCTACACACGCATTATGAGGTAGCTTGATCTGCAGTTTCTCCAAAACCTTACAGTGAAATTATGAAGTATCTATTTTGGTTATAGTATAACTGACCCCTTACTGGAATCCAAAAACAGTTTTTTATAACCCCTCAGCATTTTGGAGGAATACATTCCTGAAAAGAACGCAAACTGCTAAACTAGATAGGCATTATGTCGTATTTCGACCTAGTATTTCTCCAACAATTCACAGTAAAATTCTGAAATATTCACTTTGGATATACTATGGAAAAATAGTAGGTAGGTCATAAGAAAAATAAATTCTGGTTATGCTCATCAATTCCTCTTCATTTCATTGTTTTCGCCCGAAACGCCAATGCTTTATTACCGTAATGCACCATGTATGCGCGAAGCTAATCTTTATCAGAGCAACAAACCAACAGAACATCTGCTTTTATAGGAGTGTTAAAGATCTTCAGCTATTGTTCGTCTCAACCTGTTTTATAGATCAACTCTTTAAAGTGAAAGATGGTGTTTTACCATGACTGTCCTTTATGACAGCAACACTCTCCTCCTCCTGCCAGGCATCCTTAGACCAGGAACACGGGTTTAAGACGCAGAACCGGAGACATTTTCAGCTCGACGTTCTGACATGTCCTGTCAGACAACAGAGGTCCGATTCAGATCATTCATGGAATCTACAGGAGGGAGGGTGGATGTCTCAGCACGGCTTTCTGCGTCTCACCGACACCGTGTGTGTGTGTGTGTGTGTGTGTGTGTGTGTGTGTGTGTGTGGACCTCCATTAGTCCAGGCAGCTCTCTGACTGTGAGCAGGTCGTTACGACGCTACGGTTCCTCTCTCCCTGAACCTTCTCTTATCTCACGGTGAGAGCTAACGAGCCACTCCGCCGGCCGGGGTCCAGACCAGAACAGACACCGTTCAGTTCACAGACCTCCGGACTACAAACACCCACACAGCGTGTTCTTACTGAAGCCACAATGAGAGGATATTTACCGTGTTTAAAGCGGCAGCAGGTGTCCCAGGCTTTTCTGTTGACAGCGGAGTTATCAGCTGCTGCTGCTGCTGCTGCTACAGGACTAATGGGAACACTTCCTGTATTCTGGCGCATGCGCACTGACTGTCGCATTGTCAGACTGGCATGAGGAGAAATGGAAACAAGAGATTCTTTTCTCTGCACTTTGTTTATTGAGTTATAAAACAAAAACAAAGAGCACACATAAATAATCCAAGCTAAAATTAGTTATTCTAGACGAAGAAGAAGAAAAGGGAGTGTCTGTCTTTAAATGTTTAAATTCGTGTCCTATTTTAAAAGGGAGTTTGTTAAAAAATGGTAAAGATGGCGGAATGTAAGTCATTTAAGCTGGTTGCAATCCTTTCTACGAAATTCCACTCATATTTGGTTCTCTTTACCCTCTTTGGTTGTTGATAAACTCAGGGGAATAGTTAAGAAACTGATTTTGAAACCCCAGAATTACTGTCAAGCTTCAATCTTATATTTAGCAATAACCTGTTTATCTGGAAGACTATATATAAATATAATTGCAGTCATCACAATGCTCATTTGTGAGAAAATCAGTTATTTTAGAGGCAAGCCTGTATTTTCCCCCCCTTAAATCAGGGGTCTCAAAGCGCCTTTAGAATAGAAAAGAATAAAACAGAATCATGTTTTATGGAGAAATTCAGCTGTAACAACAGCAAAGTGACAGGTAATTGAAGCATTAGATTCACACAAGAAAATCTAAAAAAACACAATTAATAATATATGTACAGTAAGGGCAAAGTTACAAAAGCTAAAGTACTGTGCAGTTATTCAAAATAAAAACGCCATACTCAGATATAAGGAATGTGCAACTGAGCAGTATAAATTAAAAATATTTACAGGATGTGCGTGTGTATTTGAGTATTTAAAAAGGACATTGCTTACAAGACGTAAGAAATATAAACTGTGTCAACAGAGATGTACAAATAACAGTAGCAGAAATGTTATTTGAAGTGAGAAAATTGTGCAAATTACAGCAGAGATGTAAACAGTTTTTGAGTTTGTTGGGAGCAGTGATGGTTGTAGAGTGTAACAGCTGCTGGGAGGAAGGACCTACGGTAATATTTATTCATGCACCTAGGATGCAGCAGTCTGTCCCTGAAGTAGCTTCTAGCTCAGCAGCAGCTCATGCATGGGGTGGGAGACACTCATTTAAGATAAGATTAGAAATACTTTAATAATCCCCGTGGGGAAATTCAGTTTCAGGTTTTTTTGTGTGACTCCCATAGATTGATTTTGAATGGCCCTCGACTGCAATTCAACAATGCTACATATTTGGTCCCCCAGCAAAGTAGGCTGATGCAGTTGGAGACTTTTAATGTTATGGTAAAATGTTAGAAACAACACAAAGTATTCATCTGTTTAATTTCGTTGTAGGATCACAGATGTCCAATAACCTTTACTCAAAAGCTAGACTGGGTGCATCCAAATCTACATTTAATTGGTTTATTCAATTTGGTTTGTTTTTAAAGAAAGACTGACCATAATCCAGTAGACAAAACTGTATGCAACTATTTTAATCATGCAGACCTTTAATACATTTTTACATTTTGAACAATGATTAACATATTCCCTATCCTTACTAATGACTATTTGTTTCACTAAGATATTGCAGTTTAATATTGAGCAGGTAGAAATAATTACTTTCAAATTCCAGCCTGCAGGGAATGTCTTGTTATAGTGAAGCTGACAGCCCTGAAGCCTTGATGAGCTGCAGGGTGTAAAAATTCAAGTTAGAAATCTAATCAGATAAATTATAGCTGATTCATTCATATTATTGCTCTTCAACTGTCTGTACCTGAGTGTTGTTTGTGCCTGGTGGTGTATTTAATAAAGTGTAGTTTGACGAAAACATGCTTTTCCATATGTGTGGGTGTTGATTTGATTTTTAGTCTAAAGATAAGGACACATCTTAAAAGCTCCTGATGAGAAACACCTTACCTCAGGGGGAATGTTGTCTATATATGTTGCGACTGCAAGCAGACCTTCTCCGAGAACAGGTCCTTTAGCTTCAGCTGAGGCGTTTATGATGCTGGGCCACTACACCATCAACAAAAAGTTAATTTATGTCAGTCATTCAATTCAAAGAGTGAAACAGATTTATTACACACTGGGGAATATATTTCAGGTGTTAAACTCTGTTAGCCATGCTGTCGACATCTGTGGAGCCACTAGAACACCACATGACCTAGGAGTGTCCATAGTCGACTTGCTACTACTTCAGGTGCATCATTTAGATTTGAACCAAAACTGGATTCAATAGAATTCCACATTCCCATTTTCTTACATTATATTTAGAACATTCTTAGTATTATAGCACTGGTGCTTTGCAGCAAGAAGGTCTAGGGTTCTAAACCTGAACTGGGGTCTTTCTCCTTGGAGTTTGCATGTTCTCCCCATGCATCTGTAGGTTATCTCCAGGTACTCTGGCTTCCTCCCAAAACCATGACTATTAGGTTCATTGGTCTCTCTGAATTGCACTTAGTTCTGAGTGTGTGTGTGTGTGTGTGTGTGTGTGTGTGTGTGTGTGTGTGTGTGTGTGTGTGTGTGTGTGTACATGTATAGCTATACTTGTGAGGACCAACCTTTGACAGCCCACCAGCCTTGTGTGGACATTTGTAGTTGTGAGACATTTTGCCTGGTCCCCACAATGTTTAACTAGCTATTAAACTCTACTAGTTAGGTTTAGAGGTATGGTGTGAATTAGGTTTAGGTTAAGGTTAGGGTTAGGCATGTATCAGTAATGGTTAGGTTTAGGGAAAGTGTCTGGGTTAGGCATAGTAAAATCAATGGAAGTCAATACAATGTCAACACAAGTATAGCAAGACGTGTGTGTGTGTGTTTGTTTGTTCTGTCTTTCTCTGTGTTGCCCTATGATAAACTGGTGACCTGTCCAGGTGTACCCTGCCTCTCTCTTGATGGCTGCTGGAGCTAGGCACCAGACCCCTTCCACGACCTCACTCAAATAAGCAGGTATCAATGGAATGGTGGACAATTGTGCATTCTGAGAACATCCTTCTCCCTGACAAGAGTTAAATACTGGAAGAAAGACGTGTCACAAGAGACACTGAAGTCCAACAGCTAGGCTTGACCAACAGCTGATCTTGGCAGAAGGTTAGTCAAAGGGATGGAGTCTAAGAACCAGGTTCTGAATCTAGCCAGTGTGTTAAAACAAAGATTCTGTGTGTCTATATCTGTTTGCAACATGTATCTGTAGCTCATGGAATGCATTGCCAGGTTTTTATTTTTGGTTTAGAATGCATGTAAAGAACAGAACAGAACAAGTTTCTAATGATGGTATTAGGATGTTTTTAATTGCATGGTCAGAATTTGTTGAGCATTAAGGTATGAATGTCAAAATCTAGATAGACCAAGTGATACCAATGGATGGGGAAGTGATTTACAATAATTTATTCCTGTTTGCTGGTTCAAATCAGATTTAGGATCCATCCATCCATCCATTTTCTATACCCGTCCATCCTATGCAGGGTTGCAGGGGGTCTGGTGTCTATCTCCAGCAGTCACAGGGCGAGAGACGGGGTACACCCTGGACAGGTCGCCAGTCCATCACAGGCCAACACAGAGACACACAGGACAAACAACCATGCACACACTCATACCTAACGGCAATTTTAGAGAAATCAATTCACCTAACAGTTATGTTTTTGTACTGTGGGAGGAAGCCGGAGTACTTGGAGAGAACCCACGCATGCACAGGGAGAACATGCAAACTCCATGCAGAAGCAGTTGGATGAACAGGATAAAGAAAGAGGCTGTGGTCAGGCTCAATTATCTGCCTAAATGGAAGAAAGAAAACCCATCTGTCTTATATTAAAATTAAAAGGTAGTGAAAAATTATTGCTGAGAAAATACATCAAATCACTAGTTAAAAAATGAGTGGATACAGTTTAGTCAAAATCAATGCATAACCAATTTGGAGTAATCCATATATATAATATACAATAGCTTAGATTGCAAAAATCTAGATTTTAAATTTAGGCAACACATGGTATATACAAAACGAGTGTTATTAAACACATTTCAAAGAAATTAAAATAAATATAAACAGGAAATTGGATGAATGTAAAGAGAAGCCAGAGACACAGATGCATTTATGTTTAAAGGTAAAGAAGTCCTACTTCAGGAAAAGGTTTAAAGTGATCCCTGCTATATGAGACAGGAAAACAATGCTTTTATTGTCACCTCAGATTGTTTGAAGTAGTGAAAATAGTCTGCCTGACTAACACCAGGAAACGCAATCATGTCACAATAGCTCTTAAATCATTGCTCCTTATTTATTAAAGTTAAAACCTTGTTTTCAAATCTTGTTATTGATCTATAGGTTAGTTTCTTGTGGCTAAATCAGAGTTACTTGTCAGAAACGAACCATGTAGACTCTGGAATAAATCAGATCATTTGAGCCATCTTCTCAGTGTTCCCTGGACCAGAACTAAACAAGATGAGACACTTTAAGGGGTGTTCCCGTTTAGCTAAAAGGAAACTGATTCTCCTTGAGCTTTATCTCCCTGAACTCTACCCTTCCTGTCCATTGTAACAAGAGTTCACATAAATGACCCCTGCTGATACGAACATAGTTGTCGGATTTTCTCCTCCTCAGTCTACTACTCACAGGGCATTGCCAAATATGTGTAAGGCAAATAAAAATAAAGGTTCCCCTCATGAAAACACAAAGTTGTAAACAATAAAGCAATAACCTATCAATGTTTCTCAGGAGCTTTTCTCTGTAACTGATATAGAGTCAATCAAAATGATATGCAAATGTCTAACTGTAACAGGTTTTAGGAGTATTGGTAAATCAAAGATTTGTGGAGAAATAGATCTTAATAGGACCTCAGATTGGGATTACAACCCTATGTTCTAAAGTCGCAAACATTAACTTCTAATTCTTTAATGGAAGTTAATTTCTGAAACCAAGTAAAATCCCCCCAAACCAAGATTACCAGATGTTCAGCAAATTAGGCTAGGTGACTGCCAAAGGAGCATTGCACAAAAACATACAAACAGCCGCAGAAATCCCTTTTTCTTTCAATCCTAAAATCTCTTGAACCTAAAATTCTAAAACCATTGTTTTCATCAATCATAATGGGCAAGGATCATATCCCCGACTCCAGTGTCTTTCTGCCCGGTTTTCTGACCATACGCCCAGACAGAGATTCAAAGAGGAGAGGCAAAAGCAAATGAGATGGATTAGCAGTGATTGGCAACAACTGATGGTGTCCAGGATATGTTCCTGTGGAATATCATCTCTGCTGTCTGGATGTTGGACTGTTAGCATGCCATGATCATGACACTGTTATACAGCAACAGTCTTTGGTCAGTGGCCTCTTCAGAATCATTGCAATCATTGCAATTAAATATTTAGTTATAAAAGTTGACATTTATCAATGAATGGATAACATGGTAAAAAATATGGCTTTAAAAATAAACAGCCATTTTCTTCTCTTATGACAGGCTAAAGAACTCAGATTGTTGCTGTCAATTTTTGACTGTGTAACTTTATAAACGACACCCATAATGGCTACCTGCTTTTTACTCTGGCAGAGGAATAAAGACAGGGTCATAGGACACTATCCTGATTAGTGGAAAATGTTCCTAAAGTGTAAACTCACCTTTAGATTCTATACTAATTAACCCTGGAACCAATTTCCTAATAACCTAGGGTGTGCAGAAACTGTTGGCTCCTTTACTTTTTTTTTACCTGCAGCTCTCCTAAAAGTGAAAAAAAGCCAGGTTTCTTATCTTTGTTTCATTTTAATTTAATTTTGATGTTTCTTTTTTATGTGTAATGTGTTAAATATATTTTTGAACTAATTATTTTTATTTGAATGTTCTTATTAACCCCGTGAACAATTTTGAATCGCTTAGTATGTATGAATGGTGATGAAGGATAAACTTTCTATGCTATTGAACGGCAAAAAATGACGACGTGTTCCTTCCTCCTCCAGGCCGTTGTGGGGCGTCCGAGAGCCACAGGGGAGGAACTCGGAAGTATGACACACGTGGCGGATGTTTGTATCATTTTTGATAGAGATCTCTCATTGAGGAGATAGAACTTTAATGTTAAAGATCCATAAATGATTGCACGTTATATTGTCTGGTGATGTGGTCAACAACAGAAGAAGAAGTCTGCCGTGGAAAGCTCGATGTCGTCATGGCAACAAGAGCCAGAAAGAAGCAGAGAAAAGGCAGCGACACGGCGGCAAGTTCAGCCTCATCAATAATAAAAAACCTCTTTCTTTAACTGTAATCTGTAATTTGGCTGTGGCACAGTTCATAAGAGATTCTATACTTTTCACATTGTTACAGTATTAAGTTTACCTTCATAGGCAAGGCAAGGCAAGGCAATTTTATTTGTATAGCACACTTTGAACAGCAGGGTAATTCAAGGTGCTTAACATGATTTGGTGATTAAAAAAAACAAAACAAAAAAACAAGACAAACAGGCATGGAATATAACATTTGAAATTAAAAGTAAAAGGTTCAATGAGAAGATATTTCTCAGCGTCTTCCCTGTCACCGAGGGGGAAGTCAGAGTTTTAAACGTAGCATCTCATAGAAGACATACTTTAATATCTACATACATTTCATTTAGTTTTACTTAACATTTACATTCATTATTTAACCAAGCAACTCAGTAATAATTTGAACCTATTACTTTTTATTTATTTTTATATTCAATTTGATCAAATTTTATTTGGCTATTTTTGTGTTTAAAGGGAATTATTTAACATTTCAAAAGAAAGCTCATATTGCTACTTCTCTGGTTTCTCTCTGTTGGCTCTCTGTTAAATCCAAAATCAATAAAAAAAAAAATCTCCTTAGGTCCAAAACTGAATAATCAAACTCCATTTTGAAATGTTCCTAGAAAAGCTGGTTTACTGGTGGATGCTAGAATAGACTTTATTGTCATTCAATATGAAATTGTGTTAAATGACAATAAATAATTTGTGGGTGCCTCCATGCATAAAAAGAAAGAAAGCAAGCAGAGCACTATATAAAATATTAAAGAAACATGTGCAGTAAAAATACACAAATCTACACAGTGTATTAAAATGTAATATTTACCGTAACATTTCTATTTAACGCACATAGCTTGAGCAGAGCATCTCTGAGTATAATGACTGTCTCAGCCTGTGAGGAACTGAAAACCTGAACCTTTAGGTGTGGTATCCCTTTTAATTAGTTTGGACTTGAATTTGAATGTTATGAATAATGTGAATTGATGGAACTGACCCTGTTTTTATTTTCCCATAAAGTGCCTCGAGATAATTTGGTGCTATAAAAAAAAGTGAATACGATCTGGGACGCTGTACTTCGGGGACCTTATAGCAAGTGATTGTATAATAATGTACAATAATTAAATGCCTGCCAATAATGTAGTTACAGTAGCCCATTTAAATTCAATAAAACCAGTAATGTTACAACTGGCCTATAATAATAATAATAATAATTGCTTGCATTTATATAGCGTTTTTCGAGACCCTCAAAGTGCTTTACAACTCCATTATTCATTCACGCACACATTCACACACTGGTGGAAGCGAGCTATGATTATAGCCACAGCTGCCCTGGGGCAGACTGACAGAAGCCAGGCTGCCATATCGCACCATCGGCCCCTCTGGCCGACACCAGTAGGCGGTTAGGTGAAGTGTCTTGCCCAAGGACACAACGACATGTAGCAGATGGAAGCTGGAATCAAACCCACGATTTCTGGGTCGCAGGCTGACAACTCTACCACCGAGCTACAGCCGCCCCAATGAAATGTATATAAATGTATATAAACAATATAAATGGTGTGGAAACAATCATCTTGCCTTGAATGTGAACAAAACAAATTTCCAAAGAAACAGGGATAAGTCAAACACTGTTTCCATCATGGGAGAAGAAGTGGAGGTGGTTGAGGAGTATAAATACCTCGGAGTTCACCTTGACAACAGACTGGACTGGAGGCGCAACAGTGAAGCCGTCTACAAGAAGGGACAGAGCAGACTGTACTTCTTGAGGAAGCTTAGGTCCTTCAAGGTTTGCAGCAAGATGCTGCAGATCTTCTACAAGTCTGTTGTGGAGAGTGTAATCTCTTCAGCCGTCATCTGTTGGGGTAGCAGCATCAGAGCCAGGGACTTAAAAAGGCTCAACAACCTGATAAAGAAGGTTCTGGTTCTGTTCTTGGGACGACTGTGGAACATCTGGAGATGATGATGCAAAGAAGGATTCTTCATAAAATCAAAAAAAATATGGACAACCCTGAGCATCCTCTTCATGGGACTATCCTAGAACAGTGTCTTCAGTCAGAGGCTTCTTCAGTTTCGCTGTAACACAGACCGCTACAGGAGATCCTTCCACACAGCCCATAGTCATCATGATTTACAACAACTCATTGAGGAAACTTAAATATTATGAGTTACAACAACATTTATTTTCCCTCTGGGATCAATAAAGTATATTTGAATTGAATCGAATTGAATTCAAATTTTCAAGCCAGTATTGCAATAGCATTAGCGTAATAAGTTACTATGTTATTGTCGTGTTATAACATTATTGGGGTTGCATAAAAAGATCCATTGAGAATTGAATAACAGTGTAGCATATGAAGCTCACATGACCAGCGTCCTCTTCCTCAATTCTAGCATGTTCCATTAAGTGATCTAACTACTAAATGTTCTCTAAAACAGTCATCTGTGCATGACAATATGAATTTAAATGTCTGTGCATATAAATCAAAATAAAAGACTGTACAAAGGATCGGTCTCCAATAGGGTTCTGATGCCGCTTGTTTCACCTCCCTCCTCAGGTGCGGGGAACCAACGACAGCAGCGTGGTGAGCAAGGCCTCGGCTGCAGCTCAGGGTTACTTCAGGGACCCGTTCATCCAACACTTTGTGTGTAAAGTGGCCCGGAGAGCCCCGCTCATCAACCGGTGAGGAGATGTCTGAACGTCCTCACAGCTGGACCCACTGGATCACCGAGGTGCTGCACTCTTCTAGATGCAGTCGGTAAACCATTGACATGTTTCTGCATGTTTTAGGGGCTACTTTGTGCGCTGGAGAGCCGTGGATTACTGTGTGAGGCAGTTCCTTCACATCACTGCGATATGTCCTAAGAGACAGGCAGGTTCTGTTGTCTCAGTCAGAGTGTATGGGGACAGTGGACGGCTGACTGAATCTTCCTTCTTCTTCTTTGTGCCTCATTATCTTGTGTTCTGCTGCTGCAGATTGTGTCGCTGGGCGCTGGCTTCGACTCTCTGTATTTCCGCCTCCATGCAGATGGAGTTCTGGACGAAACCGTCGTGTTCGAGGTGGATTTCCCTGATGTCGCACGGCGCAAAGCTGCTCTGGTTGCTTCTAACGTAAAACTGAGAGGGATGTTAGACTCCTGCCTGCCTCCTCACACAGGTTTATTGTGTTTAGATGAAGGAGTTGTCGTATAGACTTGGCTTATATAGTCTTTCTTTAATAATCCTATATCTGTTCTCAGGGCCCGTTTACATGTCCAGCAGCCAGTACCGCCTGTTAGGGGTGGATGTTAGGGAGGAGTCCCAGATGGAGGAGGCTCTGAGTGCAGCTGGTCTGGACCGGGCTGCTCCCACCCTAATCCTCTCTGAAGTGGTGCTCACCTACATGGAGACACAATGGTACAGCAGAGACAGAGACAGAGCAGCGTTCATCACACTGTGAGGTTAAAAAGCTTCTGTGTGTCTGGCAGGTCAGACGCTGTGATCCGCTGGGCAGCGAAGCTTCTCCCACAGTCCCTCTTTGTGATGTACGAGCAGATCCGCCCACACGATCCTTTCGGCCGCGTCATGCAGGAGCATTTCCACAAGCTTAATTCAACTCTGCATGCGTTGCAGCAGTACCCAGACCTCTCAGCACAGAGGCGCAAGTTCCTGGACAAGGCCAGTGCACAAACACACCACACAAGTTTACTGGGAGTCACACATTTCTCACAAACTGGAATGTATTTTATACGGATTTTATGTGATAGACCAACATAAAGTTGACACATCCCACAAAGTTGGAAGGGAAATCCGAGAAGCAGCCAAGAGGCTCATGGTAACTCTGGAGGAGTTACCATGCTCTGATGGGAGAATCTGCTGACAGGACTACTGCTCCTCCACCACCACAGATCTGACCTTTATGGGAGAGTGACAAGATGGAAGCCATTGTAGACAGAAAGTCGTTTAAAACCCCAGTAACAGTTCACCATAAGCCCTGTAGAGGAACAGCAAACGTGGAGGAATCTGCTTTAGTCAGATAGGATGAAAACTGAGCTTTTCAGTCTGCTTGCAAAATGTTACATGTGGAGGAAATCTGATACTGCACATCATCCAAAACACAGTGGTGGCTCTATCATTCTGGGGGAAATCCTTCTCCTTAGCAGATAGAGGGAGTTGATGATGAAGATGGATGAAAATAGGCACAGGACAACCCTGGAAGAAAACCTGTCAGAAGTTCACCTTCCAGCAGAACAACAAACCTGAGAATACAGTCAGAGCTACAGTGGCCTAGATCCAAGCATATTCATGTGATCTCATGGCCTACTCAAAGTCTAGACTTAAATACTGCAGAGAGTTACAGTCTGGATGTGCAAAGCTGGTATGGACAGCAAAATGCCTGCAGCTGTAACTGCTTTATTAGGTGCTTCTACCAAGTATGCACTCAGAAGTGCTGATTGCTAGTAAGAGCATACTCCCTTCATATTGGATCTCTTTACCACATGCAGATAAAGATGATATGAACTGGTCTCAAGTCTGTGAACCTCTCAGAGTTTATTCCAGTGTTTCTTAGAGGTATTTTTCATCTCTGTCTGATTATGTCATCCATACTGTTTCCCTCATCATGATGCTCTCCTCACTGTGCTTTACTGTAATGACAGTGTTGGGGAATGGTGAACTGTTGTCTTATTGAAATGTTCTGTAAAATGTGTTTAAAAAAAGCAAAAAGTATATTTATATGTACATGTTAGCTTGAGTTTTGTGGTTGTTTTTGAAAAGAAACGGATGCCTCTAAGTGGCCTGTGTGTGCTTTTTGTCCCCAGGGCTGGGAGCAGTGTGTGTGTCTGGATATGAATGACTTCTATCTGGGGCTGGTCCCTCAGGAGGAGCGGGACAGGATAGAAAGCCTGGAACCATTCGATGAGCATGAGGTCAGCTGGACTCCTCAGTAAGGTAAAGCTCTCTGGTGATTAAAGATGGCCGAACCCATCCAGCCTTTCCGTCCCCTCTCAGGAATGGCACCAGAAGTGCTCCCACTACTTCATCCTGACTGCATCTCGAGGGACTTTGATGGAACAGGCTCTGCTCATTCCAGCCTCCGGTAGTGAATCTTCAGTGTCTGCTTCAAACGCCTGCATCTTTCTAAAACCTTTTACCTAAACTTGTTTTAATGTCTCCAGTGCCGTCCATCAGTCCGAGCTGGAGCTCCACAGTGCTGAAGGTGCACACGGTTCCAGTGTGTTTGGAGGGCTTAGGGATGGCGTCTATCTGGATGAAGTCAGAGGGGGCGCTGCTTACTGGAGGCTCTAGCAGAGGAGGCAGGGTGACAGAGTCCAGACGCCTCCTCAGAGATGAGCAGGGCTGGAGGTCCATCAGTGTGAAAGCATCAGCAGACCTGGGTCAGATCGACCTTTCCTCCACAGGTTGTGCTAAGCTCAACCTGAGAGGTTTGGTGAACATCTTCTTCTTTGCCTGCAGGCGTGCGACTCTATCACACCGTTACCCCCCTTCCTGGAGGAGGAGGAGCAGTGGTGTATGGTGGTCGCTCCTCACCACTCAGACCCAACTGTGACCTGTTTAAACTCACCTTTGACCCATCTGCTGCCGAGTCACCGTGTCCAGATACAGAGGAGGTTCAGGTGGAGCCAATGATCTGTACGGGACATCCTCCTCCACCAAGATGGAGACACACTGCCACAGTGGTCGGGCACAGAGGTGAGCTGAAGCTAAACCAGTGGTGTAGATTCTCTGTCATACAGAGATGATTAGTACCTTAGACCACCTCCTCTGTTTCACATAGATGGCGTCTTTCACCACTCTCTCAAACCATCTGTCTTCTCTGTACAAAATGTAAACATTGTCTTCAAAGGAGTGTCCTTTGTCCTTGAGATGGAGACAAAGTGATGAGGTTGACCTGTTGAGTTAGCTCCATCGTCTTGTTTAGCTGCTGTCTCCAATGTGCAGGTCAGAACATTCCTCTCTATACCACACCACTGAGCCTTGGGTGTTTAGTCCTTGGGGTGAATTAATATATCATGGTCATCAGTCTCAAAGGCTGCACTCAGGTCCAAGTCAAGTTTATCTGTGTAACACAATATAGAAGCAAAAAATCATTATATTACAGTGTCAAAATAAATAGACAAATGGCCTGTGCTTGTACAGCGCTTTATCTAGTCCGAACAACCCTAAAGCATTTCACACTACATTCAGTCATTCACACTTTTATGCACAAATTCACACACTGATGGTGGTCAGCTACACTGTAGCCACAGCTGTCCCTGACCGACAGAAGCGAGGCTGCCGCCATCTCTGGCCAGGCAGATGAAGCGCCTCAGATGAGACTGGAGGTTCGAACTGGCAACCCACCGGTTACAGGACTAACTCCTACCACCTGAGCCACCGTCGCCCAAGTAGTAACAAAAAGTTGTGATCCAGACTAAATTTAATCAGTGTTCTAGTTTTTATTAATCAAAGGCTTGATTTGATTTAAAAGAACTCAGTGTTTCAGCAGCTTTGCAGTTTTCTGGAAGTTTGTTCCAGATTAGAGGAGCATAAAAACTGAAAGCTGCTTCTCCATGTTTGGTTCTGATTCTAGGGATGATTAGTAGAGTTGAGTTGGAAGACCTGAGTGGTCTGGTGGGGTTGGTATAGTAACAGTAGATCTTCAATATACTTTGGTGCTAAGCCATTCAATGATTTATAAACTAGTAAAAGTATTTAGAAGTAAACATGATGCTGACAGTACAGCCTGGTGATCAATTGTGTACCAAAAATTAACATGTGTCATTATGCTAATATCGAAATACTAGTTGCTCACGCAATTATATTAGTGTTATACACATCTGACTAAAATAAAAAGCCACCAGCAATAGAAAGGTCAGACTGTAAGATGTTGGACCGCCTTCAGATCTGATCGCTGCACACATTCACTGTGACGTTGTTTCAATAAACATCTCCACAACATTTATTTCCATCCAGTGTTGCTTTCATTTTTTACCAACATCTTGTATTGATGATGGGAGAGTCCGATCTCTAGAGTTAAGGTCCAGACTCTGTGGTGACCAGTCCATGTGTGATGGTGATGATGTCTCCTGCTCTCTGACCCACTCTTTCACAACCTGAGCCCGATGAATCCTGGAGAATACCCATCAGTCCGTCCGTCCGTCCATCCATCCATCCATCCATCCATCCATCCATCCATCCATCGGGGAAGAAGACATCCACTGTTTAATATCTACATGCTCCCACTAGGCAAGATTATAGCAACCAATAACATTAGCTACCATAACTACGCGGATGACACTCAGCTCTACATTACAATGTCACCAGGTGACTCTGAACCCATTCAAACCCTAAATCAATGCATTGACCAAATAAATGGATGGATGTGCCATAACTTTCTCCAGCTGAATAGAAACAAAACTGAAGTAATTATTTTTGGACCCAAGGAGGAACGATCAAGAGTCAGCACACAGCTTCAGTTAATCCAGCTAGAAACTACTGATCAGGCCTGAAATCTAGGTGTAGTAATGGACTCAGACCTGAACCTCCAGGGTCACATAAAGGTCAATAACAAGGTCAGCGAAGGACATCTCAAGGATTAAAGGACTGATGTCACAACAGGACCTAGAAAAACTCATCCATGCGTTTATCTTTAGTCGGATTAATTACTGCAACATCGTCTTCACAGGTCTGCCTAAAAAGTCAATCAGACAGCTGCAGCTGATCCAGAACGCTGCTGCTCGTGTTCCTCACTAGAACCAGGAAAGTAGAGCACATCACCCCAGTTCTAAAGTCCTTACACTGGCTCCCTGTAGCTCAGAGAATAGACTTCTAAATACTTTTACTAGTTTATAAATCATTACATGGCTTAGCACCAAAGTATGTTGAAGATCTACTGTTACTATAGCAACCCCCCTGGACCACTCAGGTCCTCCAACTCTAGCCTACTTAACATCCCTAGACTCAGAACTAAACATGGAGAAGCAGCTTTCAGTTTTTATGATCCCCTTATCTGGAACAGACTTCCTGACGAGTGTAGAGCTGCTGAAACTCTGAACTGTTTTAAATCGACCCTAAAACCCATCTGTTTAGAATTGCCTTCGATTAAATGCTTGATGTCATATGTATGAAATGTGTTCATGCTCTCTTGCTTTATTGATCTTTCTATTGTTTTATTGTGTATCATGTGTAATGTGTGTTTCTTTTACTTTTAATTTCCAATGTTATATTCCATGTCTGTTTGTTTTGTTTTTTAAATCACCAAATCATGTAAAGCCCCTTGAATTACCCTGCTGTTGAAAGTGTGCTATACAGATAAAATTGCCTTGCCTTGTAAATCTGGACTCATCAGACCACATGACCTCCTTCCATTGCTCCAGAGTTTCCTTGATAACTCAAGCCTTTTTCTCTGGTTAGCCTCTCTGGTTTTCTTGTGGCTCCACAGCTCTTCAGCCCCAGTCCCTTCAGTTCCCTTCACATTGTACGTGTGGAAATGTTCTCACTTTCACTATCAAACAAAGCTCTGAGTTCTGATCTTTGTCTTCTATTAGATTTCACCAACCGTTTCAGTGACCCCCGATCACGGATCATTCAGGATTATTTTCCCGACCACATTTCTTCCTTGAAGACGATGATTTTCCACTTTCCTTCCAGTTTTTCTTCATGCCTTGAACAGTTCTAGACCCAGATCTAGTAGTTTCTGCGTCTCCTCAGATGTTTCATCTGCTTGGTGCCAATGATCTGACTCTTCTTAAACAGACCAACATTTTCTCTATGACCACAGGTTGTGCACTGCAACAGTTATCCAATAGGAGGCCTGTACCAATCTGCTTAGTTAAATTCACAAGGTGACATCTGTTTTGACCAAACAGTATTTTCATTGTTTTTATTCTCTTTCTTTTCGCTCTATTTTCTTTCAGGGTTTTGGACTTTTTGTTACACTCTTTGTTTCTGTCACTCTTTCTTTTTCCATTTTCAGCCTGACTCTGCTGTTGATCTTCTCTGTTTTCTTTTTATTCTGCTTTCTCTTTCACTCAGATTCCTGTTTTTACTTTCTGTCTGTTATAGTTTTACTCTTTCATTTTTGCTTTCTCTCTCTTTTACTTGGTTTAGGACGTTCTCCCCATCGGTTGCTTTTCTCCTCTCCTCTCCAGGCTCCCTGTCATGTTTCTTTCACTTTCTTTCTCCTCCATGGCATATTTTCATTTTGTCATCTTTAGCTTTACATCCATCACATTTTAACTTTTTTTTCTGTTGACATTTATACATTGTTGCAGATTTGAGTTCCTGATTTGCTTTCTACATTTTACTTAAATGTTTAGTTTCTCTTTTATTTTGTAGATAGACACTTCCTGTTTGTGTTTGGTGGGAAGAACCAATCAGAATCAGCTCTGGGTGACAGCAGCTTCCTGAGTCTGGACCGGCAGCACTGGACTGAGGTTTGGTAAACTCTCTCTCTCTCTCTTACCTGTTTCTAATCTTCAGCCTGTTGATTCAGTGAGCTTTGTTCTGTTGTTCATGACACCGTCTGCCATCGTGTGTCTACATGATCCACAGTTTCCAGTAGAGGGCGACGCACCAGCGGCTCGTCATTCTCACTCAGCTTGTTCATATCAGGGATGCGTTGTTGTGTTTGGAGGACTGAGCCGAGACGGAGTGCCTCTGGGGGACATGAGCGTGTTGAAGCCGACAGAAAGAGGCTTCCATTGGATGAGAATAGCCGTGCGGCCCCCTCCTGTTCCCAGGTCAGTGCTTTTTCTCTGAACACTTTGACTCTAGAGGTCATACCGACCCATCAAAACGCCTCACACTATAGCACCATCCTGGAATTGAACCCACAACTTTCAGATTGTAACAGTCGCCCCAGAATGAGATCCTCCATTGCTGTGTGTGTTTCAGATATTCTCACTGTGCCCATGTGTTTGGTGATAAGCTGATTGTGGTGGGCGGAGTCTGGATGCATTCAGATGGAGTTCCCGGCATTGTCATCATCAACCTCACCGTGTACAGCAGCATGGAGTTCAGGCTGGACACGGTCAGTTTTCACCCTGGGTGAACCGTACTGATGCATGTTTACACCACACCAAGCAGGAAAGACATCAGCAAGGATTTTAGAGATGCAACTATTGCTGGCCATCAATCTGGGAAGAGATATAAAGTCTTTTCCCAAATGATTCAAAGTCCATTATTCCACAAAGAGAAAGATCATTAAGGGGAAAAAATTAACACAACTGGTAGTCTGCCCAGCAGAAGACACCCCAACAAACTCCCACCGAGGTCAGGCTGTGCAACACAAAACCCCCCCAGAGCTCCGTTTCATGTTATAAAGGCATCAGTGAGCATGTGAAACGTTGACGTTCATAACATGAAGATTAGAGAAAGACTGCACATGTAACTGAAGAGATGTTGGAGAAAACCCGACAGGGAATATCAGCACAAACACATCAAGCATGGTGGTGGAGGTGTGATGATGTGGGTTTGGTTTGCCAAAGTCAAATGTGAGGCTGTCTGTCTGACAGCTGAAAAAAACGCTCCAAACTGGGTCACTCTCAGAACAGTTAAAAAAAGACAATAAGGGTGCTGTAATGGCCCAGTCAAAGTCCAGACTTCAGTCTGTTTGAAATGCTGCTGGAGAGCTGTGCAGACAGAGATGTTTGCAAAACCTCAACGAACTGTTGCACAGTTTTAAAATAGGTCAAGATTCCTCTGCTATAATACGAGAGAGTGATGAAGTCAGGACGTTATTGTTGCTTCAGGTGGTCCTACAAGCTGCTGGGTGATGGTCTTCTCATTTCATCCTGAATAAATAATGACGGTTTGTGATCTGGATGGTTGGTTGAACAAACTTCAAAAGCTGATAAAGACTAAGGATGTGTATTGGCAATAATCTGGTGATAGGATATGTATCACAATACAGGGGGGCCGATACGATATATTCCGATACTATGAGTAAGACAATATATTGTGATTTTTAAAACTTAATTTAACAGTAGAAAAACTGTCCCAGCATTCTAAACACTCCAACCTGTTTCATACTTTAACATCCAGTTTTATTACTAGATCTAGTTGATCCACTGGAACCAAGATGGTGAAAACAGCCACAAAACGACCAGTCATACTTTTATATTTACTACAATAATTACTGTCATCATTAATGGTTCCATTCAAATTCTAAAACAATCAAAAAAGTGATACATTGCTTTTGAATATCTATACAATATTGTGACATGAAATATCGCGATATATCGGCATAGTGATATTTTCTTACATGCTCAGTAAAGACCAGATGCTTTCCAGGGTGTTCTGGTATGCATCCCACAGAATTAGGAGGGTGTACTCTGACTCTTTGAACTGTCTGACTGTGTGCAGAGCTCCGTGCCCTGGCCTCTGATGCTCCACTCGTTCTGCTCCAGCCTGATGGAGCCAGAAGAACCGGAGCTGCTCCTGATCGGAGGGGGTGGGAACTGTTTCTCCTTCGGGACTCATCTGAACCCACAGCCTGTCTCTGTGCAGCTGCAGCCTTCATGTCTTTAAATCCTGATACGTTTGTCATTTTCAGCATCTGTAATCCTGAGTTAAGCGATCACATATATTTAATGGTATACTCAGTAGTGATGATTGGGAAGAGGAAGGAAAAGGATTGAAATATTTTTTACTAATAAAATTCATTTCAAAAGGAATCAGTCTAAGTAAGTGTTTATTATGAAGGGGGGAAAAGTAGGACAATGATCCAAAACACACCAAGTTAACTTCGGAATGACTTAAGAAAAACAAAATGAAGACTTTAGAATGGCCTAGTAAAAGTCCTGACCTAAAAAGGTGATTATGCTTTTAAACCATTCTGTGTGTCTGAATTACAAAAATTCTACAAAGGCCAGTGGGCTGAAATGACTCCTGAGTGATGGGAACCACCTGATGTGAGTTGTTGCTGCTAAGGGTGGCCCAACCAGTCATCAGGCTTACAGGAGAATTATGGTTTTGTTTATTTAAACTCTGCATATTGTGCTACTTGTCTTGTCTTTGCCTAATATTTAAACTGGTTTGATCTGAAACATTTATATGTCACAACCATCCCTTTTTCACACCAGTGTACTTTGGTCCTTGGTACCAGGCCACACTGCCAAAGGTACCAAAAGCTGTTCCAATGACCATGGTGGTTCTGTGTTTGAGTGGCCAGAAAATTGGCCTGACCAGAAATGTCAAGAGGAAGATGAAGGACCTAAAGACGCTACCAAAGCAACCTGGGCTTCCAGAACCTCACCAGAACCATTCCGCGCTCCACTGATGCAATATTTCATGCAAAAGGAGCCCAGACCAAGCTTGAGTGTATAACAATGAACATACATTTTTTTAGAAGCCTTCTGTTTAACATGTTTTAATTTTTCCTATGTAATATTCACATTTTTCAGGACACTAGATTTTGAGTTTTGATTATATGCAAGTAATAATTAAAAATACAAGAAATAAAGGCATGAAATATTTTAAAGGGGTGTGAATGGATGTTTGTTTAGAAATGATTTTGAAAACCATTTAGCGTGGCAAATGTCAGTGTATCACATAAAAGCCCAATAAAATACATTGAAGTTTGTGGTTGTAACATAAGGAGATATGAGTAATTTTGCAAGGCACTGTACATCAGTGTCAAAACACAAGAAATATTGCATGCTAACAAGATGCATTTATTAACTTAAGCACCAGGTTTGAAAAACAGATTTTTTCATATATGACCAATTTTTTTTTTTTTTTTGGTGATAGAAAAATCTGAAGGCACCCCTGACCACTTGGTGCAGACATTTTAAACTTTACATATTTTATAATTCATAATCATAATTCCGGAATTGCGCCGCTCAAGGTGGCAGCATGTTGGAGTAGCTCTGTTTCTTTGGTTTATATTTTTTTCTTTTTTTAAACTTTAATTCTTCAATTTTTGGTAGAAACATTGTTTTTGTGGACAACTGTTCTCTCTGGTTTTGAATGCTGTGCAGCTGGAAGGATTTTTGCTGATACTTTTTATTTTCAGACATTTGTTATGATGCATAACCATGGCAACAAGGTGGTTTACAACTTGCAGCAGCTGATTAACATCACAAAAGCTCAAATAATACCTCAACTACAGCCACAAAACCCTGATGAGTTGAAAAGAAGACGCCATAGATCCAGAGTATCCTCTACATCAGACTGTCATACAACTACAGAGCGTCTTCAGTCAGAGGCTTCTTCAGATCTGCAGACTGCTACAGGAGATCATCCCTACCCACAGCCATCAGCATCTACAACACATCTTTGAAGGAACTTTAATAATGAGTTACAACAACATTTAATTTCCCTTTGGGATTAAAGTAATTTTGAATTGAATTTGAATTGAATATGGAGTACAGGTAACTAAATCAATCAGAAAGAGATTGTCATGTGACCATCTGAGCATCAACCCAGACCTAGACACTGTACCAAAAGCATAACTCAGAAATCCTCAACCTCATGACAAAAACCTCGGTAGCGATTCAACTATTTAAATCCACGCAAGCAGCCGATCATTTCAGCTCCATGTGGAGCAGGAGGAAGTTATGAGAATGTGTTCAGGCCACAGCAGATGAACTGTTCATGTGCAATTGTTTAATTTTTTTATATGTAGTTCTCTATTCAGCTTGAATATTATTTAAAACGAATAAAGTAATGCTATTGAATATGTGATTATTTTAAAAATTGATGGGTGAAAATGAATTATGACCGAATTGTTTTGATCCCATCGGTCAAAATGACAGAACAAAAAATATTAAGAGTGACATCTGTGGGTTATTTTATATAATGAAATCAGTGAGTGGAAAATGACCAGCACACAAAAAGTCCAAATAGATTTGAGTTTTATTTGTACAGCTTCTAGAAAAGAAGGGTAGCTGACAAACAGCCCTCAGCATGTTGTACTGCATCAGGAACTGGTATGAAAATCATCAGACACGTGACGCTGGAGATTGTCAGGGCTGCCTGAGCTCTTCTTCTGGTACAATAATAATACTGGAGGCCAGACTCAGTCTCAGAGGCAGAAAATCAAACACTGTGCTCGTTGACTATATGTGTGCTCATCAGTTCACCATCATTTGAACCCCAACATCAACCATCTGTTATAGAAAGGCTTTTTGTACAAAGCTGTGAATAAAGACGTTTTCATATCAGTACCTAAAGCCACCTTACACACACACACACACGTTTAGAGACAAACCTGGAGATACTCCTTTGTTTATTACCAATAAGCACAGGTTCGTAGGTTGGATTGTTAACAACACACGAGACGCTCAACATGTTTGCTTTTTGGTCTCATCATGAGAAATGTTGGCAGTAAATTTAAACAAAGGAAAACCTCCAGCCAGGAAGGAGGAAAAGAAAACAAAATCTCTCTCTAAACGTTCTCATTCAAACCAGAATCTAGGTCTCACGTTGGGATCAACATGTTAAAGGATAAGTTCACACAATAACAACTTGATTTCGAATGGCAACATTGGTCTCTTTTCAAGGCAATTTAAATATTATCTTTATTCAATAGCTCTGGATTTAAATCAGCAGCTTATTTCTAAATCATGTCAAGTTTTAGATGGATGATTTGGTTTTACTGAAGAGAACCAACAAAAGTCCAAAGAGTAAACCCAAGGCTAATAATCTTCAAGAATGAGCTGAATATTATTAACATACAAGTCATTTGAGTTTTTGGTGAACTTATTCTTTAAAACATAATTACTGGAATTACAAATAGAAATGTTAGAAAAGAAACCATGTGAATCAACATCAAGGCACTGGACACATTAGAGACGATGGCACGTTGCTGGTAGGCAGACAGACGGAGGGGAGGAAAGGGGAGGGACCGTGGACGAGGCCCTGTGGAACTTTACATTTAAGTGCTGGCAGTATCTGTACCATCATGATGAAGGTAATAAATAGCACAAAGAACTGGGCTAAAAACACATTTTCACCACAAGAGACATTTGGTCGTTGTCTGGGAATCTAAAAACTGTGCTACTCTGAATTGTAAAGTGTGCAAACATGCACAACCAGGTGGTCAAAGTGCAGGAGGCCGTTTAAGACTGCAGGACAAAAACGCATAAATTTATGTGATAATCTCATCATTGGTCCACATCTGCAAATATCTGCGTCCATCAACAGGTACACCTCTGTTCCCTCAACTCCTCATTTAAAGATTCGCCCAGGCTGTCTGGATTACAGATCCACCAATGCACCCATGCATATACATACTAGGGGTGTAATGGTACACAGAAATAACGGTTCGGGCGTTTTCGGGTACACTTTAGCCACAAAAAATAAATACAAATCTGCATATTACTTTTTTCTTTTTTACTTTGATTAGCATTAAACAGAACATTTTTTCTGAATTCCTTAAATTTATTTGATTTCATTATGTTCAAGAACTGAATGGAGATTTGATTAGATTTTGTTTTAAATAAATAAAATAGTACAAGTAGACCTAGCCAGACTAGAAAACAATTATCCACTTGAAAACAGTCAGTGTTAATGTTTAGAAATTTTTTAATAATACTTTACCTATATTTGAGAATAAAAAGCAATTAAATCACTTTGGAATTCTTTTGATATCTCGACACCCTAGTCTCCCAGCTGAACTTGAATGCAGCATGGGCAGCAGTCGGTAAAATCCCTTCTTATCAACAGGGATTCCACTGACTTGCATTTTATCCAAAATAAGGAGTTTGTGCTGATTGGATGCTACTGGTAGCCATGTTGGACGTCAGCTGGTTTTTCTCTAGTATCAGTGATGTTTCCATTCAGCTTGACTTTGTTTCAGGTGAATCGTTCAGTTCAGTGCAGAGAACGTTATGAACCTTATTGCTTCTGAAAGATGCGTTCGCTGACAAAGTTCTGGAACGGTCTATCTTTCTTTTTCTACTGTAGCTGCATGAGAAACCCTTAATGTTCCCAAATAGCAGAGCTTAGTGATAGCAGGGAGTCCTTTCTGTTTTGGTGTCACTTTTTAAAGTTGCGCTGCGGAATATGCACTGTGCTCTGAGTTCATCACAAAAACATTTTGCATATCTTCAGGTGGAAAACAGCTGGATTCATTCGGTACATGTGCGTACCGAACCGACAGGGCCGTACTGAAAAATACGAATACATGTACCGTTACACCCCTAACATTTAAACTAAAGTGGTGGCTAATGGGATTTCATTCGGGCAAACACAGAAGCTAGTATGTTGTTTAGCATAACGTAGCGTTTGTGTTAGCTGGAAAACACAGCCATAGGCTAAAATGAACTAGATAATAAAGTTCTGGTCAAAAACGCTTCATCATCAGAGTAGGAAGGAGTGTTTACTGTCAGCGCAGGCACTTCTTCCTTAATAGGGGGGAGATTTATCTAGGCAGCATGAGAAACAGAGGACAAGCTTGAGTCTGACTCCAGTAGAGTGAGATACGTACCTTGTAACAACATTGGGTTAAAATACTAACGTATTTGATGTGTCTGACCTTTTCTGTTGATGGAACTGAGATGTACCCGTCATGATAAGTCCTCTCTCCTGGTGAACATCTAAACTACTAAACATCTCATTGAGGCTGAATATTCACATTCTGGACACATTTCATCAAACCAAACAGCCAACTCCAAACTTGTGCTTTAGCTGGTAAAACATTTCAAAAAGTACCTGTTCATGTAACCCCTCAGTACAAGGTAGTTATGTATGGAAGTCAAATATTTGGTACAACAGGTTTAAAAAAGCTTAAAATTACCCTTGAATTTCTTAATAATCTTCCTTACTGTGTACAAACAGTTAAATGGCTTTTTAAAAGGAAACATGTCTCAGGGTGGCATGGCTTTGCCATACAGATGTGAAGTACCGAGGTTAGTTCTGGATTTAAGCACCCGTGAGTGTGAGAATGAACCGTGGTGTCAACAGATGGGAGCCCTAGGCAGTCCTGAAGGAACGCTTCTGGTTCCTGGACCCAGTTGGTCCAGGAAGAGTCAAAGGAGAGCTGCAGGACCTCCGTCTCCGTCGCTCAAAGTGAAGATGTGGAGCCCCAAGGGTTCACGGTTTACCAACTCAACTACATCATATGCTTAAAAGAAAAACTAAAAATACATCTTTTTAGGATAAATTTCCATCATACTTCAACGTTTAGTATAATTAAACAAGTCATCTTATTGCTTTCAAAGTTACATGGGCATTCCCAAACATTTCCCCCTAGAACCTACATTTAGAGAACGTTCCATTTCATCCAACTATCCATTAGTTGTTGTGTTTCCACTGTGAGGCTGTCTATGCTGACTAAAACTGGATACAACCACTACTGCCTGGTAATCTGTTAAACTCCACTTTTAAAGCTTGAAGACAGTTTTTCATACAGCGTCACTGATCTAGAGAGAAGCATCCGTCCTCACAGCAACAGCAGAGGCCAGAATCAGATTAAGAATAAAGAAACCAATCCAGCATTGAGTTCAGATCGTTTTATAGTGCTTATGGTTTAAAAGCTAATAAGCAAAGTCCCCCTGGACATGTTCAGCTGGAATAGATTTTACATTAACTGCTTCAATCCTGACATCCCATTTAGCCACCAAGTGGATAAAATGAAGAGCTTTCATTTTCAGCAATAAAACTATAAGTGAGGGTTGTGTCGGAGTCATTACTCTGGTTGTCAGATCAGGACAAAATAAGGTCACCCTTTTTACAGTGATTAAATATTAATTATTTTACAGTGATTAGACTCTGAAACAGAGTTCAAGTCCCTCCAAGTCAATGGAACTTTCTAATACTCAAAGATTTGTAGGAGTTAAAGTTTGCCTTCTGCTTTTAGCCTTAAAATCTTCTAATGAAACCAATCCTGAGGTGTTACGATTGTTTCCTTTGTATTTAGGAACACAAATGCTATAAAATATGACCATACAGTTTAAACCCCTAATCACTCCTCTCATTTTTCAAGAAAGTACTTGACCAAGGTTATTGGATTCTAATAAACACATCTGAATATTAATGTAAAACCCAGTGGGCGGATGTATAAAACCCACCCTCCTGTTTTTTAGGGTGGGTTTTAATGCAGCTAAAAACAAAATAAGAACTGTCAAGGAGTAACCTGAAAAAGATTCCCACAGTGGAAACATATCTAAAGGGTTATCTTTCATCTGCAATGATCAGTCAAATCTCTGTTTACATATTCCTCCTTCAGTTACATTTATAATCTGTAGACTTATTCAATAAGCAAAAGAAATTTAGAGCGAAAAAAAGTTTGTTTTTAATTGTACTTTTCCAAGAGCCATGAAAGGTTTTTTAAGGACAATAAAACTCTAAGAATCTACTGTAATTAAACGTTAAAAGTTTTGTTGTTAGAAAACAGATTTAAAATCAATTTGAGTTTGGAATAGATTTAGGTAAGTATGATTCAGTAAAAAAAGATGAGGAAAATATTATAAATTATGTACAGAATAAATTAGAAATAATTTTTTGAGATCATTCATTTCTATTTTTTGTAATAAATGTTAATGATTGTAAAGTTGCTTCTGTACTTAATACTGAATCCCTTGGAGCTCCACTACAACAAATGTCCACTCTGCTTCACAGAAACATCCTTCTGCTGAGAAGTGTGGGGAAGAAGCCAGGGTCTGTTCAGAGATGCATCAAAAGGTCTCAGAGTCCTCTGAGTCATTCTCAGTAGTTCCCTCGCTGGAAGGTCCCGAGGGGTTCCTGGGGCTGCGTGGTCCCCGTGGGCCGCCGCCCACGCCTTTACCCCCCTGGTGGGGCAGTTGCCTCAGCAGGGAGCCTGGGGAGGGGGCTCCAGAGCTGCAAGGGGAGCAGAAAGGCATCATGGTAGCCAGAATGAGTGCCAGACAGTCAGCCACCTCTCTGCTAGGAGCACAAGCCAGAGCAGGGGTCAGACCTGAGGCAGAGAGACAGAGCAGAGAGGAAGAGCAAAGGAGGGAGGGAGGGAGGGAGGGAGGGAGGGATGAAGGAGACATGGAGGAAGCAAGGAAGGCAAAGCAGAAGACAAAGATGGAGCAGCATTCCGTTAGTCTTCAGCCAGCTGACGGTTCAAACAAAGACAAGGGAGAACACTGAAGACAGGCATGAGAAAGAATCAGTCAGGGCTGGATCTAGAAAACCAGTGACCACTGACCAATCAGAAGGCCTTAGACACCAACGCTCCTCAGGTCATTATCTATAGTTCTCTTTGTCCTGAATACTGGTATAGAAGTCTAAAAGGGTTTTTCGGCTTCCAAACAGAGCTGGATGCAGCGACAAACTGACCAGTGACTGGAATCAGTGAGCAGCCGGTCAGACACTCAGAACTCAACATGTTCAGCATCAGAGAGGTGTTCATTCAGCCTGCTGAAACAGACAGGCAGGTCTGTGGTGGGGGCTGCTCATTTCACTACACCAACACTGTTTGCACTTTACATTTTTTCTTCGTCAGCTTTTCAGAGAACAAAGGAAGGCTTAAAACACATTACAGCAAAGGTGCATTGGTTGATTATTTTGCACTGTTAAAAGAAAATGCTGGATTTGGCAATCCAGGAAATGTCAGTGAAAGGTACGGACCTGCTAATATTAGATGGTAAAGGCAGGTTAAACGTGAAAAAAATAACAGCTCACAGCAGAAAGGCTAAAAAGAAATATATTCAAATCCAGCTACTTAGAGCTGCTAGAGAAAAAACTGAATTGGTTCAAATCTGTATCGGCAGCTTGAAGCTGGGAGCAAAAATTGATCAGCGCATCTCTAGATTTAAGTATTTTCACTTCTGTAATTGTTATGTGATGGAGAAACTGTCGCCTGTACACTGCTGAAATAGTAGTGGAAATAGTGGCCGTGTCGGAGGCTGCTGTCATGAGTTCTAAAACGCACATGTACACGTTTATGTAATACTGAAAATACACAAAAACATTAGATTTATTGTTCATGTTTAAGTTAGTTCTATTAATCTAATGTGAAAATTCAAACAAGTTCAATTTGGACTTTTGTTGACAAGGTGAGTCAAAAAAAGAGAAAAACCAGCATCCAGCCCTGAGCAGTAAACACAAGAGAGTAGACAGGAAGTCAGCGAGCAGCGTGAACAGCTCCCACTGTCTGCATGCACATGAAAAGGTTCATTATTTAAACCCCTTTGAAAGAAAAATGGCTATTATGAGTCAAACAATGTGGAGTTATATATTTATGCTGGTTTTTACAATCAATGTGTTCCAGAAAAGATGCTGTCGCATCTTTTCAAAGAGCTGGAAATGTCTTAAACAAAAATTGCTCCGGTCCAAAATGCATAACCAACGTGAGCCTGTATAATACATGCTAACCTAAATCCAGTGGGAGCTGCTGCTGCAAGTGCAGAGAGGAAGTCATTTCCAAACACTTCTTCAGCAGTACATCGAGGTTCATGCTGGAGGAGAGGAGAGGGATTGTGCAGAGCAACAACAACGATGATGATGATGATGATGATGTGCAGCTTGTCCTACCGTTCTCGTCCGCTGTCTGAACGTTGGCTCCTCTGGACAGCAGCTCCTGGACCGCCTTCTTCAGGCCGCCACTAGCTGCCAGGTGGAGCGGACTGACAGAGACAGACATGTCACTTCACTGGATCCTATCTCCCTGCTGCCAAAGCTAAAACAACAAGAACTTTTCCTTTGCTTCTTCTGTTCTACATACACCAACCAGGGAGAGATCCAGAACATTAGCTGTCATTTCAGATACAGTTTTTCTACAGGTAATCCTGCACAGGCCAGATGCAGTATATGAAGCCTAACCTTGAATATTACCAGGTATGTAGTGCAAAAATATTCACAGCCCATGAACGTTTTCAACATTTTCTCATGTTACAATCATAAACCTCACTGTGTTTTATTCGGCTTTTATGTGATAGACCAACACAAAGTATTCAATTATTGAGAGGTGAAGGGAAAAGGATACATAATTTAGACAATTTTTACAAATAAAGATGTGGAGTGAGGGCGTTGTGTAGCAGAGTGGTTAAGATGGGCGCCCCATGTTCAGCCTCAGTCCTCCACGCGGTTGTCCGGCGGTTCGATTCAACCTCGCTGACATTTGCCGAATGTCTCCAAATGTCTCCCCACTTCTCTCCTGTTTCTGCACTATCCAGTCAATAAAGGCCACTGGGGCCACAAAAAAAAGAAAAGAAAAAAAAGAAAAGTGGAGTGCATATGTATTCAACCCCCTTTACTCTGTTACCCCTAAATAAAATCCAGTGCAATCAATGACCTTCAGAACTCACCTGGTTAGTAAACTGAGAACGTGTGTGTCATTTATGCCCCTTTTCACCAGGGTCGGCTCCGCCCCTATTAGGGGGTTTCCACTACCTTTGTCTGGGCCGAGCCGACCCCTTTTTCCGGACCACCTCTGGCTCTGTCTGAAGCGGGCTGAGGCAACCCAACACACCCACCTATGGACTGATTAGTCCGGTAAAGTGATGTTACTCTCACTCCTACCTACATAGGGGCAGCCACTGATTGGCCTGGCGGTGTGCGTGTGAAGTGATGTCACAGAGAATGGCTCTGCACGGCTTCCAGCGAGTTCAAACCATTGCTGGGGAAACAAAAAAAATAAAGTGCGAATATCGGGCCGTGAAGGATCACAACAGCCAGAGTGGGGCAGACTGCAGGCACTGGAAGTGTTTTGCAGAAATGGTAATGGCATTTATGGTGAAAGGCCGGCGAGCAACGAGAGAGAGTGGGCTAGATACCAGCTCCAGCATCGGAATCTGTAATGTAGGAAAACGGTGAGTGATGACTGATTATTACTGGAAATTTGCTACGCTGAGCCCGCCCATGTCCTCGCCCACTGCAGCGTTCCTCAGATAGCAAAGGAAACACATACAGGCCGGGTCGGGCTAACCCAACCCTAGTAGAGATGGGCATTCATCTCAGCATACATAAGGGTTAAGGTCTTTCACAGGAGAAGGTGCTCTGGTCAGATAAACCTAAAACTGAACTTATTGTTCTACATGCATAATAGATTAAGGTGCAAAGCTAACACTGCAAATAACCCTGAAACATACCATTCCCACAGTGAAACATAATGGTAGCAGCATTATGCTGTGGGGATGCTTTTCTTCCGTTAGGGACAGGGAAGTGATGGGAAGATGCAATCCTGCCACAAAAGACTTAAAGCTGGAGTAGAGAGTCACCTTCCAGCTGGACAACAACCCTAAACATACAGCCAGAGCTACAGGGGAATGGTGTAGTTCAACAGATACCCATGTATTAGAGTGGACTAGTCAAAGTCCAGCCCAATATACCATTGGGAATCTGTGGCAAGTCCTGAAAATTGCTTTTCACAGAGCCTAAGCTGTTTTGCAAAGAAGAGGCAAAGTTTTTAGTCTCCAGATGTGTAAAGGTTGTAGAGACACACCCTAGAAGACTAGACTCAGCTTTATTTATAGAGAGAAGTGGTTCTAAAAATGATTATTAGGCTCAAGGGGCTGAATACAAATGCACTATTGTTGAGGCTATGGCCTTCACTGAACGAACTGCATCTCCAAGCACCCATTGCGCTGCCCTCGACCCATTCTCATTGGTCTGTGGCCAGTGATGACATCACAGAGTTGATAAAAGCAGCGCGAATATTGAAATCTTGGTCTTTTGGTCCCGTTGCCGGTGCCGTAAGGAGACGCTTTAATCCACTGCTAGCATTTTCCCTTTTTCCGTTCAAACCTGCTGGACCAGGAAGAACTTCCCTTTTAAACTTCGAAGTGAATCGGCCGAGCAAACAGACTTTCCTGTAGCCTACGGGTAACCAGGTAGTCCGCTGGCCATCTGAGCTCTACTGAAACCGGCCCTGAGTCCCTCAGCGCCTAAAGTCGGACGTCCGCTTTTCTGACCTCGGTTTTGCGCAAACCGCTCCTTTAAACTGGACACTTTCTACGTTCTTCGTCGTGGACTGTGGAGAGCTGCCCCCACCAAGTAGGATTAAACTGATTTATATCTCGGTCTGGGTAGAGGAGAGGTCTTGACGGTTAATATCCGTTTTCTGTTGGTTAAAATAAGTCTGTCAACTTGTTAACCACTGTTATTCTTGGTCGTCTGTTGCTGTAGACCGACCCTGAATGTGCATGCTTTTTTGTGTTTTATTATTTGACTTTGGTTGCAACCAGAAGCAGTATATTATATTCTATTATTTCCTTGTTTGTTTATTGTCCGCTGCGGTCGACGCGTGTCTGTTTAGACAGGTGGGGTGGCCTCAGTTGATCCCCTTTCTCCGTCGCCCTCGTTTCCTTTGTCCAAGCCACCATTGCTAATGAAACTAGCCTTTGTTGAATCGCCACGCGGTCTTCCTTTGTCTTCCTTTGTGAACTGATCGCGCCAATTGATAAGACTTGAGTTATTTATCGCATTTAGGGGGTGAGCTGAACCCCCCTCATTCGCTCGCTGTCTCCCACACACACACACACACACACACACAGCCGCATACACACACGCACACACACACACACACAGCCGCACACACACACACGCCCCCTTCCCTCAACGTTAACTTCGTTCTATATTTTTGCATGCGTTAGAATAGATGGAAATTATGAATGAAGTGTAATCTGTAAGGTTGACCTATTTCATTAATAAATTCCCTTAAGTAACGAGAAGTTTCCTGTGCTATTTCAGTGTGTGCTGTGAAGTTTGTTTTAACCCTGCGGACGAACTCTACGCCTTTTCAGAGAGACTGACAGTCTGGTTTAATTAAAATTATCTCATTTATGAGATTAGTGCCCCGAAATCTTTAATAAACAGGTTAAACTCGAACGTCATCAATAATTATATTAATATTAAATTATTGATTATAATTATTGATGCTCAGAAAATCAGACAACTTTTATTATTAGTAGTTACAACACTATGCACTACTCAGATTGTTTTATTTGCCAAACATTTTGAAAACCATGTATCCTTTTCCTTCCACTTCCCAATTATGCAGTATTCTGTGTTGGTCTATCACATAAAATCGCTCTATAATACGTTAAGGTTTGGAATTGTAACATGAGAAAACGTGGAAGAGTTCATGCTTTGCACGGCACCTACCGTGTCCAGATAAACTAAGAACCAGCGCTCACATTAGGCTCTGGACCAAACTATTCAGTCTCATTGCTTCAGTGGCTTAACAGAACTCAGAACCAAAGGTGAGGACTGGACAGTACCTTAGAGGACCATAGTGCAAAGATAAGTGCAGGGTGAGACTAGTCTTTAATAAGAGTAAACAAAGCTTTAGACTGCATTTTTATAGAGGTGTTTTCGGTCTATGTCACTCCCTGCTGTGCTGCGCGTGTCGTCTGCAGAAAGAGACGCGATCATGTCTTGTTGTGTTGTTGGTTGCTCAAATCTCTTTGATAAAAACAGAACGAACAAGTTCTATAGAATTCCATCGACTTCCACCCCCTTCAAAGCAAACAAAAGATGTCTTTGGTTGCAAGCCATCAGAAGAAGCGTTTGGAACAAGCAGATGGTTAAAAATGCAACAAACTACAGCGATAACTTCATATCAGGTAAGCCTTGGCCAGAGGTCGCGCTTCAGTTTTTTGTTGTTACTCATTTTGTCTGATGGGGTCAAAAAAATCCGGTCATAATCTATTTTACCAATCAATTTTTTAAAGAATAATGACATATTCAGTAGTGTAATTTTCCTTCATTTTAATCAATATTCAATCTGAACAAACTGAATAAAGAATCCACATCGTGCCATCACACATGGAGCAGATTAATAGGCTACATGTATTAATGATGAATATTTCACCTGCTGGGGCCTGAACACTCCACATGGAGCTGAACTACTCTCCCACATTATAGAGAATGAATCTGTGCTCTGCTGCCACTCTGGAGACTTCAGCCAAAGTTTGGAAATCAGGGAACATTGCTCCAATTGAAGTGATCAGAATTCGGCAAGACTCTCTAAATGAGGGCTTTGCTGGTCGTTTAAGGAGGAGGAAATCCCGCAGCATGCACTCCTTCTGCAGGAATCTGTCACCACTGGTCTGTGTTCGGTGCTGTCACAGATACGCTTCATGCCTCAGTAACTCTTCATCGTGCTGTCAGCTCCCAGACAGCGAGATGCATTGATCCATGCCTTTGTTATGGTGTCCAGGTCTGGGATGATGGTCAGATGTTCTCATGGGAATCTTTTTTTGATTGATTCAGTCACCTGAACTCTGTACATAATGTTGAAAATATCTGCGCGTCTCCACCAAGTGGTCAGGGGTGAGAATTGCAATCTGTCAAAATGACCGATGGCCTTCAGATTTTGCCTTCATCGTTAGCACCCCCGTCCCCCGTCCCCCCCCGTCAAATACGGAGAAAAAACGGTTAACGCGACCCCTAGCCTTGGCTAACAAACACGCTAACATCGCTAACCAACACTGCAACTGCAAGATAACTGCAAATGAGAACAATGGGAACCGAAGCTATTTAAAGGGCCGAGCGTCTCTTTCTGCACCCATGTTGCGCACGCATTCACTGTGTTGATAAACAAATAATCCGTCTATACACAGAATGTAATCCCTTCTATCAAAGAAGTTTAACTAAAAACATACACTATTTCAATTGTCCTTTGATTAATGCAAGATTTAAAAAATTCATCGATGGCAGTTAACAAAATATTCCACTTAGATAATTCCTAGTTGCTTTATTTTCAGCCATCTTCTCAGATACTCACGTTCGCAGTGCTGCGTTTGTGGCATTTATCAGTGAAGTGTCAGACAGCTTCTCCATGATCAACAACACGCAGTCTTCTTTCCCCTGAAAAAAGATTATGCTGCATCTCAGTTGAAGGAAAATGACACCTCAGTTAAAAACGTATGAAAATAGATCACTTCTTTAAATAAACAGCGTTCAGCATAGATGTCCCAGCCAAATCGTTTTTAAATGATCAGTATTGGGGGGAAATGACTGAACTCATGCCCTATTGCTCAACCTTTGCATTCCCAGAGTATTTTCCTCTGCACAGCTTGGAAAGCTACCTTAAGGGCCGGGCGCATCACTTTGTTGATTCATGAAGTCTTGGTTTCCCCGAACAATCAGAGTGTTTTTCACCTTTTAAAATGTGTGTGCTTGTGTAGTGAAAAAGAGATTTCTGAATCTGACGTGACCCGCTCTGAGTGCTGTGCTGACAGCTGTCCGTGTGGAGGAGAGCTGTGCAGAAAGCAGCTGAAACACTCAGTCATTAAATGTTATGACATTCAAAGAAAAGTGACATGTCAGTATGTCTTTATGCAGCTTTTGTCCGTCCGTTTTTAACTGGAGCTGCTGGGATATACTGGAGGTCACAAAATGAATTATAAACCACTCATGTCGAAACAGAAAGCTAATGTGCTAATGTTAGCTTAGCGCATGAGAATTCTCTGTCACATAAAAACTTGTGAAGTAAATGATAAAGCTCTGCAGCATTTCATATACTTACATTACTGCAAGCCAGATGCAGGGCTGTGTTCCCGTCTTTGTCTGAGAGATGGAGGTTGGGGTTAGCGCTGGTCAGCAGCAAATCTGCAGGACATTTGTGTTAATATGCTGCTAAAACAACAACCAAACTGACTGTAGCGACGTTTTTTAAATGGACTCAAACAGCCCTTTTCCACTAGCACTTACTCAGTGAGGCTTGATTCGGCTCTACGCAGTTAAAAGGGTTTTCCACTAGTAAGGGTTAAGTGGTACCAGCCCCTTTTCTGGCTCTCTTCTTCTACGAGTCTGCCAAAAAGCCAAAGACTGACCAGGATGTTCAACATGGCTTCCATGTCCTCTTTTATTGCATTGTGTTCTGTTTGTGTCGCATACAGATCTGATCGCGCGAGTGATGCTGGATACTGTTCGGTCCTATTGCTGCTCTATCTTACCTCAGCCTTTGACACCGTACAGGTTGAAACATTGGGTTGAGATGTCAGGATCTGCTTTGAAATGGTTTTCCTCCTATTTATGTAGAAGATCACTTTTGGTGTCCACTGCTAAATTTAGGTCTTTCTTTTCTCAACTTCTTTATGGTTTACCTCAGGGCTCCGTTTTGGGGGCTTTGTTGTTTATTTTATATATTCCTCCACTCTACTATGTCTTAGGTTCTTTTAGTGACATTTCTTACCATTGCTATGCTGACGATATCCAGCTTTTTATGTCCTTCAAACCTCAGGATGTTTCTAAGACCAAGATTTTGCTTCATTGCTTGGACACTGTTAAGAGGTGGATGTATGACAACTTTCTTCAACTTAATGATGCTAAAACAGAAGTTCCTGTATGTGCCCCTGACAGATTTCTACCCTAAATAGTTGAGAGTCTTGGTCCACTTGCTTCCTGTGTTAAACCGTCAGTGAGTAACCTTGGAGTAATCCTTGATTCTGACCTCTCATTGGATGCCTTCATTGGTTCGTTGGTCCATTCCTGTTTTTATCCCTTAAAAACGATTGCCAAATTGAGGAATATTGTTTCAAGAACTGAGATGGAGAAGATAATTCAGGCTTTCATTTCATCACGTCTTGATTACTGTAACTCATTTTTTACCTATTTAAGTAAGAAATCTATGGACCAACAAGGTTGTTAACTAGATCCTCTAAGTTTTAACATGTCACCCCTTTACTGTCTCAGTTGCACTGGCTTCCCATCCGCTACAGATTGCATTTTAAAATGTTGGTTTTAGAATTTAAAGTCTTGCACAATTCAGCTGCTGTTTACATCACAGAACTTTTGCAGCCATACATTCCCAGCAGGTTATTAATATCATATGATCAGCGCCTGCTGGTTGTGAAGCAAACTAGAAGAAAAACCAAAGGTGACAGAGCTTTTGCAGCCATCGCACCCTCCGTCTGGAACTCCTTCCCTCAAAGCCTGAGATTTGCTGAGTCAGAGATTTATTTTAAAAACCAACTCAAAACTCATCTCATTTTTAAAATTGCTTTTGCTTAGCTTTTTCCTTTTTGGTTGTTTTCTGTTTGTTTCTTGGTTTTACTGTAAAGCACTTGGTGATTCTTTCTAGAAAGGTGCAACATAAATCAAATTTTACTTGCACTTTTCGGGCACTGGGACCACCCAACTATATGACGACCCCACCCACTACAGCTGTTTCTCGATTGTAATAGAAAAGCAGCCAAACTGTGTGGAGCTAATCGAGCTGTGAGGCTCGGTGCTGGTGGAAAAGGGCCAAAACAGAAGAAGGAAGCATCACCAAGAGCTTCAGCCCGGCCCTTCTCAGCTGCCATCATCAGTGCAGTGCGACCGGATTGGTCTACGGCGTCCACAGGTGCATCATGGGAAAGGAGCAGCTGAATACAGTCTACGTGACCGCTGAATGCTGCAGCGTGGAGAGGAGTCCTGCAGGAGAAAAAAGGAGTAGAAGTCTATGATGCACTGGAGACTAACGGAGCTGCAGCATCAGCGCCTTCACACTGAGGCCTTACCTGTCCTTTGCATCACTGCAGCCAGCAATGTCTGATCCCATGGCCTCCAAAAGCAGCGACGCACATGGCTCATGATCATTCAACCTGACAATTTAACCACCAACACAAGCTATGGCATGAAGGACACACAAACAGAGAGAGTGCCACAGTGAGAACTAACAGAGTGACTTACACTGCACAGTGTAGGGGAGTGAAAGGATTCCCATCGATACACCGACAGCCTTTCTGCTCCAACAGAACCTCAACACACCCTTCATGGCCTGGAAACACAAACACAGTGGAGGACAGGCTTCTTATTTCCTTATTACAGAAAACTAGAGAATTTGTCTTATTTTGCAGAAGGAGGAAAGAAATGAGAGACGCACCAATCGGAATTCTGTGATTTTAAATCTCTGGCATTTGATCGATTGTGTTTGAGAGAGCAACTGCTTTAATGCAAGGTGTTTTTTTTGTCATTTTAAAACATAAACATTTAACACTAGTTTTACTAAGACCTTGTCCACACACAGCAGGGAATCTCACAAAAAGAAGATATTTTTCTACGATGAAGGCCGGTCATCCACACGGAAAGGCAGATTTATGGCATCAAAATTAGTCTTTCAAATACCCCTGACCAGAGTGAAGCTTTGCGAATTCTCTGTTTGAAGCTTTTGCTTGTGGACAGAAATAACCAGTTTTAGGTTTGGCATCGTCACTGCCTTGCAACAAAAATGCTCCAACATCACATGTGCGACCTGTTTTTACACTCAGAAACAGCATGTGTTGGCATCAGCACTCTGGTTGCTTGTTAATACAAGCTCAACTACCGCTGTATGTAGAAGGTAGAGAGTTATTCTGATTGGACAGGATTTGGGGAACTACTGCCACATACAGGTTTGGCATGCCTAAACAATGGTAAATGGCCTGTACTTGTATAGTGCTTTATTTAGTCATTGAAGACCCCAAAGTGCTTCACACTACATTCAGTCATTCACCCATTCATGCACACATTCACACACTGGTGATGGGTGACAAGCTACATTGTAGCCACAGCTGCCCTAGGGCACACTGACAGAAGCGAGGCTGCCGAACACTGGCACCACCAGTAGGCAGAAGTGTCTTGCCCAAAGACAAAGACACAACGACTGAGACGGACGGAGCTGGGCTCGAACCGGCAACCCCCCGGTTACAGGACGAACTCCAAACTGAGCCACAGTCGCCCCTAAACAACGCACTTGCTATTAGGTGTGAATGGATTTTCTTCTAGAAACAAGGTGGTGAGGGTAATCGGTTTTTAAAAACCCCTGCTATGTGTGTACATGGCCTAAGACAGCAGTCTCTGTATATATTGACCAGAGAATGTTGACCCTTAACCTTAACTATAGTCCATATTCCCCACATCTCTAAACTCGCCATGTTCCATGACGGAAACTGAAGGCTCAAGAGGATAAAACAAAGCAGCTTTGCTATAACTTCTTAGCCTTCCTGTTATCTGCTGAAAGTCTTGCTCTCTCTTGCTCCCTTGTAGCCTGGATGAGCTGCAGACATATCTCGACTAACAATACCGTTTCCCTTTAAAAACCTTCCTATATGTATGTCTGTTCTTTGTCCAATTTAATTTTAAAACCTCACTGACACTAAAAGCAGCTAACTTTGATTCTTCTTTCCTCAGTTACAACGCCCACAAAGAAGAGTGTTGTTGTCGATGTGATCTAGTACTAATTAGGTGTGGCGTGTTCAGCGATGGGAGAAGAACAGCTGGTCTTTAGGCTTTCGACCGGCCAGTCACCATACAGGGCTTATTAAGTGACTCTTTCTTATTTTGTGACAGTTAACAGTGAATGCCAATCTCTGAAAGAGACATCTTAACAATCTATAAAGACAACAGTCACTCACCGTAGAAGCAGGCCCAGTGCAGAGGTGTGTACCCGCTGTGATCTCTTAGTGGTGGCAGAGATGGCGACTCTGAGCAGGCGATACTCAGAAGCTCACTCAGCCAGGAGGCGTGGCCTCGGGCGGCGGCCAAGTGGATGGCTGTGCGACCCCGTGAGTCTCCCAGCAACACTGAGGCCTCCTGCTCCAGCAGACACTGGATGCACTCCTCCTGACCACACAACAGCTGGGGCGGACATTGTGCAAGTCAGAACATACCTTAAAGGGAAGTGTGCTAGATTCATCGGTTAGGTGCTCACCCCAAGGTGCAGCGCTGTGAGGCCGTGGTTGTCAGCCAGGTTAACGTTGGCTTCCCTCTCCAGCAGCAGAGACACCGCATCAACATGACCTCCAGCCACCGCCAGCATCAGAGGGGTCCTGTGGAAAAGTAAGGGTGGAACATTCTTAAGCAACAACCACAAACAGAATACGGAAAAGCAAAAAGGAAGAGCCCAACTCACTGTCCCTGAGAGTCAGCAGCATCAATAAGCTCAGCACCATCCGATTCATCCAGCAGGAGGCGCACACACGTCGTATGACCATTCATCACTGAACAGACCAAAAGAGAGGCACACATAAATCCTCTCAATGATATTAGTGGGGTCATTTCAAGCATAACTGGAGAAAAACAACAATAACCATTAGATCATCCTCTCTCACCTTCCCTCTGAATCAGAGAGGCCATCTGCTCTCTCTGAACAGGTTCACCATAAATCTATCAGTGACTATTAACCTACCTGCCAGGTGCACAGGTGAACGGCCGTACTGCTGGTCACTGGAGTGTGGCGATGCCCCTTGGCTGAGGAGCGTGTGAACACAGTTGGTGTGGCCCCGAAGGGCGGCCAGGGCCAGAGGGGTCCTCCCCGCCTCATCTGCCTGATCCACCTCTCTCTCCCCCTGCAGCAGCACCTCCAGAGCCTGAGCATGACCATGGTATGCCTGAGGAAAAACAAGCTCTGTCTTAAAAGCTGAAATAAAATATCCATAATACATTTTAAAGAAGTGTCAACAACCTCTACAAAGCCACATTAAAGGTCATTGCATATAAGTTATTAATAAACTTATCATTAACAAAAATAAAGCAGAGAAAACCAGGAGGTATGATATTTTAAATAACCAATTATTACCCATTTCATTTGCTTATAACCACTTGAAAAACAACCTTGTGGAATGGCTTTGCTTATGAAGCATGAGATGATATGTATTATGTATTACAATAAAGTCCACTAATAGATTAGAAGGGGAGTTTTGGACTTACGGCGAGGTGCAGAGGGCTCCTGGCGTGAGGAGAGTCAGGATCTTCTTGATGACTATCATCTCTGTTCAGCAGCTGCAGGTCACAACAAAACCAGCATGAAACGTGAGCTCAGAAAGGCTTCAGAGCTGGGATTCTGGTTTAGGATTCTGGTTCACTAAAGGCTGTTTATGGTGGTGTGAACAATGTTTTTTTTTGGCAGAAAATTGAAAGAAATATCTCAGTACACTCAAACTCTTAGAAAACTTCCAGTCCAGGTGGGTGATATTTACAATCCAGCAAAAACACACAGACTTTACAATTAGCATGCTAGCCTGGCTAAATGCCTGATCTACTTCATGTCTGATCAACCCCAAAATTCAAAAAATCAGTTGTTTGCAGACTTTTCCTGAAAAATCTCATCAAAATCCATCCATAACGTTTTGAGTTATGTTGCTAACAGACAAACAGACAGAGGGGCACGAAAAGATTACATCCTGGCTGAGGTAAAAAACAGTTTCAAAATGCTGTAATCTGGATTATAAGCAACATATACTGTAATTCTTTTGTCATTTATGTTTCATTATGTATAATCCCTGTTTAATAACCTGGTAAATATTATGTATAGATTTACAGTAAGAGAAACAAACCCAGGGCTGCTTTGGAGAATCTGTTCTATTGTAAACATTTGATTAACAGATTCAATTTAACATGAATAATTTCAATTATAGTTCTAAAAGATTCACTGGAAAACCTGGAAATCAGAACCGGCCTTAAACTGTATCTGGTGCACATCTAGAGCTTTCTGTTGTGTAGGAGTATGATTTAATAACAAATATTACATCTATATTTACATCTACTGCTGAGCTCCATCTTCACCTCCCTCAGCCAGGGGTCACGATAACCGAATATTTTCCGCATTTGACAATTTAAAAAAAAAACGATGACGGAAAAATCCGAAGGCCGTCAGTCATTTTGACAGATTAGTATTCGCACCTCTAACCATTTCTTAAAATGTTGAAATTACTTAATTTCCCTCTGGGATCAATAAAGTATTTTTGAATTGAATTGACCACTTGGTGTAAAGCAGACATTTTCAACTTTACACATGGAGTATGGGTATCTCAATCAATCCTAAAAAAAGATTCCCATGAGAGCATAATCTCAGACCTGGACACTGTACTCTGTGCATCTGGCTAACCAAGAGCTGACGCCGTGTTGAAGAGTTACTGAGGCTTTGGAGTGCATCTGTGGGTGCTCCGGACACAGGCCGGCGGTGACAAATCGCTGCAGCTTTACCTCTGATGCAGGAGAGGCGCATGCTGCAGGGTTTCCTCTCACTGAAGCAATAGCTTGGGGGTCAGGAAACGGCTCGTTCAGAGAGTCTTTCTGACTTCTGATCACTTCAACAGTAGAAATGTTCCCTGATTTTCAAACTTAGGCTGAAGTGGAGTGGAGCTTTATTCCAGTCTCCAGTGTGGCAGTGGAGCGAGGATTCAACCTCCAGAACAACATCTAAACCCCCATGAGAAGTCATCTGTCTGAGGCAAAAATCCTAAACCTCATGACAAAAACCTCGGCAGCGATCCAACTATTTGATTACGGACAAGAAGGCGATCATTTCAGCTCCATGCGGAGCAGGAGAAAGATGTTAGACTGTGAGGCTACAGCAGGTGAACTGTTCGTATTTTAGGTGCAATTGTTTCATTTCACTTTTTTATGCAGATCTCTGTTCAGCTTGAATATTATTTATCCTTTTGAATATGTTATAATTTTAAAAATTGACAGGTAATAATAGATTGTGACCGGATTTTTTTAATCAAAAGACAACAAAAATATCTAGTGCGACCTCTGGTGTGTGTGTGTGTGTGTGTGTGTGTGTGTGTGTGTGTGTGTGTGTGTGTGTGTGTGTGTGTGTGTGTGTGTGGGGACCAACCAGTTCCAGACAGTGCCTGTGTCCGAAGGCGGCAGCGTAATGAACAGGACTGTAGCCCTGCTTATCTTTGACCAAGGCCGTCGCTCCGCTCTGAAGCAGAAACTCCAAACATCTGCAACACAAACACAGAATCTCAGCGAACAGAGCAGCTCACACACACATCTAACATATCCACTAGTGTTTCCCTCACAGCGCTGCCTCCTTCTCTCTCTCTGCCTGGACTCCCTCACTCTCCGGCTCCAGAGCGACGCGGCGCCTGCGTGGGGTTGGAGGTAAAACAGGATGTTAACATAAACTATGTCATCTCACAACTTGTTCTACAGCATGTAGCATTAATATTGCTATAGCAGGGTCTAAATGTAAACACATGGGCTCTGCCTGCTTGTGTTAGCTTTACCTCCGGTTACCATGGGAATAGTGAGGCGTGGGCTTTGAGTGTTTTATATATCAAGAAACAGACAGCAGCTAACCTAGCTTTGTACAGCAGAGAAGAAGAGCAGATCAACAGTTTAGGAACTTTTTAGTTTGGTTTCAGAGTGTAATCGCTGTTCTAGAATCACAGGTCAGTGGATGTCGAGCAGTGAGTTGTAAACACTCATTATAGAAATCAAATAACACACAAATGTTGTGTGTTAAACCAGGGAAGCATCTAAAACATGCAGGGCAGTGTGCCTTGGGGACCAGGGTTAGGAAACACTGATATAAATGATATTCTACCCCCTGTCTGGGGTCTGTGCCTGCAATTAACCCAAACCAGACCGACATTTAAACTTATCATCCAACATTCACCAAAAATATTACAATCTGTATATCTTCAATCTGCAAGCCCATTACAGCTGCAACTTTACCCGATGTTTGGTCAAATCCCATTTTAGAGTGAAGCTGCTGCTTCTAATTTAAAAATCAACAGTTTTATTAAAGGGCCGCGTTATAAAGACTGGAAAAGTCTTCATTCCACTGAAGCAGTAAACTCCTGCGTGGAGCTGCCTCTCCTGATGCAGGGTTTCATTATGAACACTGTGTTTGCAGACATAATGCTTTCACAGATAAACAGAGCTACAGGTGGTTTTTAGTGTTTTAGCTTCTGGACATGAGAGATCAGGGATACTAACATGAATACAGTCTCTAAAAACCTTTAACCCAGTCAAGACTACAGGATATTGGGTCCTTAAGTAATTCATAGGAGAGGACTTGTTAGGAAAACGTTCTTCTGTGCTGATGGACGTTTTATCAGCTCATGAACTAGGGTTGTGCCGATGGACGATGTCATCATCCATCGTGATGGCTGACCAACATCACGATGGACAGCCACCATCGTGATGCCACGCCCCCCACCCTGTCAGACACACACTAATCCAATAGTCTCTTCTATAGTTAACATTGAGAATATAGGTTAACTAATGCGTATGTGTTGCACAGTGGGAAATATTTGTATATTTTTTGCATGGTTTGTTTGTGTGGATTTGGTCTGTGAAGCTCCGAGAGAAAAACTGAACTTATCTGGATGAGTCAGGAGGAGGAGCGCAGCAATCAGCTGCTTTGTTACAGGTGTGCAAAAACTTGTTAGGCTGCACATGAAAGGAGCTGAGACAGGACAGCAAAACCCACTGGCCGGAACACCGCGAGGGATGACTTGCGCACACGTCTCTAGCAAAACTTCGAGCGGCAGACAGGCGCCTGTGAGTACCGTTTCACCTCTGTTTTGAAAAGCGAGCGAGGACCGCCGCACAGGCTGTTACCTGGGAGGAGAACAGCCTGGAGTAGTAGGTGGATCCTGACCGCCTTCCTGAGGACAAAATCCGGACGTCAAGTTTTATTTCTTTTTTCAACTTTTTGCCATCAGCGACTGGTCCACCACGAAAATACATTGTTGTGCTTTAAAGCTCGGTTCATCCGTCTCTTTTTTCCCCCTTACGTGCAACCGAGTGCCACGTATTAAAAAGCCCGGGTGAATACGTGGGTGTCATGTAAGTGGCCTCTTCGTTATTTCTTTCAGTGATTGACACAGCTGCGTGACATGTATTACAAGTTGAAACATACAACGTGTTGCAACTTATAATGTATTAGTGTAGTAAAATAAAGAAAGTACAGTTAACAAAATTAAGGTTTTTCCTACATTCTAAAAAATAAAAAAACATTAATGCCTATGTAAAGAGATATAGTAAAAATGGAAAGGCAATAGTTTGTGGACTAGTTAACAGAGAAAAAAAATGTAATCCTGGGGTTGAATAAAGGTGGAGATAATAAAAAAGCTTCAAAGGCTCATCCGTGCATCCCTGCCTGTCACCTCACTTTCTGATTGGCTACACATCCCATTCCATAGCCTGCATGCTTGTTTGTCATCACAACACGCCACATTAGCTCTGATATCAGGCCAAAACAATTCGACATGTTGAATTATTATTTGTGATCGGAGCGGTCCCGACATCCTTCCCAGCAGACCAGAGCACTCTGAACACACGGCAGGAATATCTGTTAGGATTATCTTAAGAGCCACCCTGATAATCGCGGGGTGTCGTGTGAACCAGGCCTTAGTTTTCTTCTGATTTCTTGGCATTAGAACACACCTTGTAGAGAATGAGCCTGAATATCTCCTCTGAAGCTAGAAGACAGGAGTACAGTTCCTTCTCAAAAAATTAGCATATTGTGATAAAGTTCATTATTTTCCATAATGTAATGATAAAAATTAAACTTTCATATATTTTAGATTCATTTCACACCAACTGAAATATTTCAGGTCTTTTGTTTTAAAACTGATGATTTTGGCATACAGCTCATGAAAACCCAAAATTTCTATCTCAAAAAATTAGCATATTTCATCCGACCAATAAAAGAAAAGTGTTTTTGATACAAAAAACGTCAAGCTTCAAATAATGATGTTCAGTTATGCACTCAATACTTGGTCGGGAATCCTTTTGCAGAAATGACTGCTTCAATGCGGCGTGGCATGGAGGCAATCAGCCTGTGGCACTGCTGAGGTGTTATGGAGGCCCAGGATGCTTCGATAGCGGCCTTAAGCTCATCCAGAGTGTTGGGTCTTGCGTCTCTCAACTTCCTCTTCACAATATCCCACAGATTCTCTATGGGGTTCAGGTCAGGAGAGTTGGCAGGCCAATTGAGCACAGTAATACCATGGTCAGTAAACCATTTACCAGTGGTTTTGGCACTGTGAGCAGGTGCCAGGTCGTGCTGAAAAATGAAATCTTCATCTCCATAAAGCTTTTCAGCAGATGGAAGCATGAAGTGCTCCAAAATCTCCTGATAGCTAGCTGCATTGACCCTGCCCTTGATAAAACACAGTGGACCAACACCAGCAGCTGACATGGCTCCCCAGACCATCACTGACTGTGGGTACTTGACACTGGACTTCAGGCATTTTGGCATTTCCTTCTCCCCAGTCTTCCTCCAGACTCTGGCACCTTGATTTCCGAATGACATGCAAAAATTTGCTTTCATCCGAAAAAAGTACTTTGGACCACTGAGCAACAGTCCAGTGCTGCTTCTCTGTAGCCCAGGTCAGGCGCTTCTGCCGCTGTTTCTGGTTCAAAAGTGGCTTGACCTGGGGAATGCGGCACCTGTAGCCCATTTCCTGCACACGCCTGTGCACGGTGGCTCTGGATGTTTCTACTCCAGACTCAGTCCACTGCTTCCGCAGGTCCCCCAAGGTCTGGAATCGGTCCTTCTCCACAATCTTCCTCAGGGTCCGGTCACCTCTTCTCGTTGTGCAGCGTTTTCTGCCACACTTTTTCCTTCCCACAGACTTCCCACTGAGGTGCCTTGATACAGCACTCTGGGAACAGCCTATTCGTTCAGAAATGTCTTTCTGTGTCTTACCCTCTTGCTTGAGGGTGTCAATGATGGCCTTCTGGGCAGCAGTCAGGTCGGCAGTCTTACCCATGATTGCGGTTTTGAGTAATGAACCAGGCTGGGAGTTTTTAAAAGCCTCAGGAATCTTTTGCAGGTGTTTAGAGTTAATTAGTTGATTCAGATGATTAGGTTAATAGCTCGTTTAGAGAACCTTTTCATGATATGCTAATTTTTTGAGATAGGAATTTTGGGTTTTCATGAGCTGTATGCCAAAATCATCAGTTTTAAAACAATAAAAGACCTGAAATATTTCAGTTGGTGTGCAATGAATCTAAAATATATGAAAGTTTAATTTTTATCATTACATTATGGAAAATAATGAACTTTATCACAATATGCTAATGTTTTGAGAAGGACCTGTATATGATGTGTCTGGAACAAATCTGTAGTAACTTACCTCCTATCCAGGTCTGAGGCAGCAGCATAGTGCAGGGCAGAGCGCCCCCACTGGTCGGTTGCATTGATATCGATCCCACAAGCTACCAGGGTCTCCAGACACTGAAAGTGACGGCTGGCCGCTGCATAGTGAAGGGGAGTCCTGAGGGACACAGACACCAATGGATTAAAGGGACTCCAGCAGAAACACTCTCAAAGGAAATAAAGGACACAAGACCCCATCTGAGGCATGATATAAACATGATAGAATGTAAATAGAAAGAAGCATGGCTCTATGACAGAGTGGGGCGCTTCCTACCTGCCACACTTGTCTCTCTGGTTGTGTTCTCCCCCGCTGCTCAGAAGCAGTTGGACACAGTCCACATTGCTGTACAGAAACATAAGAGCCATATGTGGGACTGGTATTATTCCAACAGATGGACAATAACTGTTCTGGGAGCAAATACATATATTATACAGACAGACACACATCAACAAATTAGATTATTCAGATCAGGGAATCGATTCAAAGGATAAAAGGTGAATATTATATAGATTCATTACACATAGAGAGGTATGTTTCAAGTTTGATGATTATGGCTTAACGAAAACTGAAGACTCGGTTTCTTTGTGAGTTTGATTATTACACAGGACAAATAAAAAAAAAACATGTTTAATCTAGAAATTAAGCAAATAAAAATCACTTTTCAAACCATTTAAACTTTTTTAATCTTTTACACTCAGAAAATAAACAGAGTTGACATCCGTAAATTCTGGCACTGTAGATGAAAATAATCCATATCTAACTCAGCTGTTATGTTGCTGAAGGTCCTGGGTGGAAGAATCTAACCTTTTAGAGGTTTTTGTATCAAAAAGCAATAAGATTCTTAAGGCGCATGTTTCTGTCAAAGTGAGTAAAGTCATCCGAGTCTGGAGCATAATAGTACTGCTCTATAACTACTTTTAACAACAAACTTGTCAACTTAACTGTATTTTAATGATTGTGAGAATGCAAAGAGCAGCACTCACCCTCCAGCAGCAGCTGCATGCAGGCATGTTCTCCCGAGGCTGTCCGGGGTGTCTATGTGGAAGCCTGCGGACAGGACAGAGTCATTACACATTATGCTAAACCTCCGACCTGACGAGGGCAGCACAGCGAGATGCAGGGAGGCCAGACAACACACAGCAGCAGCAGGAGGAGGAGAAGGAGCCACCACAGAAAGACAGAGAAGAAGAGAAGAAGAGAAGCAGGGGGGAGTGGAGAGAAAGACAGGTGTTAGTGTGACAGGTGGGGGAAAACGAGAATCAGGTGATCATACAGGTGCAGGGAAACACACAGACAGATATAAACCTCATGTCACAAACACAGAGAAGCAGACGTAGTGCTATTAGGTCACAGATACATTCAGACGGTCCGAGCAGCTTCACAGCACAAATACAGCCCTCCGATCTGGTAGCAGTTCATCACATTTGGATATTTAAGATCAGACAGTGGTACACTGGTGAACAGGAGGTGTGGGGACAAAAACAAGGGAAACGGTTGATTATGTTTCAGAAGCTGAGCTGAGGTGACCTTCTAAGAAGTTAATTTAGTTTTCACTTCAACATCTCATTCGCTCTAAAGCCCCTTCTGACCAGTTTTAGACAAGGAACCATCTGTTTTTCTCTTCCATCTGCTTCTGTTTTCTATTTTAAAAAGTAAAGGATAATGCATCAAGGTGTAAGGTACAGTGCTCTGTGCAACATGTTGAGCTCACAGTAACTCTGGAGGAGCTGCAGAAATCTACAGCTCAGGATGAGGAGGAGGAAGAATCTGTGCACAGGCTAAATATAGTGCACTCCACAAATCAGGCCTTAATGGAAGAAAGTAATAAGAAGCCTTGTTTCACTTTGCTTCATGCCATCTGGCTGGTCTAAAACTGGGAGATCACCAGACATAACCCCCCTAGGTCAGTTAAAGAAAGCTATGTTCAGTAGTTAAAGATGAGGTCGGAGGAAGTAAGAAGCTATTTAACAGGAAACGATATTTCCTCCAGAGACATCAGAGTTAGCTGTTGGCTCCAGTTGCTACAAAGCAGAGGAAGACGTTGGTGTGTTGGGACCAGTTCACTTCTGTTTAAAATGCTAGTTGTTCCAGGGCTGGATGGTGTTGGTAGCCAGAAGGTCCTGGGTTCGAATCCCAGCCTGGGGGTCTTTCTGCATGTTCTCCATGGGTTCTCTCCAGTTACTCCGGCTTCCTCCCACAGTCCAAAAACATGACTGTTAGGTTAATTGGTCTCTAAATTGTCCTGAGGTATGAGTGTGTGTGTGTGTGTGCATGGATGTTTGTCCTGTGTGTCTCTGTGTTAGATGACGACCTGTCCAGAGTGACCCCGCCTCTCGCTCCACGAATGCTGGAGATAGACACCAGCTCCCTGCATCTCTGCAAGGATAAGCGGTGTAGACAGTGCATGGATGAATGGATGGATGCTAGTTCTAATGAAAGTGTATTGTACTGTATTGAGAGTGCCATAAAATGCTTTCATCTCAGATTTCTGACCACAACTGAGGACAACTAGAAATAAACTGAGGAAAAAGACAAAAACATTACAATATAACATGAGCTGCCCTTTTAACTGAGGGTAACAAATGCAGCCCCACCAACCAGCAGCTGTCCAGGGTTTAGAAATATAAATAGCTTCTTTGTGTTCACTTTAACTGAACCACATGATGAACTCTTGTTGTCTGTGCTCACTGCCTCTGGACACAAGCACCAGACTCATGAATTCTTTCAATTCTGTGGATCTGGAGCTGGAGAGGTTTACTGTCTTTTCCTGGCATCCAATTTCTCTATAACTTGGCACCAAAAAAGCTCTGAAAGAATACAACTAAATATATGGAAAATTCCTAAATGAGCAAGCAACAAAGAATTTGGGGGAAATTCATACCAGGCAGCCAAAATGAATGGAGATGGGCTACAAGGGGCTGTTGTTCATAGAATGAGTGGAATCAGTCTTAGTGAGGAACTGTCCTCAGTGGGTCACTGTGGTCTGAACTCTAGCTGGATAAATGTGGCTGGATTTATTTAACCAAAGGAGCAGCCGAGCTGGGATAGAACTTTTCTGTAAACTGTACTGGCAGAAGGTCCAACTGATCCCACATCAGCACATCCATCATTAATCCACCCATCCATCCATCCATCCATCCATCCACCCATAGATCCATCCACCATACACCCACCCACCCATCCATCCATCCACCCACCCACCCACCCACCCATCCATCCATCCACCCACCCACCCACCCACCCACCATCCATCCATCCATGCATCCACTCACCCATCCATCCATCCACCATCCACCCACCCATCCACCCACCCATCCAGCCATCCATCCATCCATCCACCATCCATCCATCCATCCATCTACCCATAGATCCATCCACCATACACCCACCCACCCATCCATCCACCCACCCACCCACCCACCCATCCATCCATCCATCCACCCACCCACCCATCCATCCATCCATTCACCCATCCATCCATGCATCCATCCACCCATAGATCCATCCGACCACCCACCCACCCACCCATCCATCCACCCATAGATCCATCCACCATCCATCCAACCACCCACCCACCCACCCACCCACCATACAACCACCCACCCACCCAACATCCACCCACCCATCCACCATCCATCCATCCACCCACCCACCATCCATCCATCCATGCATCCACTCACCCATCCATCCATCCACCATCCACCCACCCACCCACCCACCCATCCATCCATCCACCCATAGATTCCATCCACCATCCATCCAAGCACCCACCCACCGACCATACACCCACCCACCCACCCACCCATCCACCATCCATCCATCCACCCACCCACCATCCATCCATCCATGCATCCACTCACCCATCCATCCACCCACCCATCCAGCCATCCATCCATCCATCCAGCCATCCATCCATCCATCCATCCATCCATCCATCCATCCATCCATCCATCCATCACTATTTGACAGTAAATTACCTGAGGACAGCAGTTTCCTGCAGCAGTCAGAGTGAGCGTTCAAGGCTGCCAGGTGGAGAGGAAACATCCCATGGACTCCTCGCCTTTAGAGAAAGATCAACAGGGGAACAGGATTTTCTCTAATTAAAAAGCTGCCCTTGTGATAATAACTGCCCTTCTGGACCAGTGAATATCACACCTTGTGCAGTCTGCTCCACTTGTGATGAGCGTGTTGATAAGGAGTTCATGACCGTAGCGGGCAGCAACGTGGAGCGGGGTGTTGCCGTCCTTGTCCACGCTGTCGATCTCCCCTCCTGCAACAAAACATTAATGAATGAAGACAAATGTTCAGCTGTAGGAAATCCAGAGAGGAGGATGAGCATGACGATGACTAACCATTCTGGATGAGGGTCTGGGAGCGAGTAAAGCGTCCGTGAACTGCAGTCATGTGAAGCGGACTCTTTCCGTCTCGACTCTGATTGAAGATTCAGATTTTAGCAACAACAGAACTTGGGGTGCTACACACATTATTTTATCAAAGGAGTTAATCACAAATGCTTAATAAACAGGTCTACCTGCACATTGATATCAGCCCCGTTGTTGACCAGGAACTCCAGACACAGGGCTCCATGTGTGGAGGCAGCAGCAAAGTGCAGAGGGGTGAAACCTTTGTTGTTGGGCTGGCTGACGTTGGCGCCGTAATCGATCAGTTCGCTGACGACGGCGTCCTGGCCGTTAAAACAGGCAATGTGGAGCGCTGTGTTGCCAAATGCGTTGGATTCGTCTATCTGTCGTCAGGAGGAACCATGTGACCATAATGGAAAGTATGCGTGGCTAAACTGTTGACTTCAGTAACCTGATAGAGTATTAAACCCCTTAAATGTTACAGACACAAACTTCAATGTACTTTTTACATGATAGACCAACTCAAAGTACTGCATAATTGTAAAGTTAATGAAAACCGAATTATGGTTTAACATTTTTTTTACCAAAACAAATCTGGAAAGTGAGGCATTCGTTTAGCCCCTTTATTCTGATACCCCTAAAAAACAACCAGTCTTCTAGGAGCCACCTGTTACCTCTTGGTTTCTGTTTCTGGCCTCAGAGGTTGTTTAGAGAACATTAGTTAGTAAAGAGTATCATGAAGACCAGGAAGCCAGCAGACAGGTCAGGGAGGAAGCTGTGGACCTCCCCCTGTCCATTTTCCTTTCCATTTTAGTACTGGAAACATTTCACAACCCATTCCTATATTCATTCTTATTCTCCATCCACCTATATTTCTTACATGAGGAGGACATTTTCACTCAAGATATAATGTTACAGAAGATGATGTTTGGAAGAGTCCCTGTGCTAACTATTTGTTAGGAACCACTTGTCTTTAGGCATTTCTGTCCTGTTAGTAAACAACACAACATATGTACATTGATATCTTGATATTTTCTCTATTACAATTACATTATTATAGCTTGTGAATTTAACATTTTGTTTAATTAGATATTAATGTCTTAGAATGACAAAGCTTTGCATTGTGAGATTATAACTAAACTTAGAAAGCCATTGTTGAAGTAAAGCCGTATGAGGTTGTATTTGAAGCCATGCAGGAGACACAGCAAACATGTAGAAGAAGGAGCTCTGGTCAGATGAGACCAAATCTAGGATTTCTGGCCTATATGTGAAATAATATGGGAACACATCATATCGCCCTGAAAACATCATCCCCACATGGAAACATGGTAGTGGCAGCATCATGATGTGGGAAGGTGTTTCTTTAGCAGGGACAGGGAAGTTGGACAGAACTGAGCAGGATGAATGGAGCTAACTATAGGGCAGTGTTTCCCCTACATAGACTTAGCTGTGGCGCCACGCCACAGCTCTATTTTCAGCGCCACGGCAACAAAATGCTAAAAAAAAGTTATTTGACGGGACGAGGTGATTATTCCTTAATTGAATCTGCGCTGCCGCCTCCTGAGGAAGCAGCGGTTCTCTACTGTCAGAGATCTGCATGTGATCAAAGCGTGCCGAGAGGCGCGGGAGGGGGAGGGGCATAACTGATCCGTGTTCAGTCTCGTTAAGTGAAGGTCGAGCGCATCCTACAAGCGTAAAAGGACAAGAGAAGGTAGCTGTGGTTAAATTGCTTTTTGATTTTACAAGTTAAACAGGCATTTCGTTAACGATATCTCTCTCTCTCTCTCTCTCTCTCTCTCTCTCTCTCTCTCTCTCTCTCTCTCTCTCTCTCTCTCTCTCTCTCTCTCTCTCTCTCTCTCTCTCTCTCTCTCTCTCTCTCTCTCTCTCTCTCTCTCTCTCTCTCTCTCTCTCTCTCTCTCTCTCTCTCTCTCTCTCTCTCTCTCTCTCTCTCTCTCTCTCATCGCCCACTTTGCGCAGAAAGAGGAAACCAGCGGATGTTGCGCTAAACGACAGCAGCACGTTTAATAACCTGTTAGAACTGATTTAATATGACTTTCTAGTATCAGCTGATGTTTGCTGGAGTCACAGACTCCCCGCCTCTCGCCCCTTGACCGCTGGAGATAGGCACCAGCCCCCCCGCAACCCTACATTAGGATGGACAGGTATAGAAAATGGATGGATGGATGGTCATGATATCAGTTTGGATATGTGGTGAGATGGAAACATGAAGATGAAACCAGGAGATGTTCTTACTGAATCATCAGAGCTGAACAGGTGATGGAGAAACAGGTTTACCTTTTAGGTGACATGAATGAGTTGAAGGGAAGTTATAAACTGTTTCTGAGAGACAAATAACACCAGGATCTTTTTCTACGTAGCTGACAGCTGGTAGCTGTGCAGGGGCGGCTCTAGAAAAGTTTTGCAAGGGGGCCAGGTAGGGCATTAACAGGGAAAGGGGGGAACGAATAAGTACTTTTCTTTCTTATTCTCATTTAAAATGTCTAGCTTTTAATTTAAAAATATCTGAATCTTCCAACTAAAGTCGTCATCTGTTAAATGTATAGAAATCCATTATCTTATATAGTAAATATTATTGAGTCTAATATATACCCTAGTAAGCTACAGTACTTTTTCCTTTGGGAAGGAACCATCTGTGCAGTCTGCAATTCTGTCGAAGAAAGATGTTGAATCTATTTAATTATTGTAGAAAAATAATTGATTTCTGTGTATTTGTTTCACACATGCATTAAATTAAAGTCGATTACGTCGATTAAGCATCATGAGGCGGCGGGTGGTTCCTTATTTTATTTGCTGGGAGTTGCCAACCCTAGCCGTAGCACTAAAGTAGACTAGTGAAGTTGACACTAGCTTAAACAATGTTGCCACAGTAACGAACGCTTTTCGCTCCACATTTTATCATTGTATTGTGTCATTGGTTACAATTTCAGATGAGCCGGCTCAAGTATTTTTAAAAAAAACGAAAGGCTTCTGAGGAAGAAAGCTCCAGTCAGCTAAAAGAACACTAGGGTCATGTCGGATACTTTAACAATGTCAACAGTTCTGTTATGTATCTATTTTATAGATATATTTTTGTTGTATGCTATTTAAGCTGAGAAGATGTGCCTTTATTTTTGTTGTTGTTGCAGTTAAGTGAGATTGGTGTGTTCATAATAAAATGTTGACATCAAGTGGAGGTAAGTGTCATAACTCCTCGCATACACATCCGTGGTGGAGCAGCCCCGGTCAGTCTCCACCCAACTCAACCCCCCCACCCGCTGGTGTAGCACCACAGCTACAAACATTTCTAGGGGAAACACTGTAGGGTATTCCTGGAAGAAAATCTGACTTGAGAAAGGGGTGGAGGTTCACCTTCCAGCAGGACAACAACCCCGAACATACAGCCAGAGATGTAAAGGGACGGTTCAAATCAAAGCATGTTTATGTGTCAGAGTGGCCCAGTCAAAGTCCACAACTAAATCCCAATTATGGATCTGGCACAAGGCTTAAAAAGTGATGCTAACAGACTCTGTCCATCCAGTCTGACTGAGCTTGAACATTTCAGTCTCTAGCTGAGCAGAGCTGGTAGAGAGACACAAAAAATGACTTGCAGTTATGAGCTGCCAAAAGACGTGTTTCTACACAGCACTGGCTGAGAGGGGTCACATTCTTCAGATTTCTACTAGGAACAAACTACTACTTTCCTTTCACTTCATAATGATGCACTACTTTGTGATGGTGGGTCACATAAAATCCATTGAAGTTGGAGCTTGCAGACTGTGCTCATCTGTATGTATGCGTTCATTTCTTTTACTGCCAAAAAGATGAAACCACCAGATTTATGTCTCCTGGTCAAAGATTACCAACAGAACACGAGCATGACTTTAAGAACAATTTAAACATTTATAACAGGAAGCTTATGAACAAAGTTGGACACAGGACTTGGATGAACTGGTTTACAACAGGTTTCTGTTGTAAATGGGAAATAGATAGAAACAGATTTGAAACAAACTGTTAAACCGACAGAAGTCTTGGCCATGTGACTGAGGATCTGTCCTTACCTCTACAGCCAGGTTGAGCAGATGTTTGACCACAGCCAGCTGCCCACTGGAGGCTGCAGCGTGGAGAGGCGTGTATCCCCGTTTGTCCTTACAGCTGAGCTCTGCACCTTGACTCACCAGCTGACGCACTACGTCCAAATGACCTGTAGGGGGCAGCAGCATATAAACAAAGCGACACCTGAAAGGTTTGTGAATAGAGCTTGTTTCTAACCAGTCAGATCCTGGAACTTTCTGCATGTTTCCACATTCATGCTCTGTTTTAGATTGGAGAGCGTTTTGTCTGCTACCTCCTGTCACTTACTGGAGAAACAAATGATGATCAAATCAATTCTTTCTTTCCACCAACATGTGTTTAAATTCTACCCTTGCTGCAGTTTGCAGTCACAGCCAGCCACCCTGAGAACTAAAATGGAAGCACATGATTGTGGTCGTTTTCTGATTATCAGCAAAAAATGTCCAGGAAACTTTCATGAAACTTGGTTGGAAAGTTGAACATGCAGAAAACAAGAAGACTTCGTTAGAGGGGAAACAGCATAAGCTATGCTAAGGTCCCCTGCTGCACTATTTCCCAGCTATATACAGATAGCCTACCCTAGACCAGCCTTACACTGCAAGATTAAACAGTAAAGCACATAGTAACTCGTTATTCTGTAAAATAACCAGCTTCAGGTTCAAACATTTACTGGCACCCCTGCTAAATGTGTAAAAAGACTTAAAATAAATTAGTCTTTTATTGCAGTAGTTTAATTTCCCAAAAAATGCAGATGAACTCAAACTTTTGTTTCAGTTTATTTATTATAGAATAGACTAGATAATCCTCTATTGTCCCACAAGGGTGAAATTCAGCTTTAACAGCAGCAAAGCGACAGGTAATAGAAGCATTCAAATTCACACAATAAAAGTATAAAAAACAGAATTAAGAATAAGATATGTACATTTAGGACAAAATTACAAAACCAAAATTAATAATATTATAGGAGGAAAAACTTCATGGGGCAATTTGTGTTCAGCTAGTACCTTTGGCCCATGTGACAAAAAGTCTGGACACCATGGATGTAAAGAGATTGTAACATGAGGAATGGTCAAAGATTCCTCTCTGTGTGCTCCAACATTGTGAGGAGAGGACTGAGCGCCATCCTGATGGCAAAACGAGGTTCCATATGGTTGCTAGGAAGCCGAGGATATATACATATATGTTCGGATCAATATCTTTGGTTCGGCACACACATTATCCGCGGATTGATTTATGGGAAAAAAAAGTTGTGCGCATGTTCAGTCTGCACACAGCGTGGTCATGGCGAGCAGAGGAACCGAGGAGCTTGAACGCCCCGCATCATTTAAATCCCCTGTATGGGGACATTTGCATTTGTCCACACTCTCCCCAGACAATGTAGACATCCCTCTCTTTTTGAAAAACAATTTGAAATTATAAACTCAAGTATGCTTAGCTTTCTTTCTTTGATTCTTCTTTGATGATGTGAACATAGGCTTTATGTCACTCTACAAGTTTAAAGGAAGGAGATGTGCCTTTTTATGTTGCACTTAAAGTTGTTTTTCATAAATTATGTAAAAAAAAAGATATTATGCCTTGCACACTCAGTGTTTTTCAGAGTTGGCATTTTAAATTGATTTTATACATTTTAATTTAATAATTTTAAAGTGTTGATAAATGAAAAGACAAAAGTTATGTTTATTTGTCTTGTCTTTTTATTTGCTGATCCAAAAAATGATCTGATTTTCGGTACAGTCAAGGAAAAAAGGGGGGAAAAATAGCTTTTTGTGTAATGACAATTAAAGCAGGCTAGAGCCCCCATTAAACCACTATTTAGAGTAATATATTATAGGATGTTTAAAAAAATGTACTCATACATAAATTATTTTGTTTTTGTGAGAAAATGTAATCTCTGCCAGACCGGACGTGATGACCTGTCAGCTGGATCAATAGAAAACTATGGATTTTATTAATGCCAACTTTGACACAGAAGAGACTTTAAAAGTTTACAACTACACATATGATGGAGCACAACCATACAGCGATGAGCCTGCTGCTCATCCCAGAGAGGAGAGAGAGACCAGGAGACCATTAGCCATTATTTCATCATTGACTCATTTCATGGTCACAAGCTGCTGCACATTATGGCTTTATTCTAATTCTCAGCCTTACAAATCAAAATCCCTTAGTGGGGCTAGCACTGCTCTAGCAGAAGGTGATTGGTCTGCAGCTGAGTTGATGTGCAGGGCAACCAATCAGATGTTAGAGTTTATTTGTTGAGGAACAGAAAGTGGAAATTATTTCATGATCTACAGTAGCACATGAAATAAACATGAAAATTCTGTAAAGTTAATATGTGATTTTACCATATAGCTGATTCAGATTTGAATTATGTTTCCCCATATAATAACTTCATTCAGTAATAACTTGGGGCCTTTAAAACACGTGGCTGGATTTAAATATTTATTTGATATTTTTATTTCTAATTTTGGTTTCGTGTCACTTTTTGCCTCCTAAAGCAGGAGTATCATCCAGAACCTGTTCTAAGCTCAAAAATCCATAAGAACAGCGTGGAGACGACAGGAGGGAAAAAGCAAAGAAGGAGGGAGATGGAATGTATCATCAACCAAGACTTTAAATTGTAAATATTAATCCATTTTCTACTTGTTACAGAATGCCATGGGTGGGGCCCCTTCTAAGATTAGCTTGTCCCGGGGCCAAGGTGGCCGGCAAAGTGGTACCAAGAACTGTACAACCAGGGAATTTAATCAAAAAACTGAGATTTTTAAGCTTATATTTTTAGAGCAATATTATGCTACTGCAATAAAATATGAATTTATACATCTTGGATACTAATAAATGCAGCTGTCTATAAGAAGCAGCTCATTTGGTCTCACCCATGAAAGCAGCCCAATGCAGCGCTCGGCCGTCCTTCTTATCGAAGGCGTTGATGTTCGCTCCTTTAGCAAGCAGAAGGTTCACCATCTGAAAGACAGTAAGCAGAGAAGAAGGAATTAGTAGAAGTATGGGGGGCGCAGCATATCCAGCATACTGGCAGCAGCATCTGAGAGTGGGCCAGGCTTTATGCAACAACATGATAAACACAACTCATCTCTTGGCTCACTTGTTGCATAAAAACCTGTGGAGGAATTGTTGTTGATGCTGAAACAGAGAAGCTGTCTATTCAGCTCACTCCACAGAGCTGCTGCTCTCTCTGTTAATTTTAGCACATTTCTGAATGATTCTGTCAGAAATGAAGAGGCCTTCAAAATGCACAGTCCACTTAATAACCCCACTGATACAGCTGCACTCGCCCACCTGTTTCCTCTATTCATTCAACCAGAATAGCTCCAAGGGAGGTTACATCACAGCCGCTCCCTTCTTGAAACTGCATTGTAAAACTGGGCCGAACCAATGGCTGGAGAAAAGTATCTGATTCAGTGCGTAGTACCTCTGTATGGCCATTGAGGGCAGCGTGGTGCAGTGCGGTTCGCCCGCCGCGGTCTGACACGTTCACGCTGCTCAGCAGGGGGATGATGACCTCGGCGCATCTCAGAGCGTTATTGGCTGCAGCGACGTGCAGCGGCGTCTGCCAGTTCTTGTCCCGGGCGTTCACGTCTGCAGAGTGGCGGATCAGAACTCGCACAGCGTCCTAAAGAAGAGGAGAAGCAGAAGCGTTTTACCCTAGGCTCACCAGAGACCAGAGGAGTACTGTAACCCAATGAAAAACAAGAGGAGAGACTGTTAAACAAAAAGGTATTATTTATTCCACTTTGTTAAAGGCCAGAATAATGAGGGGGAAATGTTTTTTAGAGAATATTTACCACCATCTATAATGTGAGGATACGCTAGTAATCATACCTTTCAGGAAATAAACATGTTTTGGTGTGAAATGTGCAAATTAAAAACTACATAAAAAACTAAAGGCCTATGAAAATGTTAGCTAAAGTGGGTAAGATCGTGACATTATCCAGTTGAACCAGTTTTTAACCAGCATGGGCTGAAAGGCCACTCAGACAGGAAGAAGCCATTACTGCAGAAGTAATCTGAATAAATCCAGATTACAGTTTGTAACATGACATTTTGTCTTGTAGGCTGATGAAAGTTAAATTAAGTGTTTGGCCATAATGACCGTCGTTACGTCGCGGAGGAAAAAGAGGGAGGCTTGTAAGCCTGGGAACACCATCCCTACTGTGAAGCATGGGGGTGGCAGCATCATCCTGTGGGACTGTTTTGCTGCTGGAGGAACTGGTGCACTCCATAAAATAGATGGCATCATGAGGAAAAAACATTACTGAAGCAGCATCTAAAGACATCAACCAGGAAGTTGAAGCTCGGGTCCAAATGGGTCTCAGATAGACGATGACTCTCAGCATCCAGCCAGAGAGGTTCCAGACAACAGAGTCAGTGTTCAGGCATGTCCATCACAAAGCCCTGATCTCAGTCCAACAGATAATTTATGTGAAGATCTAAAAAGGTGTGTGTGAGAGCCTCCAAACCTGACCCAGTTCCACCGGTTCTGTCAGGAGGAACAGGCCAGAACTCCAGCAAACTGTAGTGAGAAGCTTGTGGAAGGAAACCCAGAACGTTTGACCCAAATCCTTAAGTTCAAAGGCAACGCTACCAAATACTGAAGAAAAGTATGTAACCTTGTGATTTTGAAGATATTAATAAATAGAAATAATTCTAGTCCTTCCAGCTGACCTGAAACATGAGACGTTTGTTCTGATGTAACCTCAGACAGAGAGAGAAAAGGTGGATGTGACATTTTATTAGGTCTATGTTTCTCTTTATACACGCGTCCCGTCTGTCTGGTAGTGTGGCATGCAGAAATGATGCCAGACACGACATGTGTATAAAAGAAAAGGTGTATGTAAACTTGTGGTCTCCGCTGGATGTGGATGTAGGTGGATGCTCACCTCACTGCGGGAAGCCACGGCACGATGCAGCGGCGTAAGCCACATGTTATCTTTGGCATTGACTCTGGCCCCTACAGCATGGAAACATTAATATGAACATAATGCTGCTGATATTAGTCTTCAAGCATCAATATGGCATCAATATATCAGACGGTAGAACACAGTCAGAACAGCACACTTAGACGATTAGCTCAAATTAAAACAACTTTGTTTTTTAGTTTATTGTTTTCTAACTATTTAGATCAAAACTGAAATTAAGTTTCTGATAAAAAAATTTATTTAGAAAAAAAAATTATTTAGAGAAATTCTGTCGCTGAATATAGAAATGTTGAAAATACTTAGTCACCTGACAGTGAACATCTGAAGCTAAACTATTAAACATTAAAAACACATCAATGAATCCAGGATGCAGAGAAGTTGCTGGAGCCTTAAAACCCTGCAGGTTCCTCTGAGATCATTTCATGACAACAGGTTTCTTTAAAGATTTTAATTTCGGTTTATAATGTAGAATTTAATTTATGATGTAGTTGAGGTCCTTGCAAAATATAACGGAGTAGATAAAACATGTAAAGACATGTGAGGGGAGCAGATTTCTTACCAGAGAGGATGAGAAGTTCGATGATCTCTGCATCTCCCAGGAATGCTGCTGCATGCAGCGGGGTGCGTTTCTCTGGATCCTGCAGGAAAATCCGGGAAAACTCATGAGGCAACAGAGCCCAGAAAAGCCGGCCCAGAACATTTTCTGAGGAGAAATCTCAGAGGCCAAAGTTCAGTCTGCATTTTACCTCTGAACCAAAACAATCCTGCTGGACTCTGAACAGAAAACCCTGGGCCTAATCACAACTCTCCAGTTTAATCACATTATACCAGCCTAGAGCTGCACAATATATCAAATTGCAATCATATTTGGTAGGATAATAAATTCCAAGTGCCATGCATGCAGATTCTGCATGCCAGGGATTTTTTTAGCCTGTTGGCTAGACCTTCACAGCCCCTGATGCAAACAGTGGATGTATATTTGTAGAAGCGAGGACGGTGGGGGCGCTGTGATGAAGGTAAACATGTGGGTTAACTTTAATCAGTATCATCATCATAATATTCAGCAATAGAAGCACAGCTGCCCTATACCAGCCTGTACATTTTATTATAACTTCTAAATTATTTTTAAAATGTATTTAAAACCTTTGCCACATATTAATCTGAGCATATAGTGTTGAACATGTGTGTAAATACAGTGATAAAGGTCCAGGACTTCTCAAACATTTCCATTTAAAACTCCACACTGTTTCAGCTCAAATATGAATAACATTCTGGATTTCTGGGTACAAAATGTCCTTTGGGGGATTTAAGTTTGTATTAAATAACACCCTGCTTTATTCAGCCTCTGATTGGGCTGTGTGGTAAAGGGCCATTTCACAGTTGTTGTTTTCAGTATGTGAACCGAATTAAATGAGATTTCAAAGTTAAATACAGATTATTTTAATCCCAGGTTCTGTTTTTTAAACTAGGGACACATGCTTTGATGCATTAATGGGGGTGATGCTGGAATTGCTTCATTTACTGTTGGATTCCAAAGCTACAGGCTCCATCAGAGAAACTGCAGTGTTCTCTGATGTGTTTATTTCATTAAAGTAAAAAACAACAAGAAATCAGAATGGCTCAAAATGTAGAATCTGAATCAGGAGATCGGAGCTCAGAGGTACCAGAAATTGGTATTGGTTAGGAGAAGGCTGATCGGTGCATAACTTCCAAAGTCAGGTTAGCACCAAAATAACACAGGCTCATTAGCTTTTAAAGGGGCTATATTCAACTTTTTCCCCAAAATAAACATAACAATGGCCTTTTTATTTGACCATTTATGACTCCAACATCTCCTGATGAGCATACTGACACCTTGTCAGCTCACAGTGGGTGCACCTATGAGCCTGTATCCAATTTTTGCTATTTTCTGTCGGGTCGGATTTTCCCGCGCTGTCTGCAGATGTGACGTCAAGCGCGTTCATGTTAAATGTTTCAGATCACTCTGCCACCACCGCTAGTCAGCACTCGCAAGCAGTTCAATGGATTGTGTGAATACACAGAAGAGACCAAGGACAACTCTGACACCAACAGTAACTCAACATAAGACTAAAAAAGTTAAACCCCTGACAAGTTCCGAAAAAGATCAAAGATTGAGAGCGACTGGCGTAGGAGCGCGCGCTGGGAGAGCGAGCAGAAAGGAAGAGCAGTTCCGTTTTTTGGCCACAGGTGTCAGTCGCGAGTTTGAATTTCAGAAAATTGCAAACAGCCCTTTAAAGGTAAAGGTAAAACGATGCAGCCGGAGGAGCAGCAACTGAACCTATAACATCAAAGCAGTTTATGATGCTGGTCATGAAATATTCAATCTCTCTTTTCGTTTATCATATGCTCTTGTTTTCAGGACCATTTCTAAAGATGGAATTATGATTTAATAGAGCTCAGAACTGAGCTGACATTGTCCAAAGCTTATATTAAACTCCTTCCAAGTTGTTTACAGATGTTCAAAATTAAAGAAACAAACTGTGAATTAAGAGACAAAGGTTTGTTTAAAAAGCTAAATGTCAGGACAAATATTAAAACCATCTATACTTCAGTTGGAGGGATTCATGAGTGGAATAATTATTGTCAGGAGTTCAAGCTGTGTTTTTCACTCTGTAAATAAAATGATAAAAATCATTTGCCCAACAAAAACAGCGAGGTTTGATCCTGATGGTTTATTTTTCCTTGGAAATCTTTTTAGAAAACTATGGAAGAAAGATGCTGCTAACTAGATTTTGATATGCTGTATGTATAAAAAAATAAAAAGTTCACACACTTTTCAGTCTATACCTTCTGTTCTTGCCATTGACAAATATTGTTTAGTATTATAAATGTGTATAATTATGTTTTGTTTAGTTGTTTTTTTTTTTGTTCTGCGTTGTGTGTTTTTGACTTGTGAATGGATGAAAAATGACAAATAATAATAAATATTATATATATATATAAAGGTATATTTCAGATTTTCTGCTGAAGTTGGGGTTCATTAAAACATCTCTACATCAGAAAGTGGTGGGAATAGAGTGTTTCTGTAACAGTAAAAAGCCCTGTTTACACTGAGGTTATTACTAAAACATGTTGCATGCACTCCAACACCAAACATCATCTTATGGAGCACTCTGTACGCATTTTAGCAGTTTGCATGGAACGAGGAGTAAAATGAGAGAGAATAAGCCTCCTGCTCCATGAGTGGAAGCTGTCCAGATAATGAGCTGAAGGTGAAGATGATTCTTCACAATATCTAAAACATTATGGACAACCCTGAGCATCCTCTTCATGAGACAGTCATACAACAATAGAGTGTCTTCAGTCGGAGGCTTCTTCAGTTTCGCTGCAATACAGACCGCTACAGGAAATCCTTCCTGCCCACAGCCATCATCATCTACAACAACTCCTTAAAGAATTAATTATATGAGCTATACCAAGACTTATTTTCCCTCTAGCATCAATAAAGTATTTTTGAATTGAATTGAATTGAAGGATCACACTTCTGAGCTTCCCTGGTAAGGTCTATTCGGCGGTTCTGGAGAGGAGGGTCCGACGGATAGTCGAACCTCGGATCCAGGAGGAACAATGCGGTTTTCGTCCTGACCGTGGAACACTGGACCAGCTCTACACCCTCAGCAGGGTCCTGGAGGGTGCGTGGGAGTTCGCCCAACCGGTCTACATGTGTTTTGTGGACTTGGAGAAGGCGTTCGACCGTGTCCCTCGGGGGGCCCTGTGGGGGGTGCTCCGGGAGTATGGGGTACCGGGCCCCTTGATACGGGCTGTTAGGTCCCTGTACGACCGGTGCCAGAGCTTGGTTCGCATTGCCGGCAGTAACTCGGGCTTGTTTCCAGTGAGAGTTGGACTCCGCCAAGGTTGCCCTTTGTCACCGATCCTGTTCCTAACTTTTATGGACAGGATCTCTAGGCGCAGCCAAGGTGTTGAGGGGATCCGTTTTGGTGGCCTCAGGATCAGGTCTCTGCTTTTTGCAGATGATGTGGTCCTGTTGGCTTCATCGGAGCGTGATCTACAGCTTTCGCTGGGGCTGTTCGCAGCCGAGTGTGAAGCGGCTGGGATGAGAATCAGCACCTCCAAATCCGAGGCCATGGTCTTGAGCCGGAAAAGGGTGGGGTGCCTCCTCCGGGTCGGGGATGGGGTCCTTCCCCAAGTGGAGGAGTTTAAGTATCTGGGGGTCTTGTTCACGAATGAGGGAAAAATGGAGCGGGAGATCGATAGACGGATTGGTGGGGCATCTGCAGTTATGCGGGCGCTTTACCGATCTGTCGTGGTGAAGAGAGAGCTGAGCCAAAAGGCGAAGCTCTCAATTTACCGGTCGATCTACGTTCCTACCCTCATCTATGGTCACGAACTCTAGGTGGTGACCGAAAGAACGAGATCACGGATACAAGCGGCTGAAATGAGTTTTCTCCGCAGAGTGTCTGGGCTCTCCCTTAGAGATAGGGTGAGAAGCTCAGTCATCCGGAGGGGGCTCAGAGTAGAGCCTCTGCTCCTCCACATCGAGAGGAGTCAGTTGAGGTGGCTCGGGCATCTGGTCAGGATGCCTCCTGGACGCCTCCCTGGTGAGGTGTTTCAGGCACGTCTCACCGGGAGGAGGCCCAGGGGAAGGCCCAGGACACGCTGGAGGGACTATGTTTCTCGGCTGGCCTGGGAGCGCCTTGGGGTTCGTCCCGAGGAGCTGGACTAAGTGGCTGGGGAGAGGGAAGTCTGGGTCTCTTTGCTTAGGCTGCTGCCCCCGCGACCCGACCCTGGATAAGCGGAAGAAAATGGATGGATGGATGGATGGATGAATTGAAGGATCAGGGATTTCAGCGGATCCTCTGACTTATATTCTAGTGAATGTTCTAAGAAACAAAAATCCGGTGGAAAGTGACAACATCCCAAAGGACAACCCACATCTGCTGCAGCTCAGCTACACATGTTGTCTATCCATAGCTAAATTAGAGCAGATGTAAATAAACAAACGCTCTGATCCGTGACCTCACCGACCCCTGACCTGCAGCCTTCCTCCCAACTCAGGAAGTGGGGGCAGAACAGGGAGAAGATGGATGCCGTCATATTGGCATTATTTCCCTGACTCTGAACCGGAGTTGTGAGGAGCAGCTTTTACATCCTGCTGTGAGCCCAGGAGGAGGAACTGCTAAGCTCCATCTGTATTTGTTTCCAACATATTTCAGATTTTGATTTTTTTACAATTGAAACTTTAAAAAAATCTTTCATGTTACAGCTTTGAAAGTGTGTGTGTGTTCAGCAGATGTTGAAAGCTGTTAAAATCTACAAAGTGCACACAGCCCTGATAAGAGGAGTCCATCATACCTGAAATCATTTCAAAATGTTATTTACCTTAATTCTGACATATAACCTGCATTAAACAGAAAAGATAATAATGCTGCAATAACCCGCTTGCATCAGTAACTTGTCAAACCTCCAAATGTGCTCAGAGTCTAGGAGACAGTGAGGACGTCTCTTGACCACAGCCATCTTCAGGTGAGTCCACAGATTCAGGACTTTGACTAGGCCGTTATTGAACTTTAATTTTCCTCCTATGAAGCGATTATATTATTGATCTGGATTTCTGCTTGATCCTGACCAGTTCAATCCATCTCCATCTCCACTTTCCAGCAGAAAGGTTTTTGGTCAAAATTGACTGTCATTTACAAAGAGACATCATTTCATCCACTTTTACAAAATAAAACTACTTCCAACTGAAATTACCTCAGCATTATGCTGCCACCACCATGTTTCATTGTTAGCATGGTGTAGCTTTGGGGATGTGCGATGTTGTTTATCACATGTGAAACAGAAGCAACACTTGATACGTGTTAATCCGTGGATTGTTCGTTCTTTCCATTTTCAATTGTCGACCAAAAATCATCAAATTTGGAGGTTTTTTATTCGTTTTTAACCGGATTAAAAAAAAATAAAAAAAGGTCTTGTTTATATTTTTAATGTTAGTCTCGGGTCAAAAATACTAAATGGAAACACGGACAGCAAGACCAAATTTGATTGAAATATTTAATTGGTCGGGTTTATGAGGCTCTGAATCTTGTTGTGCATGAAAAGCATGGGTAATCTAGTGACACCAGATGTTATGTTGAACAAGTTCAACATAAAATAGAGAAAACATGTTCTGCTTTGGCTCTTACAGCATTGAAACATGTTTAAAATAATCTACTTTATCCTTTACTAAAATATTTTATAAGTAAAAGTGCTTTGAATGCATTACTTGGAACATTATTCAGGTGAGTAAATACATAAAGAGCTGATTTAATTACCTGTATTAAGCCTAACAGTATACATGGCCATATTACTGCCAGTCTGTGTTTCCCAGTGCATCAGAGAGTCTCTGTGTGTCAACATTAAACTCATCCTCTCCCTCAGGATTCTTCCAACCCGACCGTCTCCTGCATGCAGCCCCTGTTTTGACAGATATAAATGAACTTCCAGCCATACGATGGTCCCGCCCATCACGTTTGCTAAATAAACTGAAAATCTGCATGTCAACATATCGATCCAGCCCAAACCCTCTAGTGCTGCGTGTATTTCTCTTCAGATTTACTGACGCTCATTTCCAAGCACCGCAGGATGTTTGTCTGCTGCAGCGTGTGGGAAATTTCTGCGTGTGTCATACCGTGTTGAAAATGTCCATAATCAGATTTGTGTGTATGGTTTCAGTGTTGTCATGATTGCACACAACAACTTCCGGGTCACATAAACCCAAGTCCAGAAATATTCAATTCAAATTAAATTCAAATTCCATTTTTGATCCAAGAATTATACTGAAAATATGAAGAAGAAAAAAAGTGTTGTTTTTTTCTATCCGATTCAAAAACAAAAAACCCAGTCCCAACTGAAAATGGAAAGACGGAATGATCCAAGGATTCATGATCCACCAACTGTTTCAGTGTTGCCTCGGCCTCTTGGCAGACTCCCTGACAACTTTCCCTGTAGTCCTCCACATATAATGCTGCTGACGTGTTTGTGCTCCTCTCCTGACTGATACATCTGTGTAGTGAGATTTTATCAGATCTCAGTCATCATTTTCTGTTACCTCTCTGCAAACCAGGGCTCTAATCTACAGAATCTACACAAACAGCTAAACTTTATTCCAGGTTCATCAGATGTTCAGTGAGTACAGAAGAAAACCTAAATGGGAATCAATTTAAAGGGGACATATTATGCAAATGTCACTTTTTTATCCTTTTGTGTTGCTATTTGGTTCTCTGCTGCCTCTATAAATACTTCAAACATGAATAAAAACCATCCATTTTTTTGTAAACTTTTGCTGCAGAATTTGCATATAACCGCCCCTCATATGTTTAACCCAGCCCACCAATTCCAATTCCATGCCATTCTCATGTGTGGCAAACCGTAGCCTAGTAACAAGATGGGTGGGGACTGAAATTGAGTTGGTAAGATTACTTTATATGAAACCTGTTATAACTTGTTTAAAAAGTCATAATTCCTCTTTAACAGAATATTCATTTAAGGGTGTGGCGCATATGTAACCAGGTTATTGCAGCTTTCTATTATTTTTATTAGATTTGTTTTCTCTTTTTTCTCTTTCTTTAGTTGAACTGAACTTTTGAAAAATGTGGAAATTATTTATCACGGTTTAATTTTTTTACCTCACATAATCAGGGTATTTATAGATTTGTGAGAGCCAGTGTGTTGATGTTACTGTGCGTCCTCACCAGGGCATTGATGTCTTCAGATTTGTATATGAGCATACGGATCTCCTCAGGCTCCCCGCTGAAGATCGCCTGGATAAGAGGAGGCTGGAAGGGAGAAAACAGACACATGACATGAATTAAAGAATTAATTCTGCAAAACTGGAAAAACAATGAAGCACCATCCCTTGAAAACTGGAAAAGGTTAATGAAATATTAGTTAAATATTGAAAGGACAATGTCACAGGACAGCAATACAGAAAAAAAGTTTGATAAGGTTTGGACTAAAATGTATGAGGCTTTAGGGGGAGCAGGACCATGATTTCTACCAGCTATCAAGGATTTAAAAAAAAACATAAAAATGTATATTGATACATGTGATGAGCAATGAATGTTTTGTAGGTATGTATGGGAGGGGAGTGGGGGGAGGGGGTTGGGGTATGAGAGTGAGTGAGGGTATTTAGGAAGTATGAGGGTGGTGGAAGGGTAGGAAGGAAGTGGTTGGGGTATAGTGGAAGAGGAGAGTATGTGTGTGGCTGAGAATACTGTGTAAATGAATGGGGGGGGGAAGGACAAACTCATAATGCTATATATTTCTAAGGAAGATTTAGCAATGTACAAATTATCTGATTGAATTCATGACTTGCCAAATGCCCTATGAGTTTGTACTGTAAAAATATTTACAAATAATTTTTTTTTTAAAGACATGAATTAAAGAACATTCAACTTAAACACTTGGTCAAAGAGAGGCGACATGATGAGAGAGCATGGGAATATTTCCTGAACATTACGACAGGAATCCCTTCCTCCGCTGGTATAACGCGCTGCCGTGCAAAACTGTAAGCTACAGGCTTTAGGAAAAAAAGATCCCATCCATTCTCCTATCTGCTCCCAAACAGACAAGCCACTGTGAAAAACACATGGTAGATACAGATCAGAAAAATAAAATGCCTGAGTAGAGAAAATGTTTCTGTGAAGGGCGCAGTGTGGAGGTCACATCCTCAAGGCCCTTATTTTTCTATCCAACATCACAGACATGAGGTAAACGCAGGCCCTCAGCCCTCCCTCCAGGACCCTGAGGAACACCAGAAGCAAACAGATACCAGCAGCTTAACTGTGTTGTTATGAATGTCAAAACGTTTCACCAAAAGAGCTCAGTTAGAAACCTAAATATATCCTTCTGATTTTATTTAGACTGTGCTGTTCTGATCTGGGTTTCTAAGAAGAGTCCTCTTGAAGACCACCTCCCCTGTGGTGGGTTCACAACCTCAGTAAGGTGAGGCAGGTAGAGGTTGCCAAAAAAGCTCTCAGCTTTGAAGTTACTTTTTAAAGGGGACAAACCAAAAACATAACCCTGTGGCCAGGGTTATTACGGCTAGCAGTAGAACCAAAATACTAACAAGGCAAAGCATATAATCATACCTGTCCAATACACCAGCTCCGTGGTTCTGAGACTTTTTATAAAAAGAACCACCTCAGTAGAAGCCAAGTTTTCCACCATCTTTTTGACAGATATTTTAAATGGGCTGGACAACAGGACGTCTCTAAACCACTCGCCCTGCTTGATAGGTTAAAGCATGCAGTATCATTTAATCCTCCAATTTTACTGACATGTTGAAAATTCCAAGTAGGAAGTTGGAAAAATTAACCGAACGGTTCCTGAAGTTGGAATTCCAAGGGGATGCATCCTTCAAAGGCTGCAGTTGAAGCCCGATTACGTTACAACAACAAAGGTTGTTCAACTTCAAAGGCTCCTCCGAATGCATCCTTCTTTTTCCCAGGTTTGAAGCATGCGTCTGGTGTATCCTTCACAGCCCCACCCTATCCCAACATGCATTGCAGGCCGTGCGAGACATTTCTGCTCTTGTAATAATGGCGGATGAAACAGGAGGAGTACAGTTTCAAATATAAGTATATTAAAATCTGGGGGTAGAAAAATGTAAATCTTAAAGCGGTTAGGCCATAATTATTTGAATAGACATGTTTATAACATCATTTTTGCAAAGAATAATTTATTAAATTACCAAATGTACTTAGTTAAAAAGCATTTAATAAATAATAGAAAACTGAAACACAGTAATTCAAACTATTTTTACCAGCTATTTTTCCCAGCCGCTCACTTCTGAGGAAGGTTCCTTCGAAGGATCCATCATCCTCCACTTATCCCAGATCAGGTCGGAGGGATAACAGGTCCAGGAAGCCCAGCCATGAAGGACAGACTGAGCCCCGACTCACACGGCGCAATCCAACCTTCCCGAGGGTCAGAAATCCAATATGGCTGCCATAAACTTACTGACCGACGTAAAAAACGATTTATTTGCACTATTATTTGTATCTGAATAAATCTTTCTTGCATACAGTACCACACCACCTCTCCTAGTGAACATGTTGCTCCAGTGAAAGCACAACTTCACTGTCATTAGCTTGTATTGGTAGTAACTGCTAACCTTGTTGTTGAGCACAACAACTAGCAGATCCAACCAGTAAGAAGCTTTCTTTCTGAGGAAGCACAGCCATTTACAAAGACTTGTTCACTTTGCAGCAATCCCTGATAATAAGCATGAGTATGGCAATAGTGGAAAGGAAAACTCCCTTTTTAACAGGAAGAAACCTCCAACAGAAAGTGTCCCAGTGTGGACAGCCATCTTCTGTAACTCAATAGGTGCCCGCCAGTTTTGTTTTATACAAACAAACCCATCTTTCTGGAAAAGGATAAACTTGTCATTTTTGGTCCAGTTATCTTTGCTGTTTAGGTCAGTCCTTAACACATTTATTCCTTAAAGATGGTGGTTTATAACTCATTTTAATGTTTAAATAATAAACTGGTTGATTCTCAACTCTTATTTTGCTGTTTCAAAAATCCATTTAGTGGCTCCATCAATACATTTCCTACAACTTCAACCCTAAATGCTTTAAATGAAATTCTGATGGAAGTTACAATGAAAACTTTGTGAGAAATAGACGCATCTGACGAATATGTCAATGGTTCTCAGTGTCAGATTATGTTTAATAATGGACGTAGGACTTGTAGACTTACTATTTTGTTGAGTTACCTCAAATGGACCCTTGTGGATGTAAAAATACAGTTTTTGTTTAAGTTGGCTCTGTTCGGTCAGTGATATGACGCCATTGCTACATTTTCAGCGCCACGGCAACAAAATGCTAAAAATAAATTATTTAACGGGACGAGGTGATTATTCCTTAATTGAATCTGCGCTGCCGCCTCCTGAGGAAGCAGCGGTTCTCTACTGTCAGAGATCTGCATGTGATCAAAGCGTGCCGAGAGGCGCGGGAGGGGGAGGGGCATAACTGATCCGTGTTCAGTCTCGTTAAGTGAAGGTCGAGCGCATCCTACAAGCGTAAAAGGACAAGAGAAGGTAGCTGTGGTTAAATAGCTTTTTGATTTTACAAGTTAAACAGGCATTTCGTTAACGATATTGATGAGCAGGGCTCACGATTGTATTGTTAAGTAATTGACCATAGCCATTGACTGGTAAGGCTGTAGATAGGGTTGCCAACCGTCCCGTAAAAAACGGAACCGTCCCGTATTCAGAGAAAATATTATGCGTTCCGTATTGAGGTGAAAAGGAACACGGTTCGTCCCGTACTTCAGCTACAATGAAAAAAAGACACAGAGGTGGAGTTATTCTGTGTCTTTAAGCTGCGCAGCTGCCTTTTCTTCTCTCCCCTCCCTCTCCTGTTGCTCATTCAATCATGAAACTGATCAGCTGATCGGCTTTTCTGTCGGAAGTCCCGTCTCTCTCTCTCTGTCTCTCTCTGTCTCTCTCTCTCTCTCTCTCTCTCTCTCTCTCTCTCTCTCTCTCTCTCTCTCTCTCTCTCTCTCTCTCTCTCTCTCTCTCTCTCTCTCTCTCTCTCTCTCTCTCTCTCTCTCTCTCTCTCTCTCTCTCTCTCTCTCTCTCTCTCTCTCTCTCTCTCTCTCTCTCTCTCTCTCTCTCTCTCTCTCTCTCTCTCTCTCTCTCTCTCTCTCTCTGCCCACTTTGCGCAGAAAGAGGAAACCAGCGGATGTTGCGCTAAACGACAGCAGCACGTTTAATAACCTGTTAGAACTGATTTAATATGACTTTCTAGTATCAGCTGATGTTTGCTGGAGTCACAGACGTAAAAGCTGCTGGTCATGATATTCAATTCAATTCAATTCAATTCAGTTTATTTATATAGCACCAATTCACAACAGATGTCATCTCAAGGCACTTAACAAGAAGTCATTTCAATAAATTTCTACAAACATTCCAATCAGTTAAAACGTTTCCTATTTAAGGAATCCCAGCAGATTGCGTCAGTCATCAGATATCAGTTTGGATATGAGGTGAGATGGAAACATGAAGATGAAACCAGGAGATGTTCTTACTGAATCATCAGAGCTGAACAGGTGATGGAGAAACAGGTTTACCTTTTAGGTGACATGAATGAGTTGAAGGGAAGTTATAAACTGTTTCTGAGAGACAAATAACACCAGGATCTTTTTCTACGTAGCTGACAGCTGGTAGCTGTGCAGGGGCGGCTCTAGAAACGTTTTGCAAGGGGGCCAGGTAGGGCATTAACAGGGAAAGGGGGGCACAAATCATTGACTGTATATATAATGGACAGCATTTCCGCACTCCTCCCCGTTCACCACAATGACCACGTTCATGGGGGAAATCATGGCGGATTTACAGACTCCTCCTCCACGGTTCTGACGCAGCATGTTCCTAAAAAGGGCATAAGGGCGGGATCTTCACTGTAGACTCGGCCCTGCTTGGCCCTCGCGGGGCGTGTATTTCTGTCGTAATCCCGCCCATTCTGCTCCCGCGCCTTTAGCTCTGATGCTAAACCTGGCTAGCTAAGCTAAAGGCTAATCTGCTCATTGACTGTATGTATAGCGCTCCCGCTTCATTCTACTGCAGCCATCTGTGCGCCTCAGACGGCTCTCTTTCCCCCCCAATCTCATAAGGTAAGAACTCAGAACTTAAAATAATTATTAAGATGTAGTGTTACTATAATTACAGTCAAACGAAATACAGCAATTTAAACTGAATTATCACAACGTGATATCGAAGACAATTGTATAAAAAAAAGTCTCGAAACAGATTGCTGTCAAAATGTATGTAAAGCCGAGTGGAGGATGTTTATTAGCCTAGTCTAATCTGCAATATGTTTACATGTGTGTAACATTGACTGTATATATAGTGTATAATAATGTGTCAAGTATTATATTCCCTGTATGAAAAAGGGCTTTCTGTGCACTGTATGTGTGTTGAATGCGTGTGGATGAAAGTGCCTCGTGTGTGCTGCTATGAATGGATTAATACGGTAATAATTGTAATTTAATAATGAATTAAATCCGACTCCCCAGAAATGAATACAAATAAGGCCACGGTCGACAATATCCTGATACAGCCAAGGGCGGAGGGCTTGGAGTCAAGTCAGGAGCACGTTTTTCACCTTTTTTATGACTTTTTATTTTTTTTATTCTTGAAAATAAAAGTTGTTAAAGATTGTGAACGCCTTTCTGTTTCTCCCGCAAATATATGCTTCATTATCAGAACAAATAATACTGATCCTCAGAGAGTTTGCATCTTTGAATTGATAATAGGTTTCGGGTTGGTTTAGGTTAATTAAAAATTTCTATTAAACAACATAGGCGAACACCTTCAAATTAATGGCTGCTGTTTACAAGTTCCGTCTCCACAGCAGAGTTCAAGAGGGGATTCTGCGCAATCAACCCAGAATCCTGCAGAATCCGTTTGACAGACTAGAGGAAGAATGATAAAAACACTCAATCTTCCCTTCATCTCTGCACGGAGCCGGTGCAGAAATAATTTTGAGATTCCTATGTTGAGGTTCATATGTACACACAGTTTAATAAAATCCATACGCACGTTTTATGTGTGCGCTGATTTGGGCATCGTGCTGGACCTTTTCAGAGCTTTAAACTGAAAAAAGGGTATTATTCCTTTAACTTTTAAATAATACGACTAAGATCTCACTAGTGACCAGGTTTGTTTCAACTCCATGCACAACAAATGCAATATTTGTTTTTATATGGCTTTGAAGACAAACCGATCGCTAAATTTGTGGAACACAGTGTATGTCAGTCTTGCCTCTGGGAAGCATGGAGCTGGTAGCGCAGCATTATTAGAACACCTTGCATTAAAGATGATACTGAATATATGAAAATTGCGCTGGTGGATGCACTGTTTAAAAAACAAACAACAAAAAGAACATCAGGTTTTTAAGTGGTGGGGACAAAACTGTAATTGATCAATATTACCGGGGACATGGTCCCGGCTACAATGACTCAAATATCTATACTTTCCTGCAGCACCCCAAATCCGTGCGCACGGTTTAATAAACTGAGGGTATAGAGGGATTCTTACATCTGAGAAGTATTCCTGCACCTGACCCCGGCTGGGTTCCAAGGTGATTTTTTTCACCACAGAAAAATATGCAGAGAGAGTTATGGATCTGAGAGGGCGGACAAGGTGCTGCTGATGCTGCCACGGGGAAAAATCATCTCACCTGCTATGACTGGATAAGTCAAGTGAATTCTTATCTTTAATTTTAATCATCTTAATATATTTGATCTTATCTTAATTTTTTTATGTCAACAATAATTGTTTTTCACATTTTCTGTCAGTTTTTAAAGGGTAAACGTATGAGCAAGATGCCCTGCAGCCTGCATACACAAAACTGTCGTTATTTTCATGAATAAAAAGTAAAAATATAAATATATATCCCCCCCCTCTGCTTTTTTCACAAATCGCACACTGCATATCAGCAGTAAAATGTTATAGTGGTCAAACAGACAAGGGAAAGAAAAATTAAACGTACATTTTGTAATTACAAACATGTTTTACTTAGGCTCACACATTATTCAATAGTCTAATAAATCAAAGTGAAAAGACTCAGACAGAATGCGTTAGGTTGAGCTCAGGTCCACAGCCAGATAGCCTCTGCTAGCTTCATGCAGCTGCGCAGCCAGCTATTAGCCTAGCCGATGGGCCAGGCAGCGACGTAAACGACCTGTCAATCAAAGTCTGGCCCTCATTAATTATGCAAGATTTAGAAAATGTATCCTACGAAAACCAGCCTGGTGCCTCTGATTGTTTTTAACCCAGCGTAATCACAGGAGCAATATGTAGCTGTAGACAGTAACAAAAAAATAGGCACCAGGCATTAAAGTTGTTTTTAACGTCTAAAGTGCAATGTATTCCAATGGGGGACTAGTGGCTTTATGGCGGTACTACAGCAATGGGGGCCTCCAGTGTCGTAGTCACAAAGCAGAGCAGCCAGCAGCCATTGGCACAAATACATGCTTTTCTTTCTTATTCTCATTTAAAATGTCTAGCTTTTAATTAAAAAATATCTGAATCTTCCAACTAAAGTCATCTGTGAAATGTATAGAAATCCATTATCTTATATAGTAAATATTATTGAGTCTAATATATACCCTAGTAAGCTACAGTACTTTTTCCTTTGGGAAGGAACCATCTGTGCAGTCTGCAATTCTGTCGAAGAAAGATGTTGAATCTATTTAATTATTGTAGAAAAATAATTGATTTCTGTGTATTTGTTTCACACATTAAAGTCGATTACGTCGATTAAGCATCATGAGGCAGCGGGTGGTTCCTTATTTTATTTGCTGGGAGTTGCCAACCCTAGCCGTAGCACTAAAGTAGACTAGTGAAGTTGACACTAGCTTAAACAATGTTGCCACAGTAACGAACGCTTTTCGCTCCACATTTTATCATTGTATTGTGTCATTGGTTACAATTTCAGATGAGCCGGCTCAAGTATTTTTAAAAAAAACAAAAGGCTTCTGAGGAAGAAAGCTCCAGTCAGCTAAAAGAACACTAGGGTCATGTCGGATACTTTAACAATGTCAACAGTTCTGTTATGTATCTATTTTATAGATATATTTTTGTTGTATGCTATTTAAGCTGAGAAGATGTGCCTTTATTTTTGTTGTTGTTGCAGTTAAGTGAGATTGGTGTGTTCATAATAAAATGTTGACATCAAGTGGAGGTAAGTGTCATAACTCCTCGCATACACATCCGTGGTGGAGCAGCCCCGGTCAGTCTCCACCCAACTCAACCCCCCCACCCGCTGGTGTAGCACCACAGCTACAAAAGTTCTAGGGAAAACACTGATATGGCTTGTTTTACATTTTCAAGTAGTTTAACAAAAGCGTTTGCTGTGTCTAGAGTTATGATACATACTGGAATGTCTAGAGTCTTAGATTTACAAGGTTGTATATTACTGTATGTATATGTACATAGAAAAGGGTGTCGCAAAAGAAAAAAAGCATAACGTTATGTCCCAAAGGAATGGTCAAATATGAATGTAGTTTAATACACATTTAGAACAGCAATAATCAGATCAGATAAGACGTCATGAGGCAGGTCATAGCGTTAATCAGGCAGTTCCCGGAACATTCCCAAAACAAGGTAGCAGGGCTTTAGACCAACTTTTTGTCCGGTTGCACTGGTGGTGCGCATCACTTTTTCTTCCTAAGGTGCCCAAACACCAAAGTTAGTTACACCCAAAATTTATGCATTTAACATTGCAAATTTTTTAAACTACTGTCCAATATTACCTTGTAAATGATTAACAATATAGTAAACAAAGTTCTTTATTTGAAGTAGAACTGTACAAGTAGGGTAACTTACTGAAAAAAAATGTCTGAAGTACTTTTTTGAGCTGAAGTTGTGAGGCCAAACATTAGCGTTTTACTTCTAAATGTATTAAAACTGAGATTGGGAGCATGTTCTTTTCATATACATACGCATCGGGCAATGATGTCTGGACATGCTTAGCCCATTGCTGCAACGTTTTTGTCTGGAACATTTACCAAAGAAAGCAGAGCGATCCTAAACCCGCTAAAATGTGACGCCCTGCCATGTTTGTCTCTGTGTTCAGTGCTTTTTGGTGCAGCGCCACCACAGGTGAGGAGGTCAATATGTTGCTCAAAAGGTTTGGTTTGTTTCCCAAAGTGCAGTGTGAAAAGCGAACCGTATCAGCTAAAAAAAAGCAACAATGTTGCATTTTTGGTCCCCAATCAAACCGAGTCTACTGCACAATCAGGTCACCTTAGATAGCTTTACCAGCACCTTCAGGAGTTTGATCGGGGTCACTTTGTGGATTTGCGAAAGGCTGGTTCTAGTCCAACACCTGGCCTGTGTGATATCAGAGGCCTGATGTTGGACAAGAAAGTACATCAAGAAGGCTTTATGAGTTCATCACATTCATATAAATGCAAGACAAACTAATTAGATAGAATTATTTAAATGTTGACCACCCCCACCAAAAAAGAAAAGGGTTACATCTTCAGTGTAAAATAATTAAAGCTTAGCTCAGGCTCGCCTTACTTCCTGTTGTATTTCTACCACCACCTGCCTCACTTCCTGTTGCACAGTCTCTCCTTCTCAGAAACACCAGAGGAACCAACCACAGAGCAGCGTTTCACTTCTGCTTCAACAACCCAGCAGTACTTCCTCATCTGACCAGTTTCGTCTCCATGAAAGTGACTATGTTGTGGTGATATCATCCACATACCTGAGCCTGACCGTAGACCTGCACTTTTAAGCCAATCAGAGGGAAGGCTACATCAGCTAACGCCCAAAACACTTGCTTTGCCTTTAGATTTCCTTTCTTCAAATGCTATTTTTAATCAACATTGTAGTAACATAAATACATTTTAAATAATTGTCTTGTAAGAAACAAACTTAGCAAGTCCCCTTTAGTCTTGAGAAGTAGAGTACAGCAGGATGCAATCAGTTTTTTTCATTTTTCCTGCAGTTCTGTCACATCAAATGGGAATGTCTATAAATGCCAGTTAACGTCTGTAAACATCTCCAGGCATTCAGCCTCAGAGGTTCTGGTATTTTATTCAGCCCAACTATTCCAGGTACAGACAGAGGAATGTCCTGAAGCCTCTCCAGGGTTGTCTTAACTGGATTTTTTTTCCTTAGACGAGACTTTCTGGTCTATCCACTTCAGAGCAGGTTTTCTTTCAACACCTCTCCTTCTACATTTGTCTTTACATTCTTTTGTCTGTGCATGTTGCCTCAAAGCATGATGCCGCCACTTCTGTGCCTCCCTCTTAGACAGGTACTTACAGTGAGTGTAATAACCACACGTTTAGTTTATATTCCACTGAATCAAGGCATCTTTTTGTCTGACCATCCTGCATTCCGATAGAGTAGATTTTGTCCATTTAACAATGAACATGAAAAATTTTTTGAAAAAAAACAAAAAAAAACTTAATATATATATATATATATATATATATATATGGGCCAGGACTTTAACGCGTTAATTAAGATTAATTAATTACACAAAAATACAGAAAATACTAAACATTTTTTACGCATTTTAATCGCACTTATTCTTGAACCGCGGAACGTTTCTCACTGGATGAGTTTCAGCGGACCGTTTATACTGGAGCACCAACTAGCGTTCATTAGACAGTTAACAACAAACCACAGTGAACATGGACAAAGAAGCTGATGAGACCACTTTGGTTGGCCCCGTGGATGGGAAATTTTGTTATAAAAAACGAATGGATGGAAGCGTCGATAAGAGCATGGTTGTGTGCAAGCTATGCAACAAGGAATTCGCATATCACCGCAGCAAATCGAGCCTCAAGTATCAACTCAATGCTAAACATATAGCATCTACTGTGGAAAAGGGGTGCATTCTGAAATGTAGGCTACTATATTTCTAAATATGCTATTGCTACACTTAATGGCAAAATTTCACTGGTCTGTTGAACTTGGTTGAACAAAAATTAATATTTTGACAGTGATCTCAGTGTTCTGCCATGGCCAGCGAAGAGCCGGGATCTCAATCCCATTGAGCACGTCTGGGACCTGTTGGATCGCAGGGTGAGGGCTAGGGCCATTCCCCCCAAAAATGTCCAGGGGTCTCATTTATAAACGTTCCATACGCACAAAACGGGGCCTGAAACTGGCGTACGCCACTTTCAAAGTAAAAGTTGTGATTTATAAAAAACAGACTTGACGGGAAAATGTGCGCACCTGTACGCCAACTCTGACCCGTGCGTACGGACATTTTGGAGACAGGGGGAATCGACGACGCAGTTGGTGAGGTGGTGAACTGCAGCCAGACTGCATATCAATCAGATCACAATCTTGTTTTTCTCTGTTCAGAATATAAACCACTTGTTCAGAGGCAACCTGTTACAAAGAAAATTGTGAGAAAATGGTCACAGGAAGCTGAAGAAGCCCTGCAGGGTTGTTTTGTGACCACAGACTGGATGACTCTTTGCCAAGCACATGGAGAGGACATCAATGCCATGACTGAGTGTGTGACTGACTATATAAACTTCTGTGTGGACAACATCATCCCCACCAGAACAGTGAGATGCTTCCCTAATAACAAACTCTGGATCACCAGTGACCTGAAGGAACTGCTAAACAAGAAAAAAAGAGCCTTCAGGGATAGAGGCAGGGAATTACTGAGGAGTATACAGAAGCAACTTAAGGTCAAGATCAGAGACAGCAAGGAGGCATACAGGAAGAAGCTGGAGAACAAACTACAGAGGAACATTACCAGAGATGTCTGGTCAGGAATGAGAAAGATCACAGGCTTTAAGGACAGGAAGGATTGGATAGATGGAAGTCTGAACAGAGCCAATGAACTGAACACATTCTTCAACAGGTTCAGTTCAGGAACTAGCTCAGCATCCCCCTCTCCTTTTCCCAGCCAAACAGACATCCCACTCTCCTCTGATCAACAGCTTTCCTGTTACACCTCGGATGTTTTATCCTTCACCTCAGCCATGGACTCTTCTAATTCCACAAGTTTGACTTCAACCAAGTCAGGAAATGCTGCTACCCCCTTTGCCTCCCCCTCCCACTTCTCTGTCTCCAAATGTCAGGTGAAGAGGCAGCTGGAGAAACTGAACCGGAACAAGGCTGCAGGTCCAGATGGTGTCAGCCCCAGAGTCCTGAAGGCCTGTGCTGAGCAGCTCTGTGGGATCTTGCAGCACCTCTTCAACCTTAGCCTAACTCAGAAGAAGGTTCCAGTGTTGTGGAAGACATCCTGTCTTGTTCCAGTACCCTAAAGAACTCACCCATCAGTCATCAATGACTATAGACCCGTTGCCCTGACATCCCACATCATGAAGGTCCTGGAGAGACTCCTGTTGGCACCGCTGAGTAAGCAAACAAAAACGTATCAGGACCCACTGCAGTTTGCTTATAGTTGTGGAGTTGGAGTTGAAGATGCCATCATCCACCTGCTTCAACCAACCCGCTGTCATCTGGACAAAGCAGGCAGCACTGTGAGGATCATGTTCTTTGATTTCTCCAGTGCATTTAACACAATTCAGCCTGATTTACTTTGTCAGAAACTCCTGAAGACACAGGTGGAGCCCTCAACAATCGCCTGGATCAATGACTACCTGACCAACAGACCACAATTTGTGAGACTGAAGAATTGTCTGTCAAACCAGGTGGTCAGCAGCACAGGAGCACCACAAGGGACCGTACTCTCACCATTCCTTTTCACTCTGTACACCTCAGACTTCCAGTACAAATCAGAGACCTGTCATCTGCAGAAATACTCAGATGACTCTGCAATTGTCGGGTGTATCAGAGATGGACAAGAAGCTGAATACAGAGAGCTGGTGGACCGCTTTGTGACATGGTGTGAAAAACAATCGTCTCACCTTGTATGTGAACAAAACAAAGGAGATGATTGTAGATTTCAGAAGAAACAGGGATAAGTTAAAAACTGTTTCCATCATGGGAGAAGAAGTGGAGGTGGTTGAGGAGTATAAATACCTCGGAGTTCACCTTGACAACAGACTGGACTGGAGATTGAACAGTGAAGCTGTCTACAAGAACGGACAGAGCAGACTGGACTTCTTGAGGAAGTTTGGGTCCTTCAAGGTTTGCAGCAAGATGCTGCAGATATTCTACAAGTCTGTTGTGGAGAGTGTAATCTCTTCAGCCGTCATCTGTTGGGGTAGCAGCATCAGAGCCAGGGATTTAAAAAGACTAAACAACCTGATAAAGAAGGTTCTGGTTCTGTTCTTGGGACGACTGTGGAACATCTGGAGATGATGATCCAAAGAAGGATTCTTCATAAAATCAAAAAAAGTATGGACAAGCCTGAGCATCCTCTTCATGAGACAGTCATACAACAACAGAGCGTCTTCAGTCAGAGGCTTCTTCAGTTTCGCTGCAATACAGACCGCTACAGGAAATCCTTCCAGCCCACAGCCATCATCATCTATAACAACTCCTTAAAGAATTAATTATATGAGTATACCAACATTTAATTTCCCTCTGGGATCAATAAAGTATTTTTGAATTTGAATTTGAATATTACTCCTCTCACACATATCATTTCACCTCACACCAAACATTAATTATGGATTCATGTTATTATAAACATCCAAACCAGCAATGATATCTATATTGTAGCTTTGCAGTGAGCTATAGCTCTTCTAAAAACATTTTTCAATATTAAAATAAATACATAAAATTTATCTCAAAACCTTAAACTCAGATAAAAGGGCCGGGACTGTATGCCAATTAATAAATTGAATAATCTGTACCATATATCACTGATTGGCACGTTCATTGTGCCAAGGAAGGAAGCAATCAGTCTTATTGCTGCCAATAGAAATACCCCAACTACTTTCAAGCGTAATATTTGAGATGAATGCACTGGCGTTGCTAGAAGATTTTGCAAATGGAAGGATTAGGAGAGAACGCGTGTTCAGGGATCATGCGGACCTCCTTGCCCATGATGATGACTAATAAGCAGATTCAGATTCCCTAGAGCTGTGCTCTTGGATCTCTGTGCTAATTTGGGCCCGGTTTTGGAGAGACCGTCCAGACGGAACCGTCCCATTCCGGTCCAGCTGCAGGTGCTCACTACTCTGAGGTTTCTTGCAACTGGTTGTTACCAGCGGAAATTAGCCGACAGGTATGTGTCATGAGGGACATGATTCTTACTATTCTGCCCAAAGTCCCTTTTTGGAAATAATGCCTTCAAATATGTTATATTTATTTACTAGGTCTGGGATATCACAGACGTCCCTGAGCGCAATAATGCCTGCAGTCTTGGATGGGATCATTAAAATGAGCAGGCGATACATCACGTTTCCATATACTGTGGGGGAGCAGGCCGAAATTAAGATGCAATTTGCAGCAATCTCCGGCGCAATTGACTGCACCCATATTGCTATAAGAGCCCCGTCCGAGGATGAATTTGTTTTCGTCAATCGGAAACATGTACACAGTATTAATGTGCAAATCATATGTGATTCACACATGATGATCACTAATATGGTGGCACGATGGCCTGGGTCAACACACGACTCCTTTATCTTGACACACAGCAGTGTAGAGAACAGACTGCAGGCAGGTGCTGTGCGTGATGGCTGGCTGCTCGGTAAGTCCTCACCGTCATTAGAAATGCTGATTGTTGACGCCTGAATTAAACGTGTTATCACTTGCAGGTGATAGCGGCTACCCTCTCAGGAGCTGGCTTCTGACCCCGTTCCCAGACCCACAGACAACAGAGGAAATGCGCTACAACTCCTGTCACACGCCACCTACCGACTGTGGAAGAGCTGAAAAGACACATATTAGTCTGTCTCCTTAAAATATGCTCAAATTTGTTAGCGTAGCCACGTAATAAAATATATCCAAAAGGTGCTTTACCGGGTTCATCTGTCGTTTCTGCCAGGTCGGTGTCGCCCTCCTTCTCTGACACAATACCGTACACGCTTGATGTTCCCATGATACTTGCCATCTTCCTGTCCAGTGGTGTCGGCTCGGGTGTACACGTACCCCCTCCAGTAGCAGACCCACTCTGGCGGTGGGAGGCAAGTTTTTTTTTTGCCACGGCTTTGAGGTCCGACCACTTTTTTAAAATTTCGGGTACCGTCCTGTCAGTTGCACTGACAGTCTGCACTGCAGACGCCACATGCTGCCACTCGCAGTTCTTCCTTTTATTTGTGACACCACTGCGGTGTCCACCAAATAAAATGTCTCTTCTAGCCTCCCCTTCACCCACTAGCACTTCAATCTCCATCTCCGTAAAGTTTCTCTTCTTGGTTTTTTTTGTTATTGGCATATTTCCCCTCTTCTTCATATGCATCAATATTCATGTCCTGCTTTGCATTGACCTTTTATAGCCGGATTTGGGCATGTTCAGGGCGGGATATGAGCCAAATTCACGTGCACAAACTTCCAAGAAGACTGTGATTTATAAAGGGGAAATAGCTTACACCTGTGCGTAGGCATGGTTTAATGAATCAGAAATCTTTTTGGCGTACGCAAACTTTTTGTTTTGGTCGTACGTACACTTTTAGTAGGGATTCTATGCAATGTTTTATAAATGGGACCCAAGGAACTTGCAAGTGCCTTGGTGGAAGAGTGGGGTAACATCTCACACCTCCATGAGGAGGAGATGCACTGCAGTACTTCAAGCAGCTGGTGGCCACACCAGATACTGACTGGTACTTTTGATTTTGAGCCTCCCTTCATTCAAGGACACATTATTCTATTTCTGTTAGTCACATGTCTGTGAAACATTTTTAGTTTATGTCTTATGGTGTTGACTCTTTTAGTGTTCATACAAATATTTACACACATTAAGTTTACTGATAACACAACATTTTAAATTAGGAAACTACAGCATCAATACCTTCTGGGATATGAAATGAATATTTTAGACTGCTCTACTATCTGTGCCAACAGTGGTAACAAGTTAATTGGGGGTTAAGCTGTTACCTGAGCCAGCTGACACGATGTTACATGTGTTATACAGGTGAGGTGGGCGGGGTTACAGCGCACTGCTAGTCTAATGGTTTAATCACCGCTGCAGAGTTCGCTTTTTACCGAGGAGTCGCGGTTTCTAAACACGGAGTTTCTCTTGGTTTCTTGCGTTCTAGTTTTGTTTGTCCATTTATAACCTTTTGTGTGTGTGAAAACAAAAAATGATATTAGATAAACAACTTTATTTTAGTATTTATGTGGGGCACTGAGGTGATCCTTTCATTAAGCTTCCAGCTGCTGCTGCAAAAGAACGCAAATGTTACTGACTAATTCCTGGAAGAAACTTTTTTTTAACACACATTAGTACAGTCAGATGTCCAGTCTGCTTCTACTTTATTGCTACGTTAGAGAAAGGCGAGGGCAACAAGAGCAGCTAAGCGGTGTCCTTTCGACTCAGGAACATCTTTGGTGGCAAACAGAAACCACCGAAGCTACGTAAAGTTGGTAACCGGTTAACATGAAAATGTGTTGTTCTGTTATGTAACACCGGGATGCCAAAGTGTTCCCAAACAGGAGTTGTAACTGTAGGAAGAAGACTGAAAGCCAGCCATTCGACAGTGATGAGTCAGAGGAGCCAAAAAACAAAATGCTATTTTAAAGTAAACTATTTTCCACAGAAGTGTATCATTACAGGGAGAGAGACTTCAGCAGATAACAGGAAGGTTTGACCTTTTAACAGCGAAGCTGCTCTGTTTTATCCTTTGAAGCTTTTAACCTCCGTCTGTCATGGAACATGGCTGATGGGGGAATGTTTGTAGCCTTTTGAAAACCTCAACATCAGAGTATGGATCTATTTAGTCTACAAAGAAAAATACACACAAAATCCTCTGTTAACAGTTAGCAATGCTAACCACACTAATCTAGTAAGATGTTAAAGAGATCTAAAATGTAAAACCCTGTTTTGTTGTTTTAATCTAATAGTAAAACCCTTCTTTACATCAATTCTTCTGGCACACAGTGAGACATCAGCAGGAATGATTTATGGAAATTTTTTCTTTCATTATTTTATTATATATAAATTATATAAAATGATTTAAATGAACATTTTTAATTAAAGAAACATTGCCTTTAGCTATGATTCATCAAAGTTTTTCAAAACAGAGATCCTAAAGGAAAACGTCTGGTGTGTTTAGAGTGTTATTCAGTAATATTTGGTAATAAATGTATATTCAGAGCTAAAAAGGCAAAATAAAATAAAATCAGGAAAACATGTAATTTCTTATGACAATTATGCTCATATAATCGTCTCTATGCACTGTAAATATAACAGACTAGTCCAGTTCATAACCAGCTGTCCAGTCCCACCCAATGCTTGCTCATATATAGCTTTATTGGTTTCACCGTAACCATCTCCTCAGTAGAGACTGGAACACAGTTCAAATGTCACGGTTCGGGGGGACCATGCCTTTCAACAGAAAATCTGTCAACATTTGGCAGTCAGCAATAGCTTTGGGTTCCTTCCCACTTCCCTGCATGCATTCACACTGAACAGTCTGCACAGTGTGGTCGGTGACAGCTCTGTCAAGACGTGGCTGGTGGTGCCACAGACTCAGGGCAGGCGAGCCGATTCTGCAACCGCACTGATACCTACAGCTAGGGGTGGAGTGAACCGGAGCGGTGACAGGGAAATCTGGAGGAGAAAAGAGAGCGGAGGCGTGAGAGGAGTCTGGTTCTCTCTGCTGCTCTTTTTGGTCCATCCTCCCTGCAGGCCATTCCGAACATAGGAAGTCATTGTTACAGCAAAAACTTTCACATATATACCCTGACACTCCTTTTGCACACCCACACACACTTCTTATTATCCAGTAAGGACAGACCAATGTGACCCAGATCCCATTAGAAACCAATACAATGAGAAATTCTTCTCCAACATGCAGCCACTGCTCATTCCCTGCAGTTCTAGCTGAAAACAGCCCAAGCTAGAAGACGACAACACAAAAGTTCAAGATAAGCTGATCAAATGTGCTAAAATGTTCCATTTTCATCAAATAGTCCAAACCTTAAACACATTCTGCTTAACTGCAAACCATTGTAATTACTGATGAAACCATACATTAAAGGCTGGAAACAGAGAACTGTTTGATTTCTTGTCTAAAAGGGAAAACATTGATTCCGTTATTGATTAACTAATTGACTGCAATGGATCCTTAGGGCTGTATTTACGAAGGAGAATTTGCCTCAAAGAGGTTCCCCAGCAGATTTTGCACCAAATTTGATCTGATAATAAGTTTGTTTTGAAGTCTCAAGCTCTGACTTTTTCTGAGCGGATTCTTCCACCTCCTCCAGAGTAACCATGGGCCTCCTGGCTGCTTGTCTGATTAATGCCTTCTAGGCTTAGATGGACGTCCATGTCTTGGTAGGACTGCAGGTGGTCCATCCTCTCTCTATTTTCACATGATGGACTGAACAGAGCTCTGGGAGATGTTCAAAGCTTGAATTACCCTTTTATGACCTAAGCTGTTTGTTCACTAATGAACATCTGAGGGCTTCACTGATCACTTGGGCTTATAACCGATATTTAACATAATTTTTTTGTATTATATTCACCTTTTGACACTAAAAAACTCAACCACCACAACGCTGAAACATTGGTGCTCTGCTTCAGTTAAATACCCCACAATCCTGCGCTGCATTACTCTCCCAGTCACATGACCAAACAGATCCCATAAGGCCAACCCCCTCCTGAATAATCTACAGAAACATCAAAAAGATGCAAATAAACATTGCTTGTTAATATCAGCCCAGTTTCACTTATCAGACCAATATGTTAAAAACTGAATAACATGGGCCAATATCAATATTGTGCACCTTAGTTGTAAATACTTTTGCTAGATAGCATTAGTCAGAATATAATAATCAGAATACTGAGCTCCAGATCAAAATCTGTACAAAACAGAAAAGGGAAGAATCTAAAAAAGGACTGGAACTGAACTGAAGATCCATTTAATGCCACAGCAGCCGTAACCCAAACACCAAAAACATTAGGATTAGCTGCAGGCTATGCTACTTTTGTTAATTGAATGACAAGGATTCAATTCAATCGCTTGAAATAATTTTCAGATGTTCTATTTTTACGTCTTCTGATTTTTCTTTTTTTTTCCAACTTCTTTTTCTTCAACAGATTACTGGTTGCATTTTAAGAATACCTTTATTATTATAAAGGAAATTACACTAAAAACAAAAAGAGTTATAAACAGCTTTTGATAAAGTTATGGATGTGATTGTAGAGCCTTAGACTGAAACACCTTAACATCACTGGAAGGTTCCGGTCGGCATTTTGGCAAATCTGCTGTAAAAAGGTGATAATCAACAGTAGAGGTCAACTGATCAGCTGTTTCTAGAGCTGATACCAATGACAACAAAAAAACAACATGGGAGCTATTCCACACTGGTTACTTCCACTTTTCTTTTTCTATTTCTTGTTTGTATTTTCTCTGCAATCAGAATGTACCTATTGTTCAATTACATGAAACATGTGTAAGCAGCCGCGATCAGGCCGAAGCAGCAGCTTCTCTGTCCTGTCTCTGTAAAGATTTGCTGGTGCAGACCTTCCAGGTGACATGTGTGCACAGAGAGCTTTCAGATCTGCTCTGCAGACAGCGTTAGAAGGAGAGCTTGCCCAGCAGAGACCATAACATTGGAGCTACTTTCTCTGAGATCCTCTGCAGGACAGAACTCAGCCACAGCTAACTAAAGATCACTACCAACCCAGACAGACAATGGTGCACCAGATTTAAGGATTTACTAATATCACTACAATGGTGCATACTTTTGTGGCATTATTGTAAAATGTTTTGGATAAAGGCTTATCGTTGAGAATGATTCATTTTAGAATGACCAGTGAGTTATTGCAACATCTTCAGCAGTTAGCGTAACTTCAGATGAGCTCATATGAACACTTCCTCCCAGCTGCCATTATAACGTCTGAAGCTGTGATCAGTGGTTAAAACGTTCTTAGATGAATAGTCAGAGCAGCTTATACATCAGGGGGCAGAATTCAATTCAAATTCAAAAATACTTTAATGATCCCAGAGGGAAATTAATTGTTGTTGTAGCTCATATAATTAATTCTTTAAGGAGTTGTTGTAGATGCTGATGGCTGTGGGCAGGAAGGATTTCCTGTAGCGGTCTGTGTTGCAGCGAAACTGAAGAAACCTCCGACTGAAGACGCTCTGTTGTTGTATGACTGTCTCATGAAGAGGATGCTCAGGGTTGTCCATCATTTTTTTGATTTTATGAAGAATCCTTCTTTGCATCATCATCTCCAGATGTTCCACAGTCGTCCCAAGAACAGAACCAGAACCTTCTTTATCAGGTTGTTGAGCCTATTTAAGTCCCTGGCTCTGATCCTGCTGCCCAACATATGATGGAGAAGAGATTACACTCTCCACAACAGACTTGTAGAAGATCTGTAGAAGATCTTCAGCATCTTACTGCAAACCTCACAAACCCAGTGATGCGGTCTGTATCATGTCCCCGTGAGAGACGCAGCATACCAACACACCAGCTACAAGTAGTAATCACACTTATACAAATACATAAATGGCATCATTTTAGCTTTTTTTAAAGGAGTCATAACCTGTAATTTTCACTTTTCCATGAGAAAAAATTTATGTTATGATTGCCTAACGATTATACACTGGCCGGGAAGCCGATATTTAAAAGTGAAGCGTTTGTTTACCCCTGGGTTTGTCAACCAGCCCACGTGCACGCGCACACAAATACGTGATTTTAATTTCTGGCCGACTTGACATCAAGTCGGTGCAGGATATACCATATATAGACATCGCAGACCTATGCTGGAGAAAGCCCACCCTCCCTCTTTCCTCTCCCCCTCATATTCAGTCGAGCCCCGCCATTACTGAAGTCTAGTGATGGGAATTCCAGCTCTTTTAGGAGAGCCAGTTCTTTTGGCTTGGCTCACCATAAAGAGCCGGCTCTTTCGGCGCCCAAGTGGCTCCTCAGATTTTCTGTTGCTTAAAGTGTATTTATTACCAAAATTAATGCAAAACTATGCCTACCAAATGTACCAAAACAAGCTGGGGGGAATGAAAAAATAAAAAAATAGTTCCCAATGACGAGCCGGCTCCCATCGCTCACTTCAAAGAGTTGGCTCTTAGAGCCGGTTCGTTCGCGACCGACACATCACTTCCGTTTCGAAGTACGAACTTGACCGTGAAAGATGCAGAAACGTAGTGCACACGTGAGTTGCTCTGTTGTTGACTGCCAGAATCAACATGGAAATATTTTTTCTATTTTTTTACGCTGGAATCCTTTATGAATTTGGGACAATATCAGGTGAAGTTGGCATTGAAGCTCCGTTTGGAAAAAGGGGCCATTCCAACAATCAGAGACTTGCCGGCAATTGAAACGGTAAGGCTGTGTTTTTATTGCTCTACTGTGTGTAACAAACAGCAGCTAACTGCTAATGTGGCTATTATATGCTAGCGGGAGTAGTAGATATGGCTTAGATATGCTGAAGCGTTACCTGCGGTGCCTTCCTGCCACCAATCAACGCGCCCCTCATTTTCATGATTACAATGACCGTCCACGACAACCAAAGTATCGCATCAGATCTCGCGAGACAATAATGCCTTTAGAAATAAGGGTCAGAGGAGCTCTGTGTTTATTTTTTTCACTTTTTTTTTTTAGAAGGACCTGAAAGACTATAATAGAGCGTGAGTATCCATGGTATTACTAGGTTATGACTCCTTTCATAGCATCAATGTCTTGGTCATTCCAGATGTCTCTGACCCAAACTGTCTCCCTCAGATTATTGAAAAAACTGTTTCAGCAGTTAAATAGCTTCATAACAATGACCAACCACTTTGATGTTTTTCAGTCTGGTTTCCGTCCTCACCACAGCACTGAGACTGTCCTCGTCAAAGTATTTAATGACATCCCCATAAATACAGACTGTGGTAGAACCACAGTGCTGGTTCTGTTGGACCTCAGTGCAGCATTTAACACTGTTGATCATGATGTACTATTAGAACGACTGGAGAGCTGGGTCGGACTCTCTGGTACAGTACTTGGCTGGATTGAGTCTTAACTAAAGCACAGGAATTTATTAATGTCAAAAGGCAATTCTTAATCAGAACGAACAGAAATCACACGTGGGACGCGCCAGAGCTCCATCCTATTTAATATCTACATGCTCCCACTAGTCCAAATTATAACAACCAATAAGATTAGTTACCATAACTATGCAGATGATACTCAGCTCACCAGGTGACTTTGAACCCATCCAAATCCTAAGTAAATGCATCGAGCAAAGCAGTGGATGGATGTGTCATAACTTTCTCCAGCTGAATAGAAACAAAACAGAAGTAATTATATTTGGACCTAAAGAGGAACGATCAACAGTCGGCACACAGCTTCAGTTAATCCAGCTAGAAACTACTGATCAAGCCTGAAACCTAGGTGTAGTAATGGACTCAGACCTGAACCTCCAGGGTCACATAAAGGCAATAACAAGGTCAGCCTTCTATCACCTGAAGAACATTTCTAGGATTAAAGGACTGATGTCACAACAAGACCTAGAAAAACTCATCCATGCGTTTATCTTTAGTCGGATTGATTACTGCAACAGCGTCTTCACAGGTCTGCCTAAAAAGTCAATCAGACATCTGCAGCTGATCCAGAACGCTGCTGCTCGTGTTCCTCACTAGAACCAGGAAAGTAGAGCACATCACCCCAGTTCTAAAGTCCTTACACTGGCTCCCTGTAGCTCAGAGAATAGACTTCTAAATACTTTTACTAGTTTATAAATCATTGAATGGCTTAGCACCAAAATATGTATACCATCTGTTTAGAGCTGTCTTTGAGTAAGCAATTAATTATAGTTGAAACGTCATAACAGTAATATGTTTTTATGTTCTTTATGTCTTCAGTGTTGTCTTTTGTGTTTTTATTTTCACCTATTCACCCAAAAGCACCTTGAATTGCCGTGTTGCTGAAAGTGTGCTGTACAACTAAAATTTCCTTGCCTCAGATGAAAGGAGGTCAGCTGGAATGTTCAGGGGTAAGACTCTCTGAAGCCTGACATGGAGTGGAAGCTGCTGGAACACTGGTCATAGCCCACAGAGAGGCCAGTTTAACACCAACATGGACTGAGAGGGTGTTGCTCATCAGATGATACCTTCGACATCTGCAGCTGTCCACACGGACAAGAAACATGGCTTCCAGGGAGGATTGCTTTGAATTGACCTAACATGGCTCCAAGAACTAAACACTCTAAAACAACTATCAAGCATGGTAGTGGTTGCATCATGCTGTGGGATTTTTTCACTACCAATGGTATTAGTGCATCGGACAAAGTCAATTTAACAATTAAGGAGGCCGTTTTGTCTAAATTCTTCAGCTCCACCTCAAACAGCTAGATGGTTGAACCAGAAGCCCACAGACAGCGAGCTGGTTGGACAGTCAGTAATCCAGCATTTAGCTTCTGAAATGGCCACAACCTCAGTTCTATTGAAAAAGAATGGGCTACAGCCACAGCTACAGCTATGCCACAGCAGACAGACAAACTCCACAAGCCAGTACTGATACCGATATATTGTGCATCCCTGCTTAAAAGTCAGGTCTTTGTCAGGAAACTATGCGATTTAAAGGTGCTCTACCATTTCTGATGGAAAATACCACCCAGAACGATATCAGGATCGTGTCCTGAGAAATAGACTGAATTTATATAGAGCCTTACGAATCATACCAATCACTCAAAGGACATTTACACTGCAGACACATTCACATTTATACATTGATACGCAGATCGGTGTGTAGGGAGAAGTTGGAATAGAACCTACAACCTTCTGACTGTGAGACGACTTCTCTACCACTGAGTTACAGTCACCCTGCTGATGGCCACACAAAGTGTGTAACGGATGCTCAGCTTCCAAAGGGTCAGTTAGACAGGGTGTATGTATAATTTTGAGCCTGTAGATTTTTTTTAATCCAGATTTTCACAATTGTGAACGTAATTTTTGTTTTTTTTAGATGAGTAAAAGTGTGTGCTGTAAACATGTTAGATTCATGTCTATTATGAGTGTCTGTAAGGTTTTGACTGGAACTGTAGAAACCAGAGGTGTTATGAATGAGAATAAAGAGACGCCATATAAATATGCATGTTTAAGCTACCCTCTGAGTCAGAACCTCCAGTACCTTCTTTTTATTCCATATGCTGGAGAGTTCAGTTCTGCAAGAAACACAAAGAAAACAGGAACTAAAGGAAGATGAAGAAAAGCATGCACATTTGATCTGTTAAAGACATCCTAGTAGATGTAGCCTGCAGGTTTTATGAGCGCTGAGTGAAGGCATCCAGTTATCAGTCATCATCAGCTTGTTGTCTGAAAATAACAGGAAGTCCTACAGTTCTGGGTTACACACACACAGAGAAACGAAAAGAAAAAAAACAGCTCTTCCTTCCTTGAAGACACATCTGATATGAGCGTCGAATCAGGGTTTGTACCGAGACATGTCCACTTTAACCCAGCTGCAAACAGAAAGAGGTTCCCAACCAGGCCCAGAGAGCTGTGTGTGTGTGTGTGTGTGTGTGTGTGTGTGTGTGTGTGTGTGTGTGTGTGTGTGTGTGTGTGTGTGTGTGTGTGTGTGTGTGTGTCAGGCATGCTGAACCACAGCATCAAGCAACAGACACTGTGATTACTTCATCTAATAATGTCTGCTTTCAGGTCGGGGGTTTCTCGGCCAGAAATACATGAGAGAAAAAAGATGAGAGAGGAACAAATGTTTTATTCAGTTTGATCTCTAGTTACAGGCTAAATGATGGAGCTGACCGAGGACCCGCACACAGCCTTCCTCTTCACTGACGATCTTCTACTTTCTGTTTCTCTGTAACTCTGCACTGCTGGGAAAAGGTATTTGCCCCCTTAAAGATTTCTTATGTTTCCTTTAATCTTTCAGATCATGAAACGTATAAATTAGCAATGTGATAAAGTCATTTCTCCCTTAGCAGCAATAACTCCAATTAAGCGCTTGCTGAGTCTTTTACATCACCAGGGCCGTAACCATAACACATTTTGCAGGATGATAAATGGCCCCAGAAATTATTGCGATAAATGATAATATTGTCGTTTTGACAATATTTTCAACTAATGCAATAATGAATGCATGTACACCCTCTGAACGAGCAATAAACTTTTATTTCTAAAGAACATTTACCACTGCAGCTGGAAGACATTTTTAATATCCAAAATGAATAAACAAAACAACTGAAACAATAAAAAAAATTTATAAACTCTGTCAACCAATTTGTTTTTCAAAAAATATTCATCAGACAAGAAAAACAGACTAACTACCAGTTAGGAGTTTTGTAAACAAAAAGTCCAAACTACCAACCAAAACAGCTGAAATAACAAAAAGACCTATCCTGTTATACTGGACCAGATGTGACTTTTTTCATCCAGTCTCTTTGGTAGGAGGAGTGAGACACATGAGGAAAACAAACCAGCATACAGATGGAAATTATTGTGGCTGGAAAAAGGATCAAGTTCATTTGAATTTATCATGTGATGAATTGATTTCTTGTTTTTTGTGACAGGTCTACACATCGCTGTGGAGAAACGTTCTAACACTCTTGTTTGCAGAAATGTTTTAGCTGAGCCACATCAGAGGGTTTTTAAACATGAGCGGCCTGTTTAAGGTCACATCCAGGAATCAATCAGATTGAGCTCCAGACTTTGACTAGACCACATCAGAACCTGATGGTGTTGTCCTTCTGCTGGAGATCAGAACCGATGCTTCCATCGATGGCACCAGGTCGTTCAGGTCCTGATGAAGCAAAGCAGCCCCAGACAAAAACACTTCTACCTCCATGGTTGACTGTAGGTAGGGTGTGTTTTTTTCTGAAATGCTCTGTTAGTTTTACACCAGATGTAAAGGCAAACACTACCTCTAAAACGTTCAAGCTTCTCATCGTCCATCCACTGATTATTTATTACAGAAGTCTTGGCAATCATCAATGTTAGAATAGTGCAGCTAACTGTTAGGAGATCCCCCACTGGTCCAGGCCAACACACTGGTGTCATGTGATCAAAGGAGTGTGATTTGATTGGCTAAAAGTCGCCGGACTCGATCTACTGCCGATTGCTTTGGCCTGGGTCACCAGAAGGTCACAATATTTGCATTTTCTTAAGGTGAATCTTTTATATATATATATATATATATATATATATATATATATATATATATATATATATATATATAAAAATTGCGCTGGATATAACTGTAGTGTTACAAATTGAATCTCGAAAAAAGTGACTATAATAAGACTATATTTTCTCCACAGGCACTCCTGTTCTTTTTGGTCACAGATGTGTTTTGCCCATTCTTTTTCTTATTGTTCAGTCATGAACTCTGACCTTAACTGAGGCAAGGAAAGCCTGCAGAGCTTTGGATGTTGTCCTGGGTTTTTTTCTGACTTCTTGGATG